>JAWWEU010000111.1:84657862-84715655 GCA_035583155.1 Acropternis orthonyx
GCTGGTGCTGCTGGTGCGGTGCTCGCTGCCCCGTCCGCTGCCGGCCCGGCCGCTGCTACCGCCGCGGCCGCCGCGCTGCTCTGCGCCGCCCCCGCCGCCCGGCACGGCACGGCCCGGCCCGGCGCGTCAGCGGCACAGGGGCCGCCCGGGGGCGGGGGCAGCGCCGGCGGGGCGGGGGCAGCGGGGCAGGCCGAGCCGGCCCTGTCTCGGCCCGGGCTGCCCGCACGGCCCGCCCGGCGCCCTCGGGCCCCGCTGGCGCTGAGGGGCTGCATCGGGGCCGCGGGTACTCCGGGAGGAGTTGCGGTCCTACGTTTGTGTTTTACCCGCGCGGTTACAGAAGGGGCAGCCCTGGGGTTGTCTTTGTAAAGTGTGCTAAGCATCGCCCCGTAAAGAAAGGCATAGCGCAGGTGGCGGCTCCGCAGGCAGGGAGAGGCTGTTCCAACGCGCTTCCTGCCCCAGGCCCCTGCCTGTCTGTCCCTCCCTGTCCCCAGGTCTCTGCCCTACCAGTGCCCTCTGTCCCCAGCTCCCTGCCCTGTGTGTCCCTCCCTGTCCCCAGGCCGCTGCCCCCTCAGGTGGCACCCGGTGGCCGCACACGATGGCCCTGCCCGCTGCCCTGTGGCCGCACCGCTTGCCCCAGCCCTGTCGCTCCTGCAGGTGCCGGCCTGCGCCCCCGCCGGGCCCCGTGGCGGGATTCCCGGCATGTGCCCACCCCGCGACTCCCCGCGGTGTCTCCGCATTCCCTTCGTCGTGCCCGGCCACTCTGTCACAGCACCGAGGGCGCCGCAGCCGCCCCTCCCCGGCCGCCGCCCCCTCCCGCGGCTTCACCGCGGTTCATTCCTGGCGTCGCCGGCTGGTTTGTCAGCTTCCCTGTAAACACTTCGCTTCTCTCCACGCCGTACTTCGTGAGTGGCACAGTGACCTGCCAGGGTGTGCAAAAGCCTCCGTGTTCCCCACTTGATGATTCCTACGTACTTTGCTGACAAGGGGAAACAAACCAGTTCATGCTTCAAAGTTTCGTGTTTTCCTTAATTTTGCAGACTCTTTCTTTGGGCAGGGTGTGTTTCACGGCATCCTATTTGAGTGTTTGAAATCAAACACCGGGGACATTGTGAGTACAGCCTATAGCTAATAAATAATTTCAACAATTTTCTTCCAGCCATATGTACCCCTGTAGATATATTCATAATGATGCCTTGCCCTCTTTTAGGGGATAAAGAGAAAACCCAGGGCTTTCTCTAGGGAGAACCTAGAGAAGCTCAGAGGTTTCTACCAGTAGCAGTATGGATGCACACATGGAAGGAAAATGGCAGTACACAAAGTGCATGAGTAACCCTACATCCTGGGCAGAGCATGGGTGGAGTTAAATCCTGTGTCCAGATCAACATTCCTATGACTCCTGAGATGTGCTATGAGCTCGGTTTGGTTGTTAAAACATTCCACATGCCTGCAAAGTGGCAAGGTGAATTCGACAGTTGCATCCTCACTTGACATAATTTAGGAATGTTTAACAATTTGGACAAACCAAAATATTGTATAACTTCCAGAGAATGGGAGCTTGTATTTGGTATTACCTTTCAGGGCAGTACTTTGTATGGTCACCTTTTATTTGTAAAAAAGAGATAAGGATAATTATTATCTGTTAAAAAAAAATTCAATGGACAAGTAAATGAAAATGTAAATTTGCTTACTGGGTAAAACCCCCTCTGTTAGCAGAACAGGATATAATGTCAGGAAACGGTCAACAAAATACTTTCAGTGTAAACAAGCCAGTCGATCCCCAGTGCCTCAGAAGCCAAGCAGTGCTGAGCACTGTCTCAACATCTGACATGCTGCTCCCTCATTGGGAAGGAAGAGCACGTCTTTACTCTCCCCCCCCCCCCCTTTTTTTTCCCCTGGGAAATTTAAAAATAACCCAGGACACAGCAGTGTCTGTTCTGTAAATCTTCTGGGAAAATACAGGAAAACTCACAATTGAAATCTGAGAGCAAGAACCTAAGCAAAGAAGGGGGGAAAGGGGAAAGAGAAAACAAGGTAAAACATGCTTTACTGTACCCCTTGCCTATATGTGAGGCAGGCAAAAAGCATTTTTAGTTTCATTCCTAGAAAAATTGGAGAACCCTTTGTAATTTCAGTCTAAGCAGGACTTTCCAGAACACCAGGAAGAGTGCAGAGGGGTTGGAGCTGTCAACCAGTTTTCGCTTACTAGCTGTATGAGGAACAGATGCAGTTTGAGATGGGAGGGAGAGTAGAGTGCCTTTAGCATCGTCACCTCATTACTCCCATATGTCAGTGTGTCAAGCAGGGGAAACAGCAGGGGAGGAGCATCCATTCACAAGCTGCAAGGCACAGATGTGGTCTGTCAGCACAGCTGGCATTCAGGGGCAGGCTCAGACTGTACACATCAGAACAGCAGGGTCTGTTGTGAGGAATGAGAGCTATAGCAGGCATCGTCTTAAATGTGCAAACACCATATTCTGGATGGGCTACCAGGAATGCCATGAGCATTCCAATGGCAGAAAGATCACCAATACAAGGCAGCACGACATTTTAACACGACTATTAACATGTGCCTCTGCTGTAGCCCTGCTGCAGAGAACTGACAGTGTTCCAGAGATTCACGGTGTCTTTGTTCACCCATATATTAAAATTGAATATTTTAATATGAATCCAAGTCGTTATGGATTATAGTAAACAGTTTCTGTCAATAAAGTTGCCACATATTTTTTAAAAATATGTGTTAATTGTATAAGCCACTGTATTTTGTCAGAGGTGATGAAGGGTAGTTTGGAAGGATGAGCAGGTAAAGGACTCCAGGTAACTTCTCAGAAAACCCTGAGAAGATATCATATATGTTTTCATTTCAAAGAATGTCATACAACATCCTGGATATTTTCATTTCAATTAAAGTGAATTCATATATATAATTCAGTGGATCAAAATTCAGACCATTCAATATTAAAAAGGTAAAGGTTCTCACACTTGCATGACTAGAAGTTTCACGTCAACACAAGATGGTTTTCTCAAGTGTATAGTATCCAAAGTGTTAAGTTTACAGGTTTGACATTGACTACAAGTCTTTGATGTATCCATCTCTCCACCTGGAAAGCTTGTGTTTGAGTCATGTTGGTATTAGCTGGACTTCCCCATGGATTATATGTAGCTACAACTATTTTACACATCTCATGTAATGGGTAAAGTTCTGCCTGCAAGGATGTCCATGGGCAGTAAGTTAAGTCACAGCCAATGACTTAATGAGGCCAGAAGTTCATTTACTTTACATGCTTTGTTGACATACTTAAGTGTATATGAATGTGATGTAATTACACTGTATCTCTGTAATGTACTCATGTTAAAATACCTCACAGCTTGCTAGCATCAACTCTTGGGGTTTCCTAACTGTTGAGTATTTTAGCTTAGCACTTAGATAGTTCCTAAAATAGGTTTTATATTTTTGCAATTAATTTCTGAAAAAAACCTAAACCTGAACTCCCAGGTTTAGAACTGTTTTGGAATTACCCACGCAGAATTTGTAAATGTGGCTACTGTAGCTGCCAGCACAATTTATCTGTTATTTGTCTGGATAATGAATGGCTTGCTCATATGTTTGCAAAAGAACATTTCTAACTGGCTCAAGGTTTAGCAGCTTATGTTCAGAGACAGAGAAAGAACAAGAAAATTTGCTGGGATTTTGGCAGTAGTAGATGACGTTCCTTTCAGGATCAACCTTTGGTTTCTTTCCGAGCAGGCTTACTCTAGATAAGCACCATTCCATTTCCTTATCATGTAAATTATTTACTGGAAAATTAGTGTGTTTTCTTTATCTGTTCCCTTTCACTTAGTGTTATGTGCACATACACAACTCTCTGATTTTGACAGTAGTGAAATGATCCTTTTTTTCCCTCTCTTTCCCTTAGAGTTTACAAGAGTATCTATTTTGACTACACCTAATTTTTTTAATATTCCACCTTTTCCACAGGCCTTCTGTATTTCAACAGCTTCATACAAATTGCAAAAAAATTTAGACATGTTTTAAGGAAAGAGCTCCTATTTAAAGTCTTCCTGTTTCATTTCATTTGGTGAGTAGTTTCTTCTTTGATGTTAGTTGAGGAAAGTTGATGGTTTTGCATTTTCATCACTAGTGGTGTATGACTCTTTCTCAAGCTCTGGTTTTTGACTTGGACTAAGTCACTTGGACTGGCCCTGTTTTTCAGTTTCCTCTCCTTAAAGGATAATTCAATTAAGCAAATAGATTATTTTGAATTATGGGTAGCTCCAGAGAGCTCAGCTTGCATAAACAATAGCAGTAAATGAGGTAAGGGGAATCCCTCACTTGAGAACTCAATCCTTCTGACTGAAGTCCATTCCTTTTTTTTTTTTTTTTTTACTTTTGTGAGCAGATTCATTCTATAAACACAACTGGTGAAGACAGGAAAATGAGATTACAGTACCCCAGGGTAGCTGGAAGATATTCCTGGAGTCATCCCAGTATTTGAAGACAGATGGATTCCATTCCTGGTAAAACATGCCCCATGTCTCTGGGGAAAGACTTTTGTTTCTGCTGAAGCTTATCTCTGACAAAGATATCATGGGCCCACTCTCATGCATATTTAAAAGTAGAATGGGCCCCACTGGTTTAGGTATTTCATTTGGAGAGTGAGGAGCTCTAGTGTAGTAAAGAGAACTCAGTAAAAGCCACAGATACCCCACAACAGCAATTACCAGAGGGTTGGGGATTTTTGTTTTTGCTTCTTGCCACCAGTCCCCCTTCATGCACACTTTGATCACCTATATGGATTTCCTTTATGGTGATGAACAGCAGTTGTCGATAAAATAACCACAGGCTCATCTGAAAAAAACAAAAGTAGCCTGCAGTAAATGGTAACCTGTAGGTGTCAGGCACAGGGCTGTCCTTCCTTCATGGAGCAGAGGCTACTCATCTGCAGTTAAATGAACTTCACCATGGATTCAGTAGATCATAGCACTGAGAGCTTCTCACACTTCTTAGCAAAGTGGAGCCTTTTTTTACGGAATTCTCTGAGGTCATTAATTAGTTTGTAAATCTTTCCATAAAGGCCACCGCTCATCTAGTGTGTTGCTAAACAATTGTGTCCTGTAAAACATACCGTGAGGTCTTTTCTTCCATCCCATTTCAGTAATTTCATTTTAGCATTTTTATCTTTAGGCTTTGAGTCTTGAGAAAGAAAAGTTTAAGAGGAATAAGTGATTCCCTTGAAATTCTAGCACCCCTTGGGTCAGGGACCAGAGGAGGTCTGGCAATAATCTAATTCACAAAATACGGGGGTCCAGCTGTAGCTCTCCTACTCTTTACATTGATTTACCAAGCAAGAAAAAGTATACAAGAAACAGCCCACTAGGCTGAAAAGGAAGACTGCTAATGCTGCTAAAGCAGGAATGAAATTCTGCAAAACTCTTGCAGGCAACCTCCTCTCTAGCCTTCACATGTCACTGTGGGGTTTTACTACAGAACAGGGAGAGTTTAATTTAGATTTCTTGTTGAATAAGTCCACTCTCAAAGATGTTGACCCACTCTCTGTTGTTATTATCCATCTGGGCAAACAGCTCAACAAACTTGCCTGGGGACCACTGATTACTGCATGAAAGAATAATTTGCCAGAAAAATAGGCTGCCAAAGCAGCACATTGTTTCAGCATCTTTCTCTATTTCTTTGCAGTACAGTTACACATGCACTTGAACACTACCAAAAGCAGACAGACTAAACTTGCTTCTCTGTACCCTTCCCATATGTATACTACCTGGATTATCTTGAACCTCACCCTGAGTATTTCCCTGCTGGTTAGCAGTCCTTGAGCTGGGTTTTACACACACACTCAGATTCCACAGCCAGCTCTTCAATCCCTTGTGGTAGGATTTTGAAATAAGGCAGTGCTCACTGAGAAGTTAAAACACCCACTGTAGCATGACCTTCTCTCCTGGCATGCTTATTTGGCCCAAAGAGTGCCAAATTGTCCAGTTCTGACTCAGTTACTAAATCTGCTAATAATCTGAATCACCTACCTGTTCAAACTGTTCTGGGAACTGAAAGAACACTCAAATTATTCTAGAAAAATAGCAGGTATAAAAAAACCTGCTGTACTTTTCTTTCAGTTGCTTATAATACTTTCCGTAAGCTTCAGCTGCTCAATGTAAAATTTTCCAAATTAGGTATTTGATGAAAATTGAATGGTAGCTAAAAGGGTTCTACTCACACTGTTAAAGAACAGTAACAGTGATTAAGCTTTGCAAGAAAGTTGCCTGCAGAATTATAGCATAGATTTAAATTTGGCAAACAAGTTGTGTTTTATGCCAGAGATGTACCTTTTACACATAGTCTTGCAATGCAACCAAATTTAGCAAAGTTATGAACTTGTGATGAGTGTTAGCTGTTGGGCTGGCCTTGACCCCTGTATCTTCACTCTTGGAACAGCACATCTGGAACTGCAGCACTCCCCTTGCAGTGCTGCCCAGAATTTCCTTTGCAACTCCCTTGCACTAGACAGGTTTGCTCACACCAAGTACAGGAACTGAGAGCAAGCTCACAGAATCACAGAGTGCTTGAGGTTGGAAGTAACCTCTGAAGGCCACCTGGTCCGACCCCCTGCTCAAGCAGGGATCCCTAGAGCCAGCTGCCCAGGACCATGTCCTGACAGCTTTTAAGTATCTCTGAAATGCAGATTCCACAGCCTCTCATGCAAATGCCACAGCCTCTTGGGGCAACCCAAGCCAGTGCTCAGTCACCCTCACAGTACAAAAATGTTTCCTGATGCTCAAAGCTCCTGTTTCAGTTTGTGCCCATTGCCTCTGGTCCTGTCACAGCATCACTGAAAAGAACCTGTCTCCATCTTATTTGTGTCCTCTCTTCACATATTGATACACATTGATGAGATTCTGACCCAGCTCTTCCATTCTCCAGGTTGAACACTTCCAGCTCTGTCATCCTCTCCTCATAGGAAGAATGCTCCAGTTGCTTAGTCACCTTTGCAGCCCTTCACTGGAGTCTCTCTAGTATGACCATGTCCCTCTTGTACTGGAGGGCCCAGACCTGGATATAATACTCCAGGTGTGGCCTGACCAGTGTCACGTAGAAGGGAACCTCCCGCAGTGTGCTGGTGACTATGCCCGGTGCAGTCCAGGATACTCAGTGCTTTCCTTGCAGCAAGGGCACACTTCTGGTTGATAGTAAACTCTGTGTCCATCAGGACCCCCAGGTTCTTTTCTGCAAAGCTGTTTACCAACCAACTGGCCCCCAGCATGCCCTTGTACCTGCAGTTGTTTCCCACCAGGGACTGGACTTTGGGCTTCTCTTTGAAGGTTCCTGTCAGCCCACACCTCCAGTCTGTTGAGGTCCCCTCTGGACCCCTCTGGCAGTACAGCCCTCCAGTGTATCAGCCGCTCCTCCCAGTTTTGTATCACCTGCAAACTCGCTGAGGGGAGCCTGTGCCTGATCATCCAGGTGTTAATAACAATGTTGACCAGTAGTGCCTGTATTCACCTCTGGAATGCACTGCTGGTTACCAGCCTCCAACTGGACACTACCACTGTACTGGACACTTATCACCACCCTCCAGGCCCAGATGCTTAGCCATTGATCAAAACACCTATCCACTCATCCAGCCCGTATGTCCTGAGCCTCTTTGCTGATGAAGTTGGCAACACAGGGTCATGGAGGACAAAGACAGCAGCAGCCATTTTTCTGGAAGGCAGACTGAAGGACTGAGCTTAGAGACATGATAAAAGATTGACAGATGTAGAGCCAAGAGAGAGTGGGAAAAGAACCAGTGCAGAAAGGGTCTGATCAGGGGTTTGGAATGAGGGAAAACAGCAAGGGACAAGTGCTGCTTGGGTAAAATCTGTAACAACCACCAGAACAAGTTCTCCTCTCATGGTTTCATCTAGCTAAGTTAGAAAATTACAAGATACTATGACTGTTTAAAGAGTAACAAAAATGAGAACTGTGGAATTAGTTCTATGAGTGACCATCATGTACTGAGAATGGAAGAGAGAAAAATCAAAATGTGCAAAATGCAAACCAGCATACACACTGAGACAAACACAAGGACTAGAAAGGTAGGAAGTATCCAAAAATTGTTAAATGTACAAGAAGCCTCAGTTTAGTCCACTTGCATGCACAAACTTCTATGTGATCACACGTGGTGTTTTCTCCAGATAAAACTTCTCTCAATGAATGCTAAGTCAGTGTTTAGGGAACTTAAAATTTCACATTAAAGACAACTATGAGCTATATGATTCCTGTTGTTTCATGAGAAGATAATGCTTTGTTAAAGCATCTAAATACTGGTTTTCAGACATGGACACATAACCCATTGCTATAGGAAACTTATGTGATATTTGGCAAGTTACTTAGATATATTTTCCAGTGGTTATTAGCTATATTCTTATTTTCAGATGCTCAACTTGAGATGCTTAGGGTCAGATTTGCCAGTTTGCAAACCCAGGGAAATCAAGCGATAGCTCTGTATGAGTACTGTAGAAAACACTCCACTGAGTAAAGACCAGAGCAAAAACTGGAAAACCCAATTAAACGCTCACTTCAATTCTGGCTTCTGATAATCTCAGGTTAATAAATTTCGGTCTAGGAAAACAATTCTAGCCACAAAATTGTTTCTCTCAAGTAGCGAAGTAAACAACAAGCATCGTTTTAAGCTAACATTTCAATGCTCACAAGTGAGAGTAGCTGGAGTGTGAATTTCAGCAGTTTAGGGTAGCTTAGCCAAGTTAAACTAAAATGCTTTTAACTTCCTTCCCTGAGCTTCAGCACTTAACTTACAAAACAGACATAACGACATCAAGCAACTCTGACTGTGGACAGAATAAGAGCGAAGCCAAGGTCACCCTGTCTAGCTTCTAACTGGCCTGAAAAAATTTAGCATCTTGAATTCAACCATGTCCCTATGAAAAAGGGAACCTGCGTTGACTGAGAACTAACTTCCTTGCTTTGCACAGGCAACCAAGCCACAGGGATGCAATTTAGATACTGAAACCAGGCTCATAATACTGCATTCAAATCCATTTACCATGTATGAAAGACAGAATAACAGAGTAGAATGAAAATCTCACAAAAATCAACTGTACAGTAAGGTGTAGAGCAAAAAAATGAACGAATAAATTCATTCAGCAATCACTGCTTAGCAAAACTAAGGCCTGGCTTAGGCCTGGCTTCAGGAAGAGGTGAGGGGAGGAGCTATATGATTTTTTTAATTAAATCGTAAGTTGTCCATACAAACACATCCAACACATTACTGTTTTGTTTAAAAATGTATTCTTGATTCTAGAGCCTAAACATTTATTTGCAGTGCCAATTTTGTTTGAAGTCTAGAAATTTCAATGGTCTTGTAGGATGGGAGTAAGCTGTGCAACTTCTCACGGTCTTTTATTGCCCTTTTGTAACACAGACAGATCTTATTACACTATTGTTTACAAAGCAGTTTAAGTTTCAGAACTGAGGAACATTTAAGTAAGAAATATATTCCATTTGTTTGCATTCCAGTACAACTTCTGTCCTATTTAGTGCAATTTTCTGTGAGAAATGTGTCATGCTTTTAATAGTGCTCTTTTGGGGTTAGCCTGGCTGATTTTCGTGTATGACAGAACCGTCACACTATCTGGCATATTACTGAATATATTGCGCAGTATGAAGTAAATTTCCAGGCCTGAAGCTGCAAATATGAACTTCTCTAGAACTAAAATAATTACTGTGTTTTCAGTCTGCTGCATAAACGGTGCACTCATCAATGTCAGGTTGGCTGGAGCTCTGAGCAACCTGGTCTAGAGGCCCTGCCCACAGCAGGGCGTTGGAACTGGATGATCTTTAAGGTCCCTTCCAACACAAACCATTTTGTCCTAGATCGTTAGATCATAGAGCTTTAAATTCCCAACTAAGTATTTCCTGAGAGTTCCTTCAACTAATGTCATAGGTTTGGTCCAATATATAGTAATGTCCCTGTCCAGGCTACCAGTGCACTTCTTACGTACATGTAAAGATATGGGAAACACAATGTTAGTTTTTCAAAATTTGAGATAGGAAGGACAGTCTGATGCAAACAGGCACTGTCACAGAGCCTGCTTTATAAACTGTTACATCTGAAGGACAGTAAGAGTAGAAGTTTGCTAAGAGGTTGCAAACTACTGCTGTGAGATGGCATCCCTATATTTAATTATACTTAGTATGTTTAGTTGACATCAGTCTATGTGCAAAAGTAAACTAAGTTCCTAAAGTTAGAAAAATGTTTAAAAATATAGTTTTGTGTAAACAGTTGATAAATTTCCCTACATTAAGCCCCTGGGGAAATCTTTTTAATTTCTGAGTTAAAGACCAGAGTCTAAACAGACTCTTCATGCAGGAAGCTCAGACTGGCTGGAGCACAGCGCTTATCCCCTAAGTGGACTCCTCACAGCTTATGGGGGAACAAATACTCAGCTGGATCAAACTAGCTTGGCTCCCATTAACCTGATCCAGTCAGCTTGCAGTAAAAGAGAATCTGGTCCTAAGATGGAATTTGTAACTATCATCTAAAACAATGACATTGTGCAAATGGACACACATACTATGTGGATTTGACTGTTCTATTAAAATAAACCACCTACATGAAGTACATTCAGACTCATTGCTGCAGTTGTTTCTCATGTACAAGAATATTTAATTTTAAAAAAGTAATAATTTTCTTTCCTCACACTCCTTATGATTGTTTTGGGTAAAGTCATACCCCAAAGAATTCTAGAGGGAGTTAGATAATAACTAATAAGCACCAACAACTAATAAAGAGGGATGAAAAACACACACGCACAGAAAAAAAAAAGCAGATAAGGCAAGTTTCTGTCTCATTTACTAGAATTTGGATACTGTGAAATCCAGATAACCCTCTGTTCATATATATATTAATGTATGAATGTAGCTCATGTATATTTTTAAGCATCATGCATCACAAATAGCACTGTTTACACTTCCCCAGGACCATCAACTATAAGCCTCACAGAAAGAAAAGAAAAGGAAGGGAAAAAAAAAAGATCTAGCAAAGGAATAGCCTGGCTGTGGGAATCTAGGTTGCAGCTAGCAATTACACTCATAACTGAATAAGGAATCCGTAAGGTATGGTGTACATTACACCCAGTTTCCTTTAGTAACCACAGGGTTGCATGAGTCCACATGCAAATTTGTTAAAAGCAAGCAAAATCAAGTCTGTCAGAAAAGTACAACAGACCACAACAGAGAGGAGAGTCACCTTCCAGATTACATCCTCCCTTAACCAGACTGGAGCCTACAAAACAGACATCTTTCATCACATCTTTGAGCAGGACATGATTGAGTTAAGCAGAAAGGATTTGGTTTAAAAAATATGGTGGTGAAAGATAAGTAAAATGGCTGTTACCTCATTGTTTCAAAGCTGTGGTTTGTAACATCAGCTCCCCTTTGATTTCCAGAAGTAGATGGGAAGTCAAAAGGCTTATTAGGGAGAAGTACCTTTCTGAACCCAAGTCACTGCACAGAGGTTCTTTATGGGCACTGAGTATGCAACATTTAAGAAAGACTGTTAAAAAGTGTCATACCAAAATAAGAATACAATCTTATCCAGACTCCAGTACCTCTCATCACTGTGGCCTCAAGAATCAGGACTGTGAATAACAAGCATCTTTATAGCTACTTCTGTTCACATGCTAAAACGCAAGTATCACATTATCAATGTAAAGCTTTAACCAGTGGCTGAAATTACATTCTATTTAAAAATCTGAGAGGAAAAAAAATGCCTTAGTTTAGCAATCCACTGTAACTGCTGCAGTTTGTTTATAAGAGAAGTCTAATAGTTCACTCCAGTTTCCAGGGATACTATGTTAGTGGGAATCAAAAATCATACATGTCCTATTTAACTCATTTGCTATGAAAGACAAATTAAAAAAAAAAATCAACAGCATGGTTTCCTCATCTTAGTGAAAAGCTTCCTTGATTTTTCACTCTTTCTTTACTGGGTGTTTTGGAAGTTAGATTCTTCCAAGAGAAAAATGCAACTTCAAAAATCAACAACACAGTTCTTCTGTTTGTAGTCTCTGGTCTTTAAAGAGTGTGTTCAGTTTCTTAAGCAGGAAAACCAGAAATGCCACAAGGGACTACTTAGATGTCTCTTCTGCTTTTGCAGCTATCCTGCAAATGTGCACCAGAAGTACATGCATTTTTTATGCTAAGTAATCTAAAACTTTAGTAAGAATTCCTAACTGTTATTCTACCCAACATGAAAAACAATACAAACAGATACATTTAATTAGGTGGCCACCTGATACCTTACACTGCAGAATGCAGTCAGGCTACTCTTAAAGCATTTGTAATCCTAAATCTTCTAAAGGAATATACAACATATACTTTCCATAGAGTGCATGTGTTGTCATGTAATTATTAAATAAACATATCTAGTCCCCACCCCACTAACTTCCACTGAATAAATCTGATTCAGAAAACACACTGGTAAAACTTGTTAAGATTGCAAAACACTGCAGCACTGCCCACCATTATATCAAGAACACTTACCGAGCACATGCGCTAGTGAGCTTGTTAAACCAAGTCAGAAAGGTTTTAAATAACTCATTCTTAATTCTGTAGGGTTTTTTCTATTAACGTCACATTTTATTAAAAAAATAAGTTTCCTATATTTAACATGTATAGTAGCTTGCTGTGACTGAAGATCTTGAGACCTTTAACATTAAATGATAGTAAATCCAGCACTTTCTTCACAGCTTTGAAAACGGGGAAGAAGGGAAGGAGAATGAAAGGGAAGACAGGAAAGAGGAAGGAAAAGGAGGAAGCACCAGGCCATTCCTAGCAGGAAAACCAAATAGTTCTACAGCATCAAAATAATGAACCTGCATCACAAACATCAGAAAAAGGAAAACTATTATAATTGATCAAATGTGGATATATTCCATATAATTAGCACATACCATTGGGAAAGATTAAAATGGGAAGGAATACATTCTATTTGCAATTGTGTCTTCCCTGTTTCCAAGAAATTATTTTCCTTCCTTCTCTACAAGCCATTGCTGATTTACTCCATTTGTATAAACTACTATTCCAATATGTCAGTTGTGCTAAAGCCAGACACACAAGACCCTGCAGTTCCACAACCTGGAACTATTTTATCCCAGATTCTCCTCAACAATGGCAAGAATATTGGGTAAGTTTGAAGGAGGTGACAACTTGGAGGTGTGCACATTACGTATTTAACTTGCAGTCCATAAGATTGCCCCCACATACTTCAAAGAAGAAGCCTGTGCAGGAGTCACCTCTAATGTAACACACATATGTGATGCTTCTGTATTCTCCACAGGGCCCAGGGTTTATGGAAGAGAGAAACAAGGGAAGGAACAGCTCTCCTAAATACCACAGGTTATCTGTGCAAAAGATTAGCAGCCCACAGTTGTATTCCTCTATGTGCAGCCACTCTACCTTGGTGAGAGAACATGTGTAAACAGAGGGTGTCACAGAGAGTGCTCTGTGCAGGAATGCCCTGGAAGTAATGTCATTAGCAGCCATGTTTTCAGGGTTTAGCGAGAATGAAAACTCACGGAGACCATGAAGTACTGGGTTCGATTTGGTGTTGTGTACAAAAATAAATCTCCACGGACACAGAGTTCAGCTAATGAACTCTCTGCTGCTTCTCTTTGAGAGAAGCAAATGGTAAATGGCATTCCCAGTAGAAAAATCAGGAGAGAAAACATTATCTGCGAGGAGGGATAGAAAATCCCTCTCTACCCCAAACAAATTCCTTCCTGGGAAGAGACACTTTCTGGTTCCCTTCAAAGATATCTATATTAGTAGAAGACCGGAGATAACATACAGTTCTCCATGGACTTTCTCTTACTTTCCTCACCTGACTGCAAAAGCCTTTCTAGAACATGGATAAAAGGCTATGTTTGCAGCTGAAGCAACAATGGCATTTGAAATTGTTGTAAAATCAAAATAAACTGGAAATATCCAAACAAATCCCAACATTGGTCTGATGCTACCTAAAGCCAAGAACAAACAAGCAAGCAATGAACACTGGCATTTTGGTTTTTTCCATGGATATTACAAAAAATAGTAATCATACACTTTTTTTCTTTTTAAATGTTCATTACTTAGATAAAGCACATATGAATGTAACATTCAGAATTGTAACATAGAAAATGTAATATGGGCAATCTGCTATTCCAAGTACACTTACCAAAATACAATTTTATAATGAAGAAAGTCTCAAAATACACCTGTACAACAACTGGGATCCACAAAATATGATTTAATAGAATTACTCAAGATCACTTCATTGAAACCACTTTTATAATACTGTTTGAAGAGTAACCTCTGGTCAAAGAGCATTCTCCCTCTTTTCCTAGCCCATCCCACTAAAGCAAGAGTAGAACGGTAATTGCAATGCATATCTTTTAAAACCCCAAATCTGAAGCTGTCCTATGAACTATGACACTGCCTACACTTAGACACTGGGAGGATGGGAATCACCCTCTTTGAGGCCATGGTACATTGAGACATTTTTACCCATATCATTGTCTGTAGCGCAAGCAGAATAATCCTGCAAAGGGCAACTAAACAGGGTCAAGATATGAATTCATTATCTCACTACCAAATCATTCCCTATGTGTTACTTAAGCCTGTAACATTACAACTTTACTGAAAAAGAAAAAGGTAACCATTTTATCCTATATTTTCTTTATTTGCTTTATGTTTAGAATTTGCTATTTAACTTCTATTAACAGAAATACATAACAAAAGCTCCCTATCAAGTGGAAAAAAAGTAATTACAAATGCTGAAAAAGTTGGCCTCATTAACATATGTACAGACTCACTTAATAACAACTTGGTGGGAATTAAACCACTTTATGACACACATTTATACAGGCATTAAACATTCCCAAGTAACTTTGAGCAGAGAATATGCCAAATCTTTAGTCTGGGCAGACAAAAATGTAGATTTCAGTTTTGAGTGTGGAGCTAACATGCAACAGATACAACATTCAGTCTGAGCTGCTGTTGGTAAGTTGTTCTGTCTTTTCCTGCAAAATTGAACTTGGGTCTCTTTGTCCCTTCTTTTCTTTGTTCTGCTGTTCCTGGAGCTTCAGGATTAGTTTTCGTATTTCTTCTCTTTTGGTTTTCATTCTTGGGCGTGGAAACCAGTCTGTTAAGTTCATTGGTAGCTCAAAACTCAAAATGGGATTCTGAAAAGAAAGATAACTTGGATATTAAGTAAGGAGTTACAACCTAAAAGACTGAAGAAAACTGTAGTGAGTAAAAGTACATTCTTCCTCACTTCATTCCATTAGCATGGAACAAAATTTTTACAATTTCTGTGTTTTGTACATGTACAATTATGGTAAAAATCAATCAAGCTTCAGTATGTTACGGAGTAACATTCATCCAGATCACAGTTCTGATTGTAAGAATGCCCAAACTCTTTTTGCTACATCTTTTACACAAAGCATTTGACTGCATAAATGTGCAAAATTGTTCTAATTTAAAAAAAAAAAAAGAGAGAGAGAAAATTACTGTAAAGATAGAGAGCATTTTTTAAGAATTACTAACATTAAAATCTAGAGCTGATTAGGAATAAACACTCCTGTTCTTATAAATAACCTTTAGGACCACAACCAACTAGAAAAGTCAGTTTTAGATTTCACCCTGAAAAACAAAGCCCCTGGCTACCAGCAGCATTTTTTATACTTACATTCTGTTTTCTTGCTAGAGATCAATCATTCAAATAATTACGAGAATTATTACGAGACATTATCTACACCCCTTCAGTGATACTGTACAACAATTCCACCCTAATCAAATAAAAATTTGTGGAATAGTGTTTTCTTTCAAAGAAACTCCTCCCTTTGTATACTCTGGTTTACATCATTAACGGGGTTATTTAAGAGTGAATTACATTTATCACTGACGTAACGCCAGCAAGGCTGCTCGTGAACAAACCTAGTGACGTTCTGCACAGGACGATGTCAGTCAGTGTCTGATGCTGCGCTGGAGCCGTGCTGGGGATGCAGCGCCTGCCGGGCCCCGCTTGGTGGCCCCTGGTGGCCCCACGGCGGCCCCTGGTGGCCCCACGGCGGCCGCAGCCTGGAGCCCCCGGACTGCCCGCGGGCCACAGGGGACACGCACTGGGCAGGGCAAAGCTGGGCAGGGAGGGCTGAGAAAGCACCTGTGGCGACAGAGTGCGCTCCTCACTGCACTACCCACCCTGCTCAGTGAGTCTCGGCTTTAAAAAATACACATCGTCATTTTAACCCTTGTTGCTAAAAAGAAGATATTTAAAATAAATCGGCAAAGAAGAAAACGATGTGCCTGAACAGTCAGCAAACATCAGATTAAGCACCCCCACCCCATACTCCCCATCAAGTTTGTACAGCGGGTGTACAGTGAGACTTCGGGCAATTTTCCAAATACAAAGCAGTTGAAATTGTTGGCTGAGTAAATTCAAGACACACAGCTACCATGTGGCCATCAGTCTTTCCTTCCCCACAAGTGTTACTACTTAGAATATCCTGTGCTTTGCTCTCTTACACATCTATGTTCCGTGCCTATTTCCTGGCAGACAAAGCTCTTGCATGCTGCAAGACCAGGCAGGACAAGGGGTTCAGCCTGACATAATTCAGCAATCAATTTGCAAGAAGGAATGGGCTAAGATTATTAAAACTTGGTTGCTCCTCATATTCACGCTGTACAAAAAGGAAGCACTTGGCTATGGTTCTAAGTTCTTAAGGACTCACTGGTAAAGCAAAAGCTTTGGCCTTCCATTTGCATGAATGCACTCTGCTAAAGCCTTGCTGTTCTTCTGTAAAGTAGGAATGAGGGCAGGGTGGAGGAATGCAGAAGCAGCTGCCAGCTTTCCCAGGAAAGGGTTAGCTACTGGAAAGTTTAGGAACAATAATCTAAAGCACCACGGATTCTAAAGAAAGTTAGTGTCCCATGGAGGCAACATCTCACTTGACCATCATTTCTCCTCCCAGCCTAGACCAGAAGGCACTAGTGCCTCCACTCGTGAAAGAAGCTGTAACTTGAAGACCAAGTCAGCTGAACTAACCAGTTGATCAATTCCTTCAATGGAAACAATATGTAAAGATTTCGCTTAGATGTTTTCTTGCAAGTTAAAAAACAAACACACAAACAAACCAAAAATCCCCTATCAGTCATAGGTCTTAGGGGAAAAAGAACAAGCTTTTTGTACTGCATTTTTAGTTTAGATTTTGAACTCAAGTTCTTACTTGAGTGACTTGAAAGGGTACATACCATAAGAACACAAAGGAAGACTCTAAATGTATTTTCTTAAGATTCTCTCTGAAAATTTCACGGCTTATGATTTCTTATATGTATGTACAACTGAAAAGGATAATTAGTTTATTTTCCAAAAAGTTATTAGCTCATAATACATAATCTCAGAAATAGGTATAAGAGCTACATTAGAATAGAAGCCTTTTATAATTGTAATAATTTTCACAGCTTATATTTGATTGCTGCAGGAAACAAAAGTAGGTACATGAACATACATACCTCAAAAAAGCTCTCCACATACTGCAGTATGTACACTCCACAATCACTGAAGTTGTTCTGTTGTGGCACTTTTGGGTTGGAACCTTTCATGACATCTTTGGAAAAGCTTCTTTTGCTGCCTTTCCTGACTTCCCATTCCACCTCTAAGTATCTATGATAAAACAGAATGTAAATTTAAAACACTGTCTTTTTATTCCTTGAAAAATTTTGAAAAAAATACCAACCCAAACCAAAATAAAAAAGCCCCAAACACCAGATATGAAACTTACTCCCTTAGTGTTTTCACAACATTTGACCGGGAAGGGCCTCTCAGTGAGTCCATAAGCAAAATGCAGGGCCTAAGACAGAACAGAGTTTTTAAGTACACAGGACTGTACAGCTGCTTGAAAAATACAGTGATACACAGAAAGGGTTTGTGAGGTCACCTTAAAACAAAACTGGATGAATATTACAAAGTTCTGCCAGCACTGCTGTTAGCTCCTAATTGGGATAGCTAAATGGCAAGTTATCTTTATATTTATTCATATACTAAGTACACTTAGGAATGCACTTAGAAAATACAGTACTATCAGACCAAAATAATTTGTTACTGGCAAAAATTAGTTGCTTAAAACACCCTCAGGTAGTTTGATGCTCTTTTAGGTGCACAACTCTCTCTGGAGAGAGACAAGAAAGTAAGGCACAGAGCCCACAAACATCCTTCTGGGGTAGCAGCTGAAGCACAGATGGGACACTCCACAGCACCTAAGACAACACTAGGAATGCAGGTTCAAGAAGTGATCCCAGCCTGTATCTGAACTCCAGCTGGTAATTTCACATAAAACACACCCCTACTCTATTTGAAAGACTTCAAAAAATAATGTACCCATAACCAAGTATTTTCTAGAGATGTAAGTCTGCTTAAATCCTCTCTCGCACACTAGAGATGCTGCTACCCTATCACTTGATCTAAAGGACACTACCTTTTCAGCAGCTACAAACCTAACAATGCTATGCTATCAGCCACCTTGCATGCAACAGCTGGATTTATACATCAACGCTAACTCATATCAGAGATCAGAATTTCAGCCTTAGATAGAATAAGTATTTTCAGGGATAAATAAATGCAGATTACTTTTCACAAATCTCTGCTTTTTCTTTTCTAACAGTACCACATACACATTCAGAAAAGGTATCCTTTAAAGAAGCTTCAAACTAATAAATTCAAACAAAATATTTGCATGCATATATGTACAGGTGTGTTTGCATTTATAAAATAATTTATACTTTGCATACTAATGTATGCAAATGTTTAGGCATAAGTACGTATCACTTAAACAATGTTTTCTTGTACTTGTTTTAATTTCTGATAAAAGAAAGTTATTATTTATACATGTAATGCTCTTTAAAAAACCATAATCTAGTACTTTGAAGGGGAGAGAAGAGACAGCTTCTTCAAGCTAATTTTCTATTTCATATGGAAGTAATTTTAAAGTATGCTAATAGTAAAGTATTTAAGTGCCCTTAATGACTTTTCATACTTAAGTGTCAAAGATGTTACGAAATTTCTCATTTGGATTAAAATACTGTCTGCTGGAAAGTATTATGTACAGATAATCTGTATGAAAATTGGACAAATTTAGCCAAGCTATAATCAGAAGCTCGTAAATATTATTAAAACTCACAACACAGATGGACTTTTACTCCTTTATGAAAATGTATGAAGTCATATATTCCATATCATCTATATATCTATAATTTTGTTCTGCATCATAAGAATGTGGAAATCTTCACCCTCCTAGTAAACGTTACATTCACAAAGAAGGAAATATAAAAATGAATAAATTCTGAAAACATACAAAGGAAACTGTCAAGACAGCAAAACTAATAACAAGATTTCTGGATTTGGAATCAGGCATTTCTGTCACACCAAAATGCAAACAACTGCAGTCAATGTTTGCTAAGAAATTATTTCTGGGTTTCAAATATGAAAAAATCCAAAGTTTTCAAATCCAAAACAGATCAAAAATTAAACAAAAAAGCGTGGAACACTCTTATTAGGAAAAAACCACTTAGAACAGAGACACAATAAAGAGGAACAGCAAAAACACATTTAGGTAAGGGGGCAGTTAAAAATTATTCCCATTTTCCTTTACTAATTCGAGTAGTGACAAAGGTTTTCTTTAGTATTAATTTCATTTAAAGACATTAAACTTCTTTTTAATATAGGACACATTTGAACATGCTTCTTCACCCTCTTTTTGTAGGAATCCAAGTGTAAGATATGAAAGAACAGACTTATTGGAAGAAACAATTTTTGTTTGCCTAGGCTTAAAAGGAACCCAAAAAGCTATTATTTCACCAGCAGTTTCATTCAATACACTTTCTGCTCACTGAAGGTGATAGCACAAAGTATAAAATTCTCTCTCAAACACTAATAGCATGCTGATTGAAGTGTTTGAAGACTCATGCATGAGAATTTCCCACAATTACTGTCCTTCTTATTTCATAAACTTCTATGAAATTTCCATTTTAACTGTTTCAATACTTACTGTTTGCAGATAGTTGGCTTCAGGTACCATTGTCCCATTTCTGAATTACAGTTATCATCTACAAGGCCACCATCATCACTACTGTCTTCCTACAGAAGCAAGATGGTTACAGGTGTTTAAAAGCTAATATTGTTTTCTCAAACATGCAAAAGAAATTATTGCTATACTCAACCATTTTTATTCAAGACCAATAACCTACATTTAATAAGGAAATGGTAGCTTTAATCTGAAACGATTCACTGTTTGTAAAGTTTACCGATTGAATGGCACTATTTATTTAAGCACTGCTGAAACTAGAAAAGAAAGCCGCAGCTGATATTTTCAAAACACTGCTGGCTTGAAAGAGGTGCATCTTCATTATTTGGTTATAATCTAAGTTATCAATACTTTTCTTGCTAATGAATACTAGAAACTTGCTTGGTGGTTTTGTGTCTTATCTTCTAGGTGAAATGAGAAAAAATCTGCAATGAACTCACACATAAACCTCTATTTTTGCTCCAGAATATAACAACTTGATTCTTAGGGCAAGGAAAATTAAGCCACCATAATACTGTGTATCATGGGTTGTAAAAACGGTCATGCCACAAACCTGAAAATATCCTCTGACCTTTTGATTTCAATATTCACTGCTATGAAGGATATGGAAGTTTTATGAACAAACCCACTAAGTTACTCTATCTGAAAGTATCTCTGTAATCCAAGGTTTCTTACCCTTCTATTGAGTTCCATGTTACTACCACAGACCATTGTGTTATGGGGAAAGAGGTGCTTTCCAAAAATGGGGAACCAGCATGATTTGTGAAAATTTTGTGAGGACTGTGTACACTTTCCTAACACACAGGATCCTGTGACTGAAATCCTAAAGCTATGCCGTGAACATTATCATATTAGAAACTACTGCCCAGTTCCTAAGCACACTTATTTCTGTTGCAGCCTCAACTCCTTTTTTGGCAAATGCAAAGGTAGGTGCACTCTGCTTGTCATGGTCTATGATTTCTACACTTGTTTTGTGCATTTGAGAGAGTATCAGTGTGACAGCTCCAGCCTAAGTTCTAAGCTACGCAGCAGCCAAGGAACTTGAAATCTGCTCCTCCTCTCAAGGAACCAGCTGGCCATGTGCTTGCTTCCCTGCCTTCATGCCATGTACTTCAGATTGGAAACACTGTCCTACTCATTCTCTATCTTCTGGGAAATCTAACTGCTACAAAACAGACAGACAGGCAGGCACTTCCATCATGCAAAACTCAGAATGCTTGCACGAGTGGAATGATAGGAGAGGTGGGTTAAGTCAATTTGAAAATCACAGTTATAATTCAACATAAACTGTTTTATGTGTGTACACATATACATACTATTTGGAAGTCATTATAGATAGCTGCAGACTCTGAAAAATAATAGTTTCTTCAGGACTGAAAGGTGAAAACTTGGGAGTTATACACCTGGAACATGAACAGGAAGGCCAATCAGGAAGTGCAAATGTGTAGCTTGCTTGCATTGAACTTACACTGGAGAAGCAACAGGGCTGTGGAATAATGCTGTCATACCCAGTATGGAGTCAGTAAAGGACATTTTAATGATCAGTTTTTCCACAGCTCTAAAATCTAGACGTTTTTCAATTTGAAAAAGAATGGTACTTCAATATAAATCCACTCTGTGTAATTTTCATTAGGAAAAGCACCAATGAAACAAAACAGCAGAGTAGCACATACTTAAAAATGTGGCTGTATGTCCAGGAAATGCAGCTGAAAGAAGAGTAACTGGTTCTTATGTTTGGCAGACAAACATGGGGGTGCAGGAGATGAAAGACAGAAATGTGTTGACTTTCAGAGTTTCCACTAAAATCACTGTGTAATATTGTCACTATGCCAAAGACTCACAAAATTAAATGCAGGATCAGTAACAGCAGTTTTCTCTTAAGCAGTTAAATGAACAAATGTATAATCCTCTCTGCAGCTTTTTGTAGAGAAATTTTTGTAGGTAACCAGTCCTTTGGATTTGACACTTATAAGGGTAACTAGCTTTAGACAATGACATTCACAATGTGTATACTGCTTTTAAGCTGTTCATTCAAAATACAAAAGAACAGTTCGTATTTCCTAAATAAAACTGCTAAATTCTTTACCTGGTTATCCTGGTCTTCAGAAAAATCTATAAGCTCATCTTCATTTAGTTTACTGCCTTCAGCTGAGTCTTCACTATAGTTTAGTCTGATTTTGTGCAATCCATCTGTATCAATCACAGACAGTACGATATTTAAGCATCAAATACTGTATCATCACTGAAGACCAAACTAATTTTAAATACCTCAGAGTACCTCAGCATTGCTCACAGTAACTGTGATACAGCTAACATATAATTTACTCATGCATATGAGCAAAAGTGAAATGCTTCTTCTAATTAGCACAACAGAAACTATTTCTTATTCTGTGAAATGCCTAAAAAAATTTGAGATCTAGACTAAAACCCACCATTAAGCTGACCCATAGTTCCATGAAGCCTCTACACCTGTATAAATTGGTACTGCCACCAAAAGGGGCACTCTAAAATAACTATTTATTCCTATCCCTAGCCGGTTCCATCCAGGACACCAAATACATCCACACACAGTGGCTCAGACGAAGAAAGAGCCACAGACTTATTATTTTTTAACTGGAAATATTTCCTCCATCACTGTGCAGTTATATCAAGACTTGTGCAGGTAAAAGCAAAAAGGCAGCTTGGGAACACACTGCTAGGGAGGACAAAATGAAGGATCAGGTCTCCTGGGAGCAGCAGCTTAGAAATATTTCTGAAACTTTATGTAGCAAACAGTGAAAAGAATATCTGTAAATTCCCTCTCTAACCTCCACAATGTATCTAGTCACTTGGAAACAGCATCAGAAGAAATACAGAATCATGCATGCTATACCTGAATCCGTGCAAGAAAGAGATATAGACAGCTACAGGCCCACTAGTCCTACTATACTACCATACAAGACTTCAGAATAGACTTTGAAGGAAAAAATAATAAACTGTGGAAATAAGTGAAAAATTAGTAACCCGTACCAGCAAAACCCAAAAGCTTCCCATAAAAAGCCCATGTAATATATCTAAACAATCACGAAAAAAAAGCATTGCTTATGGTGTCACCAGAGGACATATTACCTATTAAAGAAAACCAGGATTTCTATAAGAACATTAAACAGGGCAATGAACTAGCTAATGGAAAAAAACAGAGAACACTTGCATTTGAGAGTATTTCAATCGGAAAGTTGAAATAACACTTTGGAAAGAGGCCACCAGTGGAGTTCCACAGGGACAAATTTGAGAATTAGTCTTACTCAGTACCTTTGAAAAGACCTTACCACCAGAAGCAGGTTAGTCACTAGTGTGAGTAACTGCTGACAGATTTCTAAGAAATAAAAATTGGTATTGAGAAGAATCACATCTCATTCAAAAACTAATAAATATAGGATTAGTTAAGTAATAAATACAGATATATTTTGTATTATTTCTTCAAAGATATTTAGGTATGATCTCCTACTAATTCACAAGTGCAACACCAGGATTTAGTTTGAGATCAAGACATCTCAGTTTAGGCTCCCATGTATAGCTTAAAAAGAAACCATAATCAAAGTACAGAGCTACTCAATTGAACAGCTACTGTATGTATATCTGCTTCAGGATGAGAAGAGCAAGTCTCTTGGTTTCACTGACACTATCAAAGAAGCACCTGTTATCTTTTGAGCTATCCCTGGATATCCAGGACACATGTACGGATTTGGCACAGTCAAGATCCACACCCTTCTAGGCTGGTCATAAAACCCAAGGTAGAATACCTATCTGCCATCTGGTTGAAATGGAAGATTAAATACACAGCGCATCCAAATTTAGCTGCCTAAACGTATCCCTCGGGTCAATCTCACCCTTAAACCAGGACTGTGTCCCATAAGAACATCTGCATTAATAAAAGGATGCATCATGTGCAATAATTGAGCAAGAGAGTCTGAGTGTTTAAGTTAGAGACAGAAGGACCGTCAGTGCAGCCATAAAACCCCCCAAGAAATGTAACCCAAGCAAAAATCTATCATAAAGCATGTTCCAATTAATTACACAAGTAACAGCAGCAGCACCCAAGGCATGAGACTACATCATACAGCAGCAATATCATAAACAGTAACAAATACACATAAAATGAAAAATAGTTCAACCAAGAACAGAACAATATGCACCCCCGGCATCCCTCCATGACCTTTTAGGAAAAGTGACAACACTATCACAAATGAATCAATTTAGATTAGAAAGTAGTAGAGTACTTATATCCCCACAGATATTGAAGTTGTAGTGACCTGCAGTACACAGATTAAACCATGCGAATGGTAACATTTTCAGAACTTGTACTATAAGCTATACAATTTCTTACTGTGTAAATTCAGTCAGTAGGAATACTCCTGGTGGCTAAAGTAAAAGCTTTTGCATGACCAGATGTTTTGTATTCTGTACCTCAAGGGGATCCAAACCTTGCAGTGAACAGAGAAAACAATCTTTTCCTAATTCCTTCACCTGCCTTTCAAAGTTATGCCAGCTCCTTTGTTCACTTGGGTACAAACAGTATTGCAGATCACTGAACTCTGTCTCCACAGCAGCGATGCATGGAGAAAGCCTCTCTAAATGTAACACGGAAGAATTTTTTTCCTTTAGAATTACTTTCTTCTTACTTCTGCCTACCTTCTTATCAGGACATTAAAGAAATGAGTAGTGTTGAAGCAAAATCTCAAATGCTAGAAGACACTGAAATTCAGGTTGCTCACGTAATCTTAATTCAGTTTCCTCATACACATACACTATAAAGATCCATGGTCAACTACTATTCTTTTCTTAACAACTTCAGTCTTAAGTGATGCCAAGTGATATCTACAAAATTACTTTCTTTGGAAAAAGGCCACACAACTGAAAAATTAATCTGATTTCGGCAAACAGGGTTTTATCTCCAGCCCTGTGCCATGACAGTTTTGTGAACAGCCACAAAAACTTTTTAAATGCAATGGCTATGCATTACTTGTATTGCAAGCACTTGAAGTTCAGCCACATACTAAACCTTCAAAGTATGAAGTTTACAGAATTGCAGAAGTAGTAGCAGATGTGAAATCTCCAAGGCTTTCATTAAAATGTGCGTACTTTTACAATTACATACCCATAGATTGACTAGCAGCTGTGAATTCACCCTGTATACCATTTTCATCCAGAGTTCTATGGTCTAGTTTATGGCATGCTGATTCCACAGTGTTAGGTTCTTCCACATCACTGTCTATTTGATTCAGTTTTTTAAAAGCATTTTTTCCCCTACAAGGACTTCTTCTACAACATGAAGACTCGCTGTCCTCTGTTTCAGTGTTTGGGTCAATTAAAGCTGCATGGTACTTTTTGGTCAATGTCTTCTTTGCTGTAGACTTGGAAGGCGAGTTTTGTGAATCGAATTCATTTGGCAAAGGAGATGGCGCATTGCTCTCTCCATCTGAAGAGGAAGATTTCATCGGCATTGTTGCATTTTCATGATAGTGGGGATTTGGTTCATATTTGGGCTTCTCTAAACCAGGGAAACAGATAACAGCCAAAAACCAGTGGGCACTGCAAAGGGGAAAAAAAACCTCATTAAAAACTATTACATTAATGCTCACAGTTAAACCTGCAATTCGGGAAAACCAAATGAAACACTGAGTGCACACGCACACAAAGTAAATCTGCCCCCATAATTATTCAAATATGAACTGCAATAACTGTTCACTTTTCTGATCAGGTTTTACTAAGCCTTCACTGACTTCTGAAAAGGAAGATTCCTTCATGCAAGTAATCACCAACAAATTCATTAATATGATGCAGTTGAAAACAGGTGCTAAATATTTATTTCAATTTGCTCATACTTTATGTATTCCTTTCATTCTCTGAATTGAGGCTTACTCCTTTTTTAATATTTTCTTCATTAGTGCATGAATTAGAGATTGTAGAGTTCATGTTCTATGTTTCAAGTTTTCTAGTACTTCAGCACTAGCGACACAAGCAGTCAGATCTAAGGGTATAGCTGAATTGCCCATACTCTTCTACCTATGAAATCTTCCAGTCGTATTCAACACTTCACATTTTTAAAGAAACCTTGTCAACAGTGAGTTAAAGGGGAAAAAAAGAGTGTAATGCCATCACCATGACACTGTTGTGCTCCTCACCCTTCACAGAACTGACATTCTAACTCCTTCAGGATCAAAAATAGTTATACCCCCCAAAAACAAAAAGCAAGTTTTGTTACAGCTTCCTCCTATCTCCCTGCCTCTTCAGGCTTCACTGACTTGCCACTAAATCAGAAATAGAGCAGCAGCAAATTCAGGGACTGAGGCATTACAAGTGGATTTCAACTGACTCCATTTAGAAATTTTCTGAAGGATCTTAGATTCCCTACAGCAAATAACAGAATAGAAGCTAGCTATATATTATATAGGTGAAGCCACATTTCAATGTGTTTTAGGAAAAAAAAAAAGAAAAAGTAGTAACTAAAAATGTATGTCTGACATACTAAAAAATTAATTACATGATTATGAAGCCTAAACTCCATCAAAACTTAATGGCAGTTAAAGTAATGTCCTTTGAAAATTGCATGTGAAGTATGGAGGCATTTTGTCTTGAATGATTCACCACGCCTAATAAATTAACATATTAACTACTGCCAAACTCTGGCATTTGTGTGTACTCTACTAATACAGACTTTATGTACCAATTATGTAAACAGGTTAGCAAATTGACCTGGATGTAAAGAGAAAATGGCCTGTAACTTTTAAGACAACAACCTATTTTCATTGGAGACTTGAACAAGAAGGACTGTACAGGCAAAGGACACTGATGAAGTCATGCTTAAATCAGCCATATTGTTCTCAAGTTAATTCTCCCCTAGAGTCAACCTGCCCACCTTCAGCTACTGCAGTTTGACAGCTAGTTAGATGATGAATCCACATTCCCTAAACTAGAAGTTACAGGACACTCTAGAAAGACCTTCTGGAAATACCCATTGAAGTCCAGCAACTCCCCATCAAACCACCTTTATCTCATTTCCCTGAATACTCAAGTATTTTTCTGCTCTGCAATATTCTTACTGTACATACCAGGAAACCACTTTTGTAAATGAATGTCCTATTATCACCACTTACCAAGCTTCAGCTCACAGTGAAGGACAGTTCCAAAAGGCACAAAGAGCATTACTTCCAGGTAACAAATGCACAGCAGAAGTACACTTTCCATGCTCTCATCACAACTGGATGAGTCCATGAGACCAAGCTAGTCTAACCCCAAATCCCCAACCCACACATGGGGTGAACACTATGCCTTCAGAACCAAACTACTGTGTTAAGTTACTTACTAACATTAATTCTTACAAAACCACAGAACTATTTATTTTCATTTTCAGGTGACTTCTAAGTATTTGCAGCCGATAACCCTCATATCTCCTATGCATAACCAACGTGGATGTCTGAAGGACACAAGAGAGGACAGTGGGAAGTAACTATGTAACAAGTGCTAAGGTAACTTAAACTTTAAGGACAGACACCTCACAGTTCTGATACTTGAAGCTTCACGGGAGAGGGATGGCAAGCACAAAATCTACAGTGGACAGGGGGAATACCTTACATCTGAGTCATCTGAATAACCTATGATCTGGTTGTTTTGCCAGAGGTCATAGTATCTCAAACCCAAAAGTTAGTGCTTGTGAACAGCTTTCTTGGGAATATACTTAAAACTTTATAAAAATGACAGATCTGTGTATGTCCAGTTACCTCATAACTGCCTCTCTACAGCTAGGCTCAGATTTGAGCTGGAGAGGAGGCAGGAAAAAGTGAAGATTCAGAAATCTTTCTCCCACTGCACAATGGCATGGTATCTAAATAAATTTCTTTTTATAAAACTTATTAAATTTTTATTTAAAAAAACACTCTTTCGATTTCTGAAATATCAACTAGTCATGCCTATGCAAAGTCAGTTAGAAACCTCCTGTCTCTGTTCTTATTTATGTTTTTATTGCATACTTTTAAAATGCAGTAGTTAACTCATTAGAAAGGACTAAAAAAGGTAAATCCAAAAGTTATCAACGACAAAAGCTTAGAGGAAAGAACTCCAAAGAATGAGGTAAAAACTAGAAAAAATACTCAGAAAAGTTAATTTTTCCTTAGTCTTTATATTGTCTGATACGTCTTATACTACAGCATTTAAAAGTCTTACATAACTTGTTTTTATCACCCGGAAAAAGTTGTTTATTCTCTTATTTTTTGAACATCAATTCACACTATAATGTAACTTTCAATTTCAGAATTATGAAACTTAAGCCTTTAATAAATGTGATTAAAAGGTATGTTCACTTACGCTTCGTTAAGGGGAACAAAAATGAAATCTTTCTCAAAAATGTCAACATGCCGTGTCCACGTTCTTACTCGCCCATGTCGCTTTTGTTGTATTCTGCAAGAAGAAACCAACACATAATTTGTAGGGTGGCTTATTTTACTTATTTCCCAGACAATTTCACGTTGACAGCCTGTTGAAATTTTCAAGGCATATTCTATGTTTGCTACAGGTTTGGATGCTTCCTTGAGTTCTGTTCTTCTGTACAAGAAGCATCTCTTCTTGCAGTCTTCACTGTACTTAGCTCTTAGTTAAACTGACTTATCAACAGACTTACGAAAGGTTTGAAGTCTCATGAATATTTCTTCTTTCTCTTTGATTAAGGCGTTTATAGAAGAATGAACTGAACACATGTATTCTATCAGCATCTTCTTTTTTTAGTTTTTCAAGTACCAAATACCTAAGTAGTTGGTGGGGGGGGGGCGGGGAAGGAAAGAAAAGAATAATTAATGGAGGTGTTAACTCAAAGTATTTACCAACAGAATAAAAAGGATTGCCAACAGTGCTACTTCCCCACCAAATTGTTGCAGCTTCTCACAAAATAGCTATTTGGAGCTGACAATCCACAGGAACTAATTAATGCAAAAATGGTGTAAATATTTCAAGGTATTAAGTGCTCTGCTCAATCAACAAGTTGTTCTCCTGCTGTTGCATCTATTTTTATATCACAGTAGGAAAACAAATTTTCAATGAGTTTGTTACACAACGACCTATCTAGGAAAGACCTGTATTTTGTATTCCATCCATTAGATATCCGAACACTTCCATGAGTGACTCTTTTCTTTTAATCTCTAGAATATTTTAATAGACTGAAAACTATACACACAGACCTTACGTGTAGAATAAACACAGCAACATGTAAAAATTTAATATGCTTCTAACATTAATAACATCAGCCACACCACAAAATTAATTTACATATTATATTATCAAAAGAAATGAAATTCCAGGGAACATAAATACTCTGGAAAAAAACCAACTGAACTTAAAAAGGTTTTGGGGGTTTTTGCAGTTAAATTTGCTCTTCAGATGGTAAAAAATTGTAAAGAACCTTTTTCCAAGTGAGAACAATATCACTGCCAAGAAAGATAGGAGAGGAACCAGAATTCCTTACAAAATAACAAAACAACCTTTAAAATTAAGAGCTATACATAGTTGGAGACCAAGAGTTATCAACTGACCTATGAAGTTTTAATGTCAGAATGTTTCAAGCTTCAAAGTAAAAGACTAAAAACTGATGTGAAATACAACTTACTTTAAATAAAAATCAATAATAACATCATTTAAAAATTCGCCTTCATTTAGACAATGGAGGTCTTCGTTGGTCACAGAAATACCACCTTTAGCTGGAGAAGGTGGATAAACTATCAACCTAAGAAGAAAAATACATTCAATAAGAAGTATGAAATGCCAAAAAACCCTCAGACAATTGTTACAGGGCAAAGATAAATATCTTACTTTTCTATAGGACCAATAAATACTGTATGTGGTTCGCCAATTTCATCGTCATCATCAAAAAATGGTAACTGTTTATTTCGCTGCTGCAATTTGGGCTCAGAAGCAACCTTAAAAGAAAAAAGTCAATATTAATTTGCATACTGTGCTCAATTTTACTAAAATGGTAATAAAACTTTGCAGCAAAGTCCAGCAGTGTATTATCCATTGGTTTTGAGAAGGACTTCAAGTCTGGGTTTTTTTCTTTCCTACTTCTATCTATTACATTTAGGTCTTTATTCATTTCTCACAGACTCACAAAACTTCTTAATTCTTTAAAAGGTAGTTTGTTTAAAGAAAGCATTAATAAAATTGAACTACAACACTGGAACTTACATCCTTGTTTGAAATATTACAATTTTAGCAGTAGATTAATTTGGAAAAAATTATGTTGTCTAATTATACTACAGATTTCTCATTGCTTAATAATTTTTAAATGACACCATTACTTGTGGACCATTGTATAACCTTACAATCAAACTAAACACCCTAAAAAGTACTGTGAATGCACAGACCATTTCCCATATTTTTATAACTCACCATGGACCAGTCTGGGAAACCTCATAAAAATCATCAGAAGTTGTTGGAATTTTTTTTTGGCTAATGAATAACACACTATCGTTAGTGCATTTGTAACCCAAATAATACAATGATTTTGTTCTAAAACAAAGACATAATTACATTTTTTATTTTGCTTTCTCTGTGAGATGGGCTTCCTTTGGAATTGTCTTCCAAGCACTTAGTAAATGCAACAAGCCTGGCATTGGCTTCTTCAAAGGAAATTTTCACAAAGAAGTCAGAAATATTATTTCTAATACCAATGTCAGCAATTATTTTTTCAAATATTGAGTTTGCATGAGGATCAAGACCAGTTTCAAATATCAAAATTATGTACTGTTCTTCTTGACCTACAAAAAAGCAGAAAGAAAATTATTCATTTAGGAATAAAATAAAGCATGTTGCAATTATAAACAGATTTTATAGAATCGTGGGCCAACACGGGCACACACTGCTGAAAATACGTAGTGCCAGCAACACAGATCTGTGCAGACAGAAGGATTAACTACCAAGTCTTTCCTACCTACATTTGCCAAAAGAGTGCATTCGACTTCTGCCTTAATCTAGCAATATTGTACCTGACAAATTTTTAAATGACACTGAATGCAAAGCCAAAATATACTTGAAATATCTTCTCTGCTTACTAACAGTAAGACTGTGTAATCAATACTTTTTCTTATTGCAGTTTCACTACATTCCTAATGTTTCACTACAATTCCAGAAATTATGTATTCAACATAATTTCCTCTCTGATCCTAGAACACTACACTGTAAAACACCACTATTTTTGAGGAAGTTAGAGAGAACGAGTCAGATTAATCAGCTATTATATAAATACCATCCACCTGCATCACCTGAAAAATCAAAATGTAGTAAATTGCACTGGGAGGAATTATTTTAGGCAGTCAGACACAGGAATGGGATTCAGGCTGCAAACCCCAGTCTCACATACCTGCCTAACACAGAGCTGCCAGGACCTGCTTTTCTGTAAGAGGAGTTTCACACACACATACAACCATTTCCCTTTGGTAATTCTCAACCTGGTGTGCTAACTGTTGTGAAAAATAATTCTTCAGCAGTATAACTTTCAATTCACTGCACAGAAAATTTAGATGTCTACCTGTTTTGGACATTCCTGTTTTGGGAGCTAGGCATCTACACACAATTGTTTACAGAGCTATGGATTCAGGCTTAAATTAGTTCCATTGTTTACAAAGCTAAGAACAAATGTGTTATCACAAGGTGCTCCTAAGTATCCAATACAGTAAAGCAGCTGGGTGTAAAACTAATTCAGTGCCAGAGCCTCAGAGATAAGAGCTGGGGGACACACTGCCAAGAGGTATGCCAAGGGAAGGACTTCTCACACGGACAACTCCAGAAGCTTTTTCTTTTTTCACCTGTGGAAACCTGTGTCCACATGGGGTCTAATTCCTGCTCTCAGATTTGTGTCCAGGTCCCTTGCATGCTCCCCAGTTACTTTCATAATTATAATACTCCTTACAGCTCATACTTTTTATAGGAGGTGGATGAGGTTATTATAACTGTATGGAACCACACAATTCTGAGACTGCTGAAAGCATTCTTCCTCCTTTTGAATGCATCATGTATGTGCAAAACTGAGTATAAATAACAACAAAATTTAACGTAAAGAAAAGCCTATTTAAGGGGAAGATGACTCTATGCTAATTTTGAGAGGTGTGCATAGTAAGATGCTAGATCCTTGAAAACTAAGTGGAAATTAAATTTAAGATACATGAAGACAATCCACCTATTTTCCAAGCAGATATTTAACTCACACATCACTACAAGTACCCCCGGGATAAAAAACCTGAACCAACCCACACAACAATTTCTACTGAAACTAAGGCTGGTCAGCAGAACAGCTCAGAAAGCAGAAGTATAGCAAAAGCTGTCATGTAAACGTAAAGGCTCATATACAAAAGCTAAAGAAACCAACTGGCTTTCATTCAGTACAAATATTAGTGGAAAAAGTTATACTAAACTGACTAAATGTTGTAATTAGGATGTGTCTGGACAAACAGAATGCCAAAGCTGTTCTGAACTAAGAAGGTGACAGTGTATGAAAACACACTACATTCTACCCCAGCCAATGACGAGTGTTTTTGTCTTAATTCATGACCCAAAAGACTAAAATACAATTTGAAGTCAATAGTAGACTAAAATTCTTTTACTTACTGTCTCCTTTACATTCGTACCAGACATTATCTTTACTCATTTTCAGTTGATCTCTCAGGCTACTACAGGTTGAAGGTACTGTTTGTAGGAAAACTACTGGCAATTTTCGGACACTACACCATTCACATTTGGTAAGCTCTGAAGTTTTCAGGTTAATCTCTTTGACATCACTTTCTGATTCTAGGAGAAAATAATAACATTATATTAAATTATATTAAAAAAATTACATTTTCTTTACAATTTCCCCCTTGATTTTAACAAGAAATCAGTATATGCTAACATTCTTAAAACTATTTAAAACTTTGAAGCTAACACATGTCCAGGAAGTGATGGTTTTTTTAAATCTTAAAAGACAAACTGAATTCCAGTGTCATCTGTCAGGAAAGGAATCAGAAACAAAGAGTTTTCTTCTACCAACTTTAATCTACTTTTTATTTCACAGAAAAAAAACCAAAAACCAAAACACAATTTTCAGTGCTTTAAATCTGCAACTATTGTTATGACACATTTTACAATAGGTATGTAAAACTTTTTTTGTAGATTTATCTTTGATCAAGACACCTTATGAAAAGTAACTTTAAAAAGAAGAGAATAAACACATGCAGAGACATGATATGGCTGCCGGAAGAAACAAGGTACTGCTGTCAGTTTACTTCCAAAGAGAAACATCAGTAACATGGTAAATTTTTAACACTACATCTGATGCTGCCAAGTGACAATGTTGAGTATTTTACAGGTTTTACTATACTCAATTTTATAATTCAGAAGCTATAGGTGCAAAACTGAAAAAAATGAAATGGAGAAGTGCTAAATGCTCCAACAGACATGGCAATTAACGAATCACCATTTTATGCTACGGAGGGATCAGGTCCCATGGAAATAATTTCACCACACAGCTGTTTTGACTAAAACTTGATAGCCATCTTCTACAAAATATACTAAGCTTTTTAGTGTGTTATTTTTTATAATACACTGAATGCATGAAACGTGGTACTTTCTATGCATCTGTATTTTAGATGCAACAAATACTTGACTGACAAAAGCTACACTTTACAGGTTGTGAGACACCTTTCTGCATATAATAATGACAAAATACAATAGTTCTCTTCAGAAATAACAAAAGCAAATTCAGTAGAACTGTATCTTAAGACTGCATCTAACAGAAGGTAGCAAGCTTTTCAGGCCCAGAACAAAAACCCACAACAGAAAAGGAAGGAAATAGAACAAGAGTTGTAAGCTCACCATTTCCTAGGCTATGTCACTTACTCTTTATACCGTATTTCTTTCAGTAACATGAAATATACAACTTTTAGGTAGAGAAAAAAATTATCAAAGGAGATACAGACAGGAAAGGTCTAAGATACCTGTGTGGTTTTTACTGTCTACTTAACACATCTGAAATAAATGAACCAATAAACTAAAAAGCTAAAAAGTTTTACAGGAGGGTTCCTCTTGTTTTTTGCTTTTGTTAATAATTTTCAAGACAACTTTAGCCAATCATCACCAGAATATCTACAGATCTTCAATTCAGATGAAGGGCAAGAACTAATAATCCTGTTGTATGCACATCACAAATTGCTAATTCCTGCTATCACTGAAATTGTTTTTCTGTCAGTGGAAGGCAGAGATAATGGTTTTTATTCACCAGACAGTTCAGGTCAAATTTGTAATTTCCATTTTTTTTTTCTTTTATCTGACTACAGGTACTCAGTATAATTTATTACATAAATGACAAAACCAGAAAGAACACTGAATTATCATTCACGTTTCACTACCTTTAACAAAGTTGCTTTATTTCAAAATATATAGAGAGTACTGACATAAAATGAAAAATGTACTCACCTTCTTGACTCTCTAGCCGTATTTTGATATAATCCAGGCAAAACTGAAAGACGACACAATAGTAAGATTTCACATCTCTAAACTAAACTGACTGAAAGCCTTTTAACTCTTAGTAAACATATTTCAATGGACTAAATACTCAGTAATAAACATTTTAAAATTAAAATTTAAAATGCAACTTTAAAAAAACCCAAAATGTACATTTTAGCACAACTTAAAGAGAAAAGCACATCTCTTACTACTCAAGAGTCTCTCTCTTTCAGTCATACAGTTAAAACTTGATCTCTATCTCAAGTGCTCAGTTTCCAAAAATATTTACAATACTCTGAAAAATATCACAAATTTTATTTCTTTAAAAGAGAATGTCATCTATCAGTATTTAAGCAAATAAAAAACCTCAGGGTTTTGCAGAGAGGTGGAAATAACAAGTAATACCTCTGCTGTTTCTGTGGTTACCCTAGCAAGAAGTATGCCTTTTATCTGGTTTACTTCATACAACTAACATTCAACGTCTCCTTGAAAGCCTCCACGTAACTTAGAAGGCTTAAAAAAAAAAAAAAAATTGTTCTATCGAAGAAAAATTATCCACCTGTAGGACAGTGCTTCTTCCTCCCACCTCTCAGTATCCACTTTTTCCTGCTGTTGTTTTCAATTTTCTTAACAAATGCATGCTAACCCATAACTCCCCAGCAACCAAGTAAACAGGATTTTCACAGCTTTTGCAGGAATGATGTTTCTATTAAAAACCAGAGCTAGGTTGCAGGTGTTAGTACCCCGTAATAATTTGAGTTTCTTTGGAAACCATGGCCTCTGCAATTACAGACGAACTTACTGTTTCACAGACAAAGGCAAAACATTACGTTGCTCAGGTATGAAAATAACAATATCCATGAAAACCTGAAAGGAGAGCTGTCAAATAACAAGTTTACTTACAATCACAGGTTCCACTACCATTCTTCGTAGCGTTCCTATTCGTATACTTCGACAGTTCAGAATGACACTTTCACAGGAATTTTGATAATTTAGAGGTACAGCCTCGGTTACGATCTCTTGAGAAATTACTTTACGACGTTTTATTGGAGTGTTAGACACAATGTTCCCAAACTGAAAAGTAATTTTCAAGGTTTCAGAATGTCTCACTAAGGTTTATTGCTAAACCAAGCTTGTTAAAACTAAGGACTAAATTTTCGGCTAGTTTTCTGTTGGTCAACAGGATTACTTATTAGAGCTTCCACCTCAACCATACATAGAAGGCAGATATTTCCTAGAAGACTTTTTGGGACACCTGAGGATGTTAATATTGCTTCATTCAAGAAGAAAAAAAAAGTAAGGTGACATTTGTTGACATTCTGTTAACAATTCCAAATCACAAATAGTGCTTCTAGAATTGCCAATTTTCTCTCATTTTGAAACACTGTGCAGCCTGGCAAAATGACCTTATTTTTAACATATTTTATTTGTTTATTTAGATAAATACACTAATGCTGTAAAACCACAAGAATGCTGGTGGTTTACTTTTTTTCTTTCAGTTTTTGTTAATCCAATTTTTTGGTGATTAAAAGTGAGTTTTGAAGTAAAATGCATCACACCACAGTAGCCGAGTAGAATCTTGCAGAAATACAGATAAATAAGCCACATCAGAATTCCTCAAGGCATCTCTACAGAACTACTAAGATGTTTATAGGATAGATTCCAGGGTCAGGAGGCTAAATACTGAAAGAAGGCCATGTGGAGTTTGGCTCCAATTCAAGAAAGTCTCTGGATGCTGACTGAAGCAGTAATCTCAATGAAGTATCCTGTTTACCAACAGAACAATCTTACAAAAAAACCTATTAAAATGAAATAAAGCCTGCTGATAGCCATCAGATTAATGTATTTATTTGCTGTATTGCTTATATTGCTCTAGTTGGTTGACGAATTTTCTGTACACTAGTCTTCTCTTTGGTATTTATATTGTTTCATAAAGCTCTCCATGAATGAACATTTTTTTGGTTACAAAATACAATTAAACTCCCACAGAAAATCATTCTAAGGGATTCAATATTTCTATTAAGACTAAATCTTGAAAATTATTTCAAACTCCTTAATCACTAGACTACCTTGGCAATAATTCAAAATATAATTTTGGATGCTTCATTTAATACACTGGAGAAGGTAAGGATTCTAAATCCCTGCAATTAACATGTTTTCCTAGGACTCTTGTTGAAGAGAGCTTTTCACTTTTGTCTGTTGGACTGGCTAAATATTATTAAAAGCTCAACACGAATCACAAACAATAAAATAGCAAACACTGAAGCAGTGCTATACATTCAAGTAGCCTCTTCAGTGAAGACTCAACAAATACTTAGAGAGAAAAACAGCTGAATAAAGCTTTTTGTATCATATCTGGCAAAAGTGCTGTGATACCTGCAATCCTTGGTCTTGAATCAATGCAAAATTTGTGTTTTATTTCACAATTTACAAAATTCAAATATTTCCCTGTTTTCAAATGTATGCTCTTTTCTAGTTTTATTTAAAATATGCATTTAATTTCCAGTTTTAAAATTGGTTTGTAAAGACCAGTGAACAGGAACATATGGATATATACAAAGAAAAACATTTGGGAGAGTTTCAAAAGTCTTAAGACACCAATGCCTTCACAATTCAGTGCTTTCAATTAATTCAGCACATACTGCCAGAATAACTTAATTCAAAACTATTTATAATCCAAGCTTTTAGCCCCACAGCTTTATTGTAGGCTAGAGATTCACAGCTTATATTGATAGGGATGACTAATTATACGCTACATTATAAACATCCATAATTTCATCAATTACAGCACTAGAATGTTGGCTTCTGAAACTTAGCATGAAGGTTTTGGCACTAGGACTTTAGTGTTCTAACTCAGAAAACATAAAGGACTGGAAATCATATCAGATACTCTTGTTGAATCAAACTTACAATAGTGAAACTGGACAAGTGACTCAAGAAAGGTTTTAATCAGCACTACTGATCCAATACCAACTGCCACAGGGAATTTATTCCTCTTAATGTCTGACTATTGAGATGGCTTTTAACAGCCAGTTTATCTAATTCTTACAGTAATACTCAATTAAAAAACAAAAGCCTCATCACAAAATCCCTAAAATAAGTGCTATTAGTTGGGACAGTTGTCAAAATATTTTAAATTTCAAAGGCTACTATTGATACCAGTGTCTCTTTTCATGTTTAACTTCCTATGTCCAAAGTCTTAACAGTCAACAGCTGGTTCTGACATTCTTCTGCAAACTAAGTAAGCCCTTGAGCTTCACAGAGAATCCCTGCCCAGTCTCAAAGAGTAAACATTCAAAACAGAAGCATTTATGTTAACAGTGTAATTCATATCATTATGAATGCTTGTAAAAATACAATGAACGCATTTTCTTATGTTTCCAGTATTATGTAGGCAGAGATACTACTTGGTGAGCTGCTGAATAAGAAAAACAATCAAATATAGTCAAGCTTCTGACAATGCAAAACAAGCCTTTACATATTCCATTTATTATTTGATTTTTGTTTTCTTTAAACAAAGCATTAAATAGTACCTGATCTTTCATTCTTGCTTTTCTTGGTAGTGTGATTGCAATTTCTGTATCTGTTGTTATACTACCTATTCTCTGTTCTATTCCACAACTGTTTTCCTTTAATGCTGCTTCCACCTTTCCTGTAGAAGGAGCTGGGGAGGAGCGGGCTGAATCTGCAGGACGAGGTGAAATGCTTTCCATTCTCCTAGTGCTGCCACTATTCTCCTCCTCATCATCATCACTAGACAAAACAACTAAACAGAAAATATTAAATTCTCAACCACTACATTTTTCTGTAACAGAAATTTCTTTTCAAATAATAGTTTAAAAGTAATTTATGTAATTGTCCTGCAGTGCCAAAAAAGTCCATATGTATCATTATATTATGCTTTTATTAAAGTTTATTTGGAATCTGCTTGCAGGCGCTCTCTCCCTCATTTTTCATTTCTCACAACTAACTATACAAAAAATGGCTATCATTAATCCACCCCTAGACAGAAGTGAAGCCATACTTTTCTTGGTTCAATTAAGAATTGACAGTAAATAATGCAACTCTAAAACCAACAAGAGACATTATGACTGAAATCATTCAAATCATTAGGACAATGTGGTCTAATAAATTAAGCACAGAACCAGAAACATAATTTCTCCTCGTCCATTCTTCCTGCTTATAAATTCAGTTTATGCAGAGAAAGCACAAAAAATTTACAAACTGTGAAATTTAAATAGATGTGTAGCTCAAAAGAAAAGAGGGGAGAAAAAATAAAGTAAAAATCAAATACTGGCTTTCCCTTTAGGAGAGTGAAAGATGGAATTCTGCTAGGAATGCTTTTTCTAAAAGCTACAAAGTGTCTTTTTTTTATACAATCAAACAAGAAAAATATTCACAAAATTTTTGTTTTCTCCAATCTTCATCTTTCTTGGAGAGTACTTCTGCATTTAAAAAGGAAATTATTAAAAAATCTGTCCCTCTTCCCCAAGAACATGTACACAAAAAAAATTCCATGCAACATCAGTAATGTAAACGTGCATGAACAGTTCCTTCATTATATAATATTTTGGGTTTCCAGTTTATGGCTGTATTCATAAAAAAGTACTTACTTGGATCATTTAGTTCAGATGCTCTTGTACTCCTCTGTCTTAAGCTTCCTGTAATTTTGGGACCTTTTGTCCCAGTTATAAGACCAACTTTTCCATTCTGTCGTAACATAGAATGTCCTACAACTTCATTACTCAGGAGTATATCCGCTGGACCTTTTCCAACAGCAGAACTGTAAAACTTCTTTGTGCTGAACCCTGTACCTGAAGATTTTTGCCCTGCTGAATTCTGATGTATTGAAGAACGTGATAAAGGTCCCACAGATTCACTTAATGTCACAGTTTGTCTGGAGCCTCTTTGCAAATCCTTTAGAGAAGCACTTTCACAATGTCGGCATTTGGTCTGATTTTCATTTGCCCTCCCACAATTTGGGCAATCAGTAGAATAATCAATCTGTTCCAAAAGCTAAGAAGAAACACACACACAAGCAGTAAGCAGAAAGATACCATTAACAACTCTTGCAGTTACTTTCTGTTCTGAATTAATCATAAAATCATTTAAGTGGAAAAGATCTTTCATATCATCGAGTCCAACCGTTAACCCAGCACTGTCACGTCACCACTAAACCATGTCCCCAGGTGCCACATCTACGTATTTTTTAAATACCTCCAGGGATGGTGACTCAACCACATCCCTGAGCAGACTCTTCCAATACCTGAAAACCCTTGTGGTGAAGAAATTTTTCATAATATCCAATAGAGAATGACAACAATATGTTAGCAATTACAGTAAGCAGAGAAAGCAAACATTAAAATACAGTTTGATTATTTTTTTTGTTTAAGAAAATGGAAAAAATTCTAACAGGAACAAATGTCATTTATGGCAACTTTTGAAAAAGTGATTAATGTTGGACAATTCGGATTATCCTTCTTGCCGTTTTTCGTTAAATAACACACTGTTCAATACATATATGCATCAGCAAGATTGTCCAGTTACATAAGTTCTGAAAAAGGAGTTTCATTGTGAAGTAACCTAAGGATCCACAAAGCAATGCTAAAGAGGACTCAAAGAAACCTCGTAGGTCGAATTCATTTGTCTTTCCAAGGTATCTTCTAACAGCCTGGCAAGGCATGCAGGAAAAATCACTCCTCAAGGGAGGGGAAGAAAAAGAAAAGTAAATACACTGCTGCAGCATCCAGTACCTCAGAAAAGAAAACAGGACTTGAGCAACACAAGTTCCCCAAACTTACAAGAAATAAGCAGGGGCTACAAGGAAAAACGTGTATCCTATCACTGCAAAAACAAGAGGTGTCTTTTGTTTTTCTCACATGTACTAGATCCCACTTAGTTACGTATTACATGTGTAGAACATGGACTTCTGAATTCAAGGGATTCAATACTAACACACAAACTACAAAATGTGTACTGAACTGAATATGGGACACCTCTAGAGTAAAAATTCAGTGTATGTTACTGTCTCCTGGAACACTGAACTCAAATGGCATAACCACTGTACTGTGAACTACTGAAGATGATAAACACCTACCAAAACCTTTTGGAACCTACTTTCAAAACGCAGCTATCACAATTTACACCGCCCCCATTCCCAGCCATGAAAACATTTCCAATAGAGAATTTCCTCAGGTGTGAAATCTTCAATAATTTCAAAATCCAAATGTAAAGACCAAAGTCATATAATGACAAAGTACTATTTTAACCAGATTTCTGCCACTTAAAGCTACACATACTGTAATGAAACAGAAGCAAAAAAACCACCCCAGTGTATAAAATATATCAGACCATTTAAACCTGAGTGATGGGAGGAGATAGAAACTGACATGAAAAACAGTGTTGTGCCTCAGTGCTGTTACAGGATGTAGTTCTTAGAAAGATCCTGTTTATCACATTGAAGAATTTCAGACATTAAACTATTCAAGAGAAGGTACCAATTGTAGCTGAAGGATCTTAAGTACTTGAGTAAATGCAACCGCAACCCTCCACTTCAACCACACACCTAAACTTTGAAACTAGTTTCCTTATTAACACCATATTAATTAACTAAATATGCAATGGAAATGCGTAAGAGCAGTACCAGCTATTTCCTCCTAACAAAAAATAAAGTCTGACTTACTTTCTAATACACAAGAGCAAGCACAAGCTAAGTATATATAATAATCTAAGTCTGTGATATTTTTTTGACCAAGATCTCCTTACAGGAAGTTTTGCTTCGATAGTCATACAGTGTGACCTGCATGTGGGCATTATGAAACTTTCATAGTAACTTGGGAAGCTGATAAAAAATACAGAGCACCTTACAGGAATTTCAAAAATATCTTACATCTGATATTCAGAAAAGTTCCTGACAAGAACATCCTGGTTGGCTGCATCTAGACCAGACCATGCCATCTGGATACCTGAAAGAGCTAGTTTAAATGAAAAAGTGAGCAACTTACTAAGAAGTACTTGCATCTTTGCAGTACTTTTATCTTTACTATTTTGAGTACAGAAAATCATGCTACTACAAAAATAATTTTAAAAAAAATCTGTCAAACAGCAAAATATCATTCCTCTATTTCAGCAAGCCAAAATTATCAATCTCTGGTTTATCAATCAGCCGTTCAATTAAATCACAGATTCTTTTTCTTTTCAGTGCAGCATCTTGTCTGTTCAAATCAGAATATAAATATCTCATGGCTAGTATCAATCTTAACATCTAAATAACACTATCATTGTAACTTTCTAAAATTATGTAAATGTTCCTCCCAATTTTTAAAACCTTACCCTGTTTTACTCTTGAATGTCTATTTTTAAAATATGCATCTACTTTTAAAGTTAAAGAAGAGTTTGCATGGTTTTAAAAATACAACCCACCTTTGACTGAGTTAAGCATTTTTTTGTGGCAGAAGGTAGACTCAAGACAGATTGATATGAATTGCAGTGACCTTTCTGTCGCACCTTTCTCTTAATTTCAGATTCTGATTCTGACTCTTCTGTATTTTCCATTACACTGTCTAGGAGGGAAAAAATGCAAAAATGTTAACAGGAAATGTCCACTCATATGCTGTTATAATTATGATCAACTTACTTCTTCACATACACTCACTGGAGCTAAACATAAACACCTTTTTAAACTTTAAACAAACTACACTTCTTGCATCCTTTCAGGTAAACGTAGACAACAGAACCTCCTTTTCTCCAGCCCCCTCAGCTGCTCCTCGCTCCTCATGTGACTTGTGCTCCAGACCATTCACCAGTTTCATTGCCCTTCTCTGGACATGCTCCAGCACCTCAATGTCCTTTTCAAAGTAAAGGGGCCCAGAACTGGATACAGCACTCAAGGTGTGGCCTCAGCAGTGCCGAGCACAGGGGGATGATCACTTTCCTAGTTCTGCTGTCCACACTATCCTTGATACAGGCCATCTGGGCACACTGCCAGGTGTAAACCAGCAGCTTTACGCCTTCAGATATATTCCTTCAACACAAGACACAGCAGTACAGTGAATTATCCTGTCATATCCTGTTTCATATTGCAGCATTCATTTAAATACTGTAAGCGTACAGGAACAGAAATGCATGAATTAAAAAGAAACACACTGTGCATTGTAAGAAATATGTAAAAGTGCTATTTATATATATATTTATATAAATATATTTATACTTTAATTGCAGTCTCTATACTGAAACTTTTTTAAGACTATTTTTTTTCAATATACATCCTGATGGTCTCATAAACATCTCACTATCAGGAGACGTCTCAAGACTAAAGAATAACTCACTTTCAAAAAGGAAACAATTAAAGGTGCTTTTTTTTCTAAGTTAACTTACTTTTGAGTAGGACTGCTGAAGTTCTACTTAACATTAACTTAAAATGGCACAACAAAACAACTTGCCAGCATAGATGGGTATGCAGCTGAATAGCAGGTTTACAGACTGTATCGGTACTAACAAAGCCTAACAAAACACAACAAATTTTGTTTTCCAATTCCACAATTTCCACACCTGAAAGCAAACTGTATTTTCTCTTTTGCATCTCCATCTATGTTCCCTAACAACAATACAAGTGTTTCAGCTGAGGTGCAGAGCAGTGCTGATGCTGGCTCTTCTATTAATTCCCTCAGTGTATCAATATACTTTACACCGAGTGTTAGTTACCATGTCACATTTTTCCCATACTAACACTGCTACAGAAGTTCCTCATCAATAAATTCACAAACAAGCTGGAGGCTTGGGTTCAGTCTAAATGATCTCCAGAGATTTGTTCCATCTCCAGTTCTATGACTAAATTTTCCCAATTTCTGTTGTTTCTAAAGTAACTGACTCTAATTTAAAATTCATATAAGACTGAATTGGTTGCAGAAATCTGTCAAAAAGGGCAAAATCCTTCCTTCATGCACAAACTTGTATAAATCCATGATGTCAGGCTATAAATATATATACTAACAGTTTATGTAAGGTTTGGCAACACACCCACCCAAATCAGGTATTCAAAAAATTATTCTGCTTAAATGAGAACTCTAAAGTTAACTTACCCACTCCTTGAGACCGTGGTAACCTAATGGGGTCTGCCTCTACTTTCTGAAGCTGAGGTGGGTATTCTTTTCTGGAAAATTAATTAGATGTATGGTTGTTCTTTCAACAGACACAATTAATAATTTCATCACAATTACACATGAACAAAATAAATTTGAAATGTATCTGAAAGCTAGGAATAAGTAACTTCTCCTACAACACACTATTTGTATCTTTAAAAAAGTGTTACCAGAATACTAGGAACAGCCACAGTAAATGTCCTGGAAATGTTTCCAATCTAAATCTCCTCTGATAATAATCAATAGTTGAGGAGCCTCTCACTTTCAGACCCAAGTCTCCAAATACTGAAGCCTGCATCTTCTCCTCCTGCTCCTCATTCATGAAATACAAGGCAGATACTTTTAAAAGCCAAGAATAGAAACAACTATTATTTTAATATTAAAGCAGATTCCACAAGTTCCACAACTTAAAAAACAGGAAGAGAAGATGCAAAACAGAGGAAAGAGATCTGATGTCAAAACTTGCTGGGGCCAAAAACCAGAAGGAGCAATACAGAGGAAGACACAGTTCCTATATATTTGTTTTTAAAACACTGTAATATAGACAAATTATTGGATAATGAAAATGTTGTTGGTATAATTTGCATAATAAAGATACCACATATTTTTTTGGTGCAAATTAATACAATATAAGGCATTACAATAAGATTTCTTTGAGTCTCCTGAAGAATATTTTCAGTTTACACACAGGTATGTCAAATCATGCTACTACCAAATAAAAGTTTCCTGAAGCTCACTGCAGCTCTCTTACTGTTTGCGGCACCTTTCTTTCTCAGTGCTTAACTCTGCCCTGAAGCTGTTGATTACTGTTCCTGTCACAAGAGAAGACTGCATGCACCTAAAACACAGGAGGCCTTGGAACAATGCCAGGAGAAACTGGTTTTATTGGCAAGTTGAGTAGTGGGCAGCAAAGAGCCCACACGCATCCCATGCTGCTACCTCTGATTACACGGACATTAATCAACAGCAAGGGGGCAAAGGGCACAGCTGTGGGCAGTAACATCTGCAACTAACAGATACATTTTGAGGACCCATCTGAGAAACATTTGGCTATGGCTGAAGTAGACTTCAGTACTAAGTACAAGATTTTATTTCTTCCAGCACGCCATTTCCTAATATATCAAATTATAAAAGCTTTGAATTTTCTGCGTTTCTAGGTAATATTTCTCAGGGTCTTCTCATATTTTATTATTAACTAACATCTTTGGAACAAGATGAAACTACAATGCCCTTCTTACCCCATTAAGTTTTTTTAATACCTGCACACACAAAAATTGATCCAAATTAGAAATTCAATATGAACATTTATTCAGAAATTAAGTGTTGGTTGTTTTTTTGGGGTTTTTTTTTGTTTTGTTTTGGTTTGGTTTTTTTTAATTGTCTTTAAAATTTCAGATCATGTGGGATTACTTTAAGGCAGAATTGGTGGAAATAAAAGGCAGAGCTCAAACTACTCCTTACATAATGAGAAGCTATACTATCACAACAAATGCTAATGACATTCAAAAGGGTAGAAAGAGCCCTGTAACATCATTCTAGATTTGAAGATTATCAACACAGCAGGAAGGATGTGCAAGTGTTGTCTGACATATCATAATTATCGTTCAGTAATACTTCATAACAATACATCTTGCTTTGAACGTAATCACTCTTAGAAAAATTATTTTCTTTAAGATATCTAAAATATAAAGCATTTAAATTATATTTAAGAGAAACAATATTGGAACTATTTGTCATTTAACTGAAAGCAAATGATATGGCAGATTTAGAATACAATTTCTTTTAAAATGCAGTTGACAAGTCAGGGTGTCTGGATATTTCTAAGTTACAATTTTTCTTCTGAGAATCATACAAGATTGTATTACATTTATAACATGCAACATATATTTATCTTTTTAAGATGATAAATTCATTACTTACCACACAAGGCTAAATAATTCTTTTACAATAAATCAGAATACAACAGCATTATCTACCTCTGTTTGAATTTTATATTGGCAGCATAGACTCACATTGATAACTATTAAATGGTCAAACACTTGCAAGAATACAGAAGAGCTAGCAAAAGAACCATGCATCTTTCTTCTCCCACAATACAGAATTGTTACTCATATGCTCACAATGAAGCAGTAGCACCGAAACTTAGGTCACAAAACCCAGCTCCAAATCAACTAAGGCTTCCCAGTATTTTATTATGGTTAGCAATTCAAGGTCAGGCTTGAAATTGCTTTGAATTAGGAAGAAAAGTGAAGATAATTTCAAACACTACTTAATTTTAGATTTCATCTAAAAAAAATGAGACAGTGACAGCCCTCCCACAGGAGGGCAGCAACTCTAAGTGCCTTCTACTAGTTTCCTTTCCTGAAAAAACCACACACAAAGGCAGAGCACACAACCACAAAGTTCTTACAGACTACAAGACTAAGTTGCCTCTCTCAGCACAATGTGTGTTGTCATCTCAACACCTGCAGATCAATTAATACCTTCTCCAGTAAAGTACTTGGTACACTGAGCCATTTTAATTGCATGTAGGTACAGAAACAGAATGGAAACTGGTGTTTTTTTAAATCAAACATGACACCTATCTTTAATAGAACTATTTGGAAGAGAAAAAACACCTTAGAAGAAATTAAAAGCCATACAGCACTTCAAATCAAATGTCTTCTTGCTGTTAAACCCTAACCAAAACTAAGTCTTCCATTTCAACAGGAATAATTGAGGGATCGAATACCTGAACATATCAAGATGCAAGACTACCTACATACTGTGTCTAACAGTTAAAAAAACCCCAAGAAATACAATATTGATTGTTCTTCCTACCATCCTAAAAAAATATTTAAAATATACTTTTTTTTTTTTGCCTGTTACAATTCCTAAAAATATTTATGAGAGACAGATTTTGCTTGAAGAACAAGGCTCTATGCTCAGAGGTTAAACAACTTCAGGCATCTCGTTTATCTCATCCATTACAGGCACTTTTAATACAAGGGAAGTAGACCAGTATTTGATAAAAGCAATCTCAACAAGCAGTAAAGCATCAAACAGCAAAACATTAGTCACAGTACCAAGAAAGATTAGCCTTTTTCTGAACAAACACAACAGAATACTGAGGCGCTCTGGTCTGTGCAGTGTCAGGAAGTTTTGACATATCTTAACAGCCAAGTTCTATGGTATTCTTGACTAAGCACATTTTGCCCAGACAGAACAGTGTTACTGATTTTGTATTTTCAGCAGATATTCATGATTACTGTCATATTCCTTTGCTGGTGCAACTGGACCTTGATATCTTCATGTTGCACTGGTAGACAGATCTCTATGACACCCTCCAGCCAAAGTGACATTTTCACTTAAAATGTCTTCTCTAGGAAAACAAAAAACAAAAAAGGAGGGGGGCAGGGAGAAGGGACAGGACCACAATTTCTGGCTATGCCAGCAAGAAATAAACAAAGAAACATCTGGATCTGGGAATTTAGGAGACAGTGCTACCCATGATTTGGCACACCAGACATGAAAAAGGCTGCACGAACTCCTAACATTGTTGAGGTGCAGCCTTACATGAGTTGTGATCAATGCGCAGCCTGGCTCTTTGAGAGTCCACCTTACTCAACCTTTCCTCTGCTTCTGTTTGCTACTACTTGGAGCTATACCACTGCAGGCAGGCTGTTGGTTTCTACATCATTACACAGGAAGAGAGTAAAGCATGGTAAGACTGAAGCACCACACTGCTGAGGTGAGATTTACCTTCAGCATGTCTTACAGGAAAAACAGAGTGCAAAAGTCAAAGGCTGAAAAAAGAAGCAGCAGCAAGAGAACAGGGTTTTCAGTACACAAGTCAGTAACCAAATTTGGATCAGAAAGTCAGGAGTTGCTGCTGTCCTTACCACAACAGTAATGTTAAAAACTAAATTTAGCAGCTCCTGCCTACATAGTCTTCCCCTGCTAGGTCAGCAACAAAAAGCAGGGAAAGAAAAAATAACATATCCAGTAGAACTGGATTAAGAAGCAGCAGGCACCCCCAGGAGAAAATTAAGATCACACTAGCATGGAATTCAACCCTGGTCTTCCATGCCATGAAGTGACACTAACTGGCTGGTGATTATCTATTTGATAGTTATTTTAAGAAGTAACAAAAGGCAGTAAAACAGAAAGGCTTAATTTTACTACTGAATTTTAAGTAAATTTGGAAAATCTTGAATTCACAAAGAACTGTATTATTTTTATCATTAGTTGTTAAACCTCACATACACTTTTTAAACAAATCAATCTTATATCAAGCTCATATGGCCAAAACCCACCTACATAGACAGGATATTTATAACAACTCAATGAATTCATTACTATCAACAAAACATTTCCACTAACATACACATTTAAGCTACATATGAAGAAAAACAAATGTATGGTATTTCATACTGCTAACAAAATATTGACAGCAGTAAACCAGAGGCAAAACAAGTGAGAAATGAGCCTGAAATGAGAAATGAAAAACCAGAATGTCTGGTTCTGCTATACATTTTCTGTTAATTGCTTTAACATATACACATCATGAACAAAACACAACAGTAAGGAAAAAACCCTTTTTTCAACCCATTCAAACCAAGCTGAGATGATGGAGTGAAAGTTGTTGAACAGCCTACTAAGATCTACTTCAGAACCATTGTATTACATAAATTTTGCTGCTTTACAAAAAGAATTAGCAGTGAATTCTTAAAATCCAGAGAATGTTTGTCTAATTTTACATTGGTTATATGAACAGACAGATAAATTTCCAGTGGAAATGCGCCCAAAGTTCACATTAACATGGCGTTATTTAGAGACAGATGGAAAATTCCTTTTTCAGTAAAAGTAATTACAAAAAAAGTAAGTGAACCACAAAAACAGAAAAAAAACCCACAAACCAACCAACCCCCATCACACATGAGCAGATACGATTGACTGGATTAAATATTCTTTAACTAGCATTGATACAGCACTCAGTTAATTTTCTTAATGCTTATTGCCATGCTCATTTGATCAACAGTAAGCTTACCTTTCCTTTCGGTCCAGATTGCTTAAAATATGAAAAAAGAAAAAAAGAGATAAGATGCAAAGCCCCACATGTGTTGCATGTCACTAAATACAAAAGTTATTAAATATAAACTATAACTGTTTCATTGTCTCTTGCACTCACTGGACTAGTTTTCAAACAAGCACTATAATTTTTTCATAGCATTTTTGTAAGTCATTAGAAATGCATAAATGTTACTTCAAAGATAACAGTCAGTGGTCTAAATACTGCATTGACGTGAGTCTTTTTCAGTGTGTAAAATTTGATTAATTCTGAACTCAACCTAGTCATGTCAATTCACTTGCAATGTAGAAATCATTGAGGCAGAATTCTAATATATGAATTAAGATCAAGCCTCATTTCCAATCACGGAATCATTAAGGTTGGAAAAGACCTCAAAGACAGGGGCCAACCATTAAAACGATCTCTGACTGCCACGCAAAAGATTAAAAAAAATTATGTAAGAACTTGTGTCCGAAAGCAGTCCTTAAATATTATGAAACCACATGCAAAATCTAGAGAAGGATAAACAGAAACCTTCTTCTGAGGTTTGGGCTTAAACAGTCTTCCAAAATATTTAGGAACCAGTTTTGCAATCATCTCCTTTAATGTAAGTTAACACTGAATGTAGCTGATGCTCACAACTCTAGTCCTTTGTATACCAAGAATTATGTAAGAATAGACCTAATTAAGCACAGCATGCATAAAACTTGAAAATAGCATCTTTGTCTCCTGTCTTTTCAAAATTTGTAATACGGAATGCTGCAAGCTTTTAATCTATGTGACTGTTCCTCCCAAACATAAAAACCTAACAACCTTCTGTCACATATGCATTACACTAACAGTATTCTAAAACAGAACAAATTCAAATTGTTTCCTGTTTTACTTCAAACTAAACACAATAATATTATTATTACTACGGAGTAATAAAAACTCATGCTCCTTTCCTTTTCATGAATAAAACACTCACAAGAATGGAGCAAACTCTAATTCTTGTTACTCAGAAAACGGCAGAGTGGAAGTAAAGCAGGTAAGAACGTAGTCCTGATAATCCTACAGAATGCAGTATGAAAACACATTCCATCTCCATAGTGCTCTGGGAAGAGAGTAAAAGGACTTCAAAACTGAATGTGACCACAGCAACTTAGACTGGGGTGCAGGTAATCGGCCAATTCTGCATGAAGGTGGGGAAGAACTGCTTTGAACTGGAGGCTAGCCTTTATAAACAATGAACACTGCATTGTGCAGGTCACATCTGAGGTTATAAATCCAGTCAGATTCAAACCATGTCTGTATGGAGCAATATTCACTATCTTTGGCACAGTCAACACCAAACTTGGATTAACTGTTTACAGGTGTTGTAACGAGTCACACTGTTAAGCAACACACAGGTGATGCTAGGGAAATTTAAAGGCAAGAAAAAAAATTTCCAGAATGCCTGATACTATACACTGTCATTACATTAGATGCCTCACTTGTTTGTTTTAAAATCCCTTAATATAATGCATTTAAAGGACTTCTCCCTTTTACATCTCAGAAAGATTAAGAAATTAGAACCCTGGAGAGTTACAGGAATTATAATGATCATTGTCCCTACCAATTGCTTCATGCAGCTCATGCATAAGATTTGTTAGACATGCTGTACATACATGCTAGTTCAGTGCCAAGCTTTACAGAACAGTCAGTCAATAGCATAAGACAGAACAATGCATCCATTAAATGAAGCAGAACAGTTTGAACCAACTACAACACGAGGCCAAGCGAGATCTGAAAATCTGTTGTATCAGAAGTGAACAAATTTTAATCTAATCCCCAGATTCCATTTGAAAAAAACATGAATAATAGTCATCATAATGTTACTTTGAAATATCCAATTTTGTTCTACTAGAAACTTGATTTTAAACATTAGTGCAGCCAATACCCAGCCGCACTAAGTTAACAGGCATGTGCAAAAACCTTGCAGGAAGAGGTAAGAAATACAGTACAAATCACAAACTTCAAATTCTACATGACAGAGATTACAACTGAGTTTCACAGTTAGCTTGCCCTATGCAACACTATCCCCACTCAAAAACCCCAATATAAATAACAGAATCTGTAACATCAGTGCCAGAGACGCAAACTGCTCCAAACTATTTAATCATGTTTTTACTTTTTGTTATTCTTTCAAGAATCTACCGTAGATTTAATTACAATACATTAGGTGAGATAAAATTATTTTCCCCATGTTGTTACTGATCACCACACCACAAAACAATTCTACAAAGGAAAAGTAAAAGAACACAGCTTTGAGCTCCAAAGTGTTGGTTTTTTTATTTTTCTATGCTAATTTACAGGTGACACAATTTCCATGCTACAAGCTTTTCCATCTTGATATATACCTTTTCCTTTACTTTTTTTTTTTACTTTTGGTTTGCCACTCACATTTTCTGCATATAGTCCTTTTTATGGAATCACCATTAGCATTTACTTTTAACCTCAACTATTGTCTACTGTCAGTACAGACTAGCAAAAAAGGATAAAAAAATTCCTACACAACGAAAAATATATGACAACAAAAATATTGCCCGGTACATACGGGATTGTTTTGACTATTTCTTGCCTTTAGAACTCCAAAATATTCTCAGCAGAAGAGTTAATTCTCTGTTGCTAATGTAAACGAACTACAATCCTAACAATACTAGAAACTATAAAGATGACTGCTATTCTTCAACCATACTCAACTTACACTGTGCATTAGCTTTCTTTCTGCATGTCACACATGCCAAGTCGCTACCTTTTTTTCTTCACATTACATTGCAAGCTTAAAAAGAAGCAAGTCCCATAGGCAAGAAAGACAAGAAGGCCTGAAGATTAAGAATCTCTGGAGCACACTGAAGAAACCTATGGCACTCAACCTGGTAAGATGAATCCACATTGACCGGCTGTTTCAAAGACCCATCTCACAGCAAAGCTTGGTAATACTAGTACACTAGTATTATCAAGGTCAGCATTCAAAGCAGTCTTGCATGATTTTGCTTACTTGAAATCATTCTAATTAGCACTGCATATCAAGATTTTATCCCTTAGAATTACAAAAAAATCCAAACAAACAAAAGCCCCTTCCAAACAAGCAAACAGAAGCAAGTGCAAACACAAACACACAAACAAAAAAAACCCACCAGAAAGATAAGGGCATGAATGCTTAGAGATGCCCCACACTTTCCTCAATGGAACACTTAACAAAAATATTCTAAAAAGGACTTCATGCAAAAGAAAAAAAAAAAAAAAAGAGCACAGTTGGTTCAGCCTAAACCCCACTGATAACATAAACTTCATCTCTGAGTTTAATTCATGGTAAAACTTCTGTCAATCCTTCTCAGTCATCCCAGCGTTCAATGATGGGAAGAAATGGAAAGAAATGGAAAGAAAAGAGAGATACTTACTACTGCATCTGCTATTACTAAGGGCTAGGAAGTGTCCATGCTATGTAACATTTACAGATTATAGTACTGTTGGCAATGGAAAGAGGCAACAGTCGTGTAAGTCCTCAAGGAGTACAAAACAGCAACCCTGCCATGAGGAAAGGCTGACAGAGTTAAGGTTGGTCAGCCTGGAAAAGTGAAGGCTCTGGGGAGACCTTAGTACTTGCCTTTCAGTACTTTAAGAGAGCCTGTAAGATGGAGACAGTTTAGCAGGGCCTGCTTCAGGATAATGGTTTTAAACTAGGAGAGGGTAGATTCAGACTTGGTAGAAGAAAGAAGTTTTTTAGAATGAGGTGGTGAAACACTGGAACAGGTTGCCCTGAGAGGTCATACATGCTTCATCCCTGGAAACATTCAAGGTCACGTTAGATGAGGCTGTGAGCAACCTGATAGGGTTGAAAACATCCCTGCTAACTGCAGGGAGGTTGGACTAAATAGCCTTTAAAGGTCCCTTCCAACACAAATTAGTCTATGATTCTATTATTCCAGGACTGTGAAATCCCTTTTTCAGTGTGTTTCTTCAATGCCAGATTACACTAACACGTTTGCATCACATCATTCATTCACATTAGTATATGGGCTTTGTTTTTCTGAAGTTAGCAAATCCAAGTGAGGGAAGTGGGATGAAAAAAGAGGATGATGCCTACACATGCTCCCATGATCCTCAAAAATCCATACTGAAAGACAGAAAAAAAGAGGGCAGAAGAACACAGCTACAAAATGCTGACAGGATACAACATTCATGTGGGATTGTGGACATCCATGAAATTCATATATAAAGAGAGATCTGAATGGACAAACTTGGAAAGACAGTTTCTTAAAGTGGTGGTTATCTTAGAGGTTTGTGACACACTGGGTGTGAAAAGCATATTAAAAACAACCCTGCAATTTAGAGAAGTCTGATGGGGTTTTAGGTTTTCAAACCAATGAAGTTCATTGGCATAATTCAGTAAGACTCCCCAGTTTCCAGTCATTCTCTCACATAAATGCAAAACCTTACTTTTGTTAGATTTTCCAGGTTATATGTTTCATACTGTATTTATAGACTATATGCTATTAACAGATCTATAATTTAATCTTCAGATGGATCGTCTACAAGCTGGAGTTGCTGTGAATTAGTATTTGCTGATCATGCTGTCAGTTACGTGAATTTTTACTGCATGCTATGTTTGTCCATATCAAAGTACTTTCTAAAATTATTCACACTAACAGATCCTCTCCTACTGTGTGCCACAGTGTGTTTTAAAATGAGTAAATTCTAATATTATAGGATAATAATTCCTAAATGATAAGTTTTATGAAACTTTAGTAATTAAGATCAAAGCTCATAATCAAGAATGCACCCATGTGATTACTTACATTTTCTTAAAACACTTCATGGCATAAGGAAAACGATTACATACAAAACCAGAGAGGACTTCTTACAACTGAAACATCTGCAGAAACAAATGTAATTAGTCTTACCTTTGGGCTGCTGTTTTAACTACTGTCGTCTGTGCATGCGCATAGTGAAAACGTCTGCCATGAACCATAGTTACAGGACCAGACATATTCTGAGCATTTTCACTGCAAACATACAGAAAAATGTTTAAGAAAAGACACTAGTGTATTTGTACAGTCTTAGCTAAGAATTACGATGTCTTACTTTTACAAGAACAGCCATACAAAACCAAAAATCAAACTATTTCTGAACCAATAATACAACTTGTTAAGATCATTTTACAGGTTTTTTATGCCTTAGTCAACCCTATATTAAATAGGCAAATAAGAATATACACAATTTTCTCTTCCCCTGGAAGAAAAGGCAAAGATTTTTTAAAATTTTATCAGCATCCAAAACACTGTGAACCAGCACTACTTTACTCAACCCTGTACTGCAGAAAGACACAGCCACTTTTAGTGAATTGTAACCATTTATAACTAATTTTATACTTCCATCTCTCATTTTATTAAGCATAATATTAACTTCCTTAATACAACTTAAGGAGCATAACATGGGAACAGACTGAACTGTACATTCAGCAACTTCCCTCATCTTATTAATCACAAAAGAAATGTTGCAAATTTATGGATATAAGATGGCTAGTAACTGAAACAAAACAACACATTTCAAAAAGAAAAGAAAAGGACTCTCAGGTACTCAAATAGCTCAGCAGGACTCTATTCAAATAACCAGTGTATTTTAGCACGTCTTTGGTTTCTTCATTTGTTGCCTTTTGACTTTTATCTCATTAGTATGTAAAACCAGTAATTCTGGAGAGATTTCTTACCATTACCCTTGCTAGTAAAAGCTGACATTACTATACAGTGTATCAGTAATACAGCACTCCTTCAAAGATCACTAGATCCTAACAATTATTCTGCATACTGCTCTGACAGGACACACAATACTAAGCTTGAAAGGTTCAAAAAACACACAACTTTTAACAGACAGTATGTTGATGATGCAAACTGTTTCAAGTTACAGAAATACAGTGCTTAAATTCTGCTTTTAAAATTGCTTGGAATTTATAATCACATTAAACAAAATGATGTCAAAAAAGCATTCTGATTAATGATATTTCCCAGAAATATTATCTCCTGCTGTTTGTCCTGTTATGAACACTGACAAAAAGCCTGAAGTACCAAAATTCCCAAAAAAGCTGACAACAGATTCCTAATCTTTCCTTTATGTTTCCCCAGACAACAAAAGTGAGCAATCTGTTAGTTTGCTTTTTAAATTCCAGTTTAGCATTACAAACGCTTTTGGGAGCCCTATAGGGAGTATCATAAATCAAGATTAGAAGCTTTCAGAGCATTTTTGACGGATCCTAAGGTAACTGTTATGATCTGACTGTTCATAACATAACCATGAACCTAACAGAACAAGACTTAACAAAACCAAATGCTAAAACTCTCTTTTCTAGAATATGGAGTTTAAAAACATCATAAATGTAACAGTTCAATTATTTAATTGCTTAAAATTAACCTAATAGTGGCCCACTCAAACACCAGCGTCCTGAAAGTAAACACACTCATGTCACATGCTTGCAAGGCAAGACAACATGACTCCAGCTGGTCAGTCATCAGCCAGAACAATTTACAGTCAACCTCTGTTTAATGTTGCCACCTGAGAAATAAAAAGCTGACATCTACTTGCCCTAAATACTTTAGAGTGTCTCAAATCCTCTTTGGCTTCCAGTTTAATATCTTTGAAAAAGAAAACAGAAGTAGACTGCAGGAATACCTTCTCAAATGCTTGTAAGAACTAAGGAGCTAGTCTTAAATACCTATCTTGTCTTTTATCATTGTATTTGTTGGATCTGAGCTTTGCCAAACTATCATGATTATGAAACTCTGCCTTGTGCCCCCACAGCAGAAAAAAACTTTCTGCCTCACATAGTGAGAAACTCCAGTAGGTGCAGGAAAAGAGAATCACAGACAGCTGGGGATCAGGTTTGAGTCAAAGCAGACTGTTCTAGATGGCACACTTAAATGGTTCATATGGCAGTCAGACATGTTTCCAACTAGGACAACTGTAAAATGCAATCTGCCCTATAAATCTTGTTCTCTGCAGAGAGAGAAGCACCAGAAAATTCAATATAAAGTCCTAGGAAGTGGCAAAAAGGGCACATCAGAAGTGAAACCTTGGTTTGCAAGTTTCAGTACTTTCATGAAAATTAGGATATGACATTAAAACCAGGGTGATGTAGCGGTGAGAAAGCTCCTTGAGAGAACAAATGTTCTAGAAGTCTCAAAGAACTTACAGTATATTAGCAATGGATGTCTCATTAATGTTATCTCAGAAACTACAGAATTATTTGAAACCTAAGCTCTGATGAAAACAGTTACGCTGTCAGATTCTATCAGCTGATCCTAGGAACCTCTTAACACCACAGATTCAAGAGGCAAAGCACAAAAGAATCTTGCACTGGGCACAGGGATGGATCTAGAAGTAATGGAAGCACAACTAAAAACACAGGACAACTACAGACTAGATTAATTCTGATATTCATCAAATAACTTTTTAACAGAACATTACCCAAAAAATGTAAAAGGGACTTAATGTGAGAAGTTTTAACCCAAGTTATTGAAAACTAGGAAAGATAAAAGCAATTTAATCTCATGATTAAAAAAATACAAACAAAACTAGTAAGGTTAAGTTAGAGTTTGATACTGGATTTGTTTAACCACTTTAACAGACTGTAACTTTTTGGTTGGTTTAAATTTTTGTACATGTAAGTGGATATGTACATCAAAAATTTCTTCACACTGTCCTTGCATATCCCTTCTTCCTACCACTCATTCTCTGAATTTTAGGGACTATTATACCACAGTAATACTCAAATATTTGAGTGAAGGAGTGAAGCCCCACTGACCTGAAGTCCCTGTTCTGCAGATAAAGTGGAAAAAAAGACTTCAACATTGTGATAAAAATCACCATGAATAGATCAAGAATATCAAGTATCTGATCTTGTATTTAATCTAGCATCTTAGCTGCATGATCAGCTTTCAGAATCTTCTCTAGTTGAAGAGTCCAAATATTAAGAGGAACTATCAAGCACCTTCCATTCTGAATGTCAAAGTGAACACACGACCAATCATCACTTCAGGGACTAGATCACAAACCTCTACTGATACACATGTTAAGAAAGATAGAACACTATCACAGTTAAGTTAACCACTTACAGCATAATCACATTTCCAAGCAGATTTAGTGACCAAAATCTGAGAAGCTGTCACAGTGGCCTCTATACATCCATTATTCACTATTAAATTTATTCATTAATGACAATTTAGTATGAAGAAAGGGGATACTTATATTTTTCATTTAAATTCAGCATGCAGCTCAGTCCTAGAGAGGAGGTGGATGCCTGTTTACATGCCACAGATTTTACTTTTTTAGTTGAATTTTTTAAATCCTACTAGGTCTTATGTTTATAATATATTATTTGTCAATAGAAGGCAGTCCCAATCCAGGTAACAGAATGCCTGAACAAAATGCTTAGACAGTCTAAAAAAACCTCAGTAATTCTTTACCTTAAAAACAAAACCTGTATACCCTTCTGGAACTTAATCCAAACATACATGTACAGCTTCAACAGAAAAAAAATCACACAGTAAGGTTGGATTTCATGACAAATCCCACTGCCAGACAGAGGCAAATTCTAGTTACCAGAGGATTTGGGGAATCCTGTTTTAAATTGTTACGTGTACACAAAACAAAGAACAAATATCATGTACATGCATGGGTTTCTTCACTAAAACAGGGCAAAAGAGTCCTGACAGATTTGTAAAAGTTACTTTTATCTTTATGTCTATGTTCAAGAACAGAATCCTAAAGAATGGAAATGACCAGGGTGATTCTGTAAGAACTGGTGAATTTCATAGAATCATAGAATCAATTGGGTTGGAAAATACCTCAGAGATCATCAAGTCCAACCCTTCATCCAACTCCCATCTGTTTACTAGATCATGGCACTCAGTGCCATGTCCAATCTCAGTTTAAAAACCTCCAGGGATGGTGAATCCACCAC
>JAWWEU010000111.1:84715755-84743371 GCA_035583155.1 Acropternis orthonyx
CCAGATCCCTCTGCAGAGCCCTCCTGCCTTCCAGCAGGTCGACACTCCCTCCCAACTTGGTGTCATCAGCAAATTTGAAGAAGAGTAAAACAGAAATCTGTATACAATCTTATAAATGTGTTATGTATACAAAAAAAATACAAAGACTGAAACACGTAACATTATTTGCACAGCATAAATTAAGGACAATGAAGTACTGTGGTGATTTGTTTAAATGTAAAAAGAATTTAAGAGAAAGATGGAAGGAAGTACCCATGTTCAGATGGCAAGAGCTGCCAAGGAATGCTTGAATGTGCTGAAAAATAACAGACCTCTGTGCAACAGCTCTTTTAGCCTATAACAAGAAACCTCACCATTATTAAATAAATTCTGTTTTTTAAAAAAGTTCCAAATAACATCCTATTATTCTATCTCAAGACATCAGGCTCAAAGATCAGAAGAGCAGGTGAGGACACACATCACACAGAACTTAAAGGACTTATTTTCTCAACTGTGATAAGATGTTCCCACTAACCAACAATGCTCTTAGGGATCAGCATGCAAGACCAAAGACAAGAACATCCCTTGTGCAGCCACACGGAGTTTGGATATTTGAATGACTGGCCCAACTCCCTCATGAACTTTTCCTTCCTGCAAAAGTTACCAACCTGAGTGCACTTTAGCAATATGAAACACTTCCTGAGAAAGTTATTATGCGAAATAAAAAAATCAGTCTCTTAGAAGGCAGAGACAGTAGTAACAAGCAAGTACAACACTGAATGCTTAAACACTGTTCCTGTCAGCTCTAAATGCAAGTAACAAGCTCAAGCTATCACACAGGAGTATGGCATTTGATAAATCCTTTAAAGAAAGTCTGTGACTCCTAAATTAAACAGTAAGGAAAACAGAAAATGCATCCTTGAGTTGCCCTTGGCAATTCACAGTCATGGAAAGAAGAGATTCTTGATAGAAATGTTAGAAATATTCTTCTACCTGCTACCACAGTATAGAAGAAACAACAGCACATGCAGGCAACATTGGTGAGGTACTGACAGATACACCAGTGAATGCTCTAACTTCATTTCCATAGTCTCGTGGTACTTTAGTAATGTGCTGCTAAACATTTTGGAAGAAGAAATATCTTAACATCTAGTTTTCTATCTTTACCCAGAAGTACAGCACAGTGTAGCTTCTTAAAAGGCACAGCAGGTAATGCAAATATACCAGAAATTCTATTTATTTAGTAGTGATTTGTATCAATGATCGAATAGGCAAGTAAATGTAAAACTAAATGTATTACCTAAGTTTCTTACTATTTCCCATCATGTTGAGGCCAATTGCGTTCCCCTTAAACAGTCTGAAGCTTCCAGCTTTGCCTCGCCTTGCACATGCTTTTATGGAATCACTGCTAGTGCCAATAGTTCCAGGCTGGCAACGAAATGACTGTAACAATAGAATTATACAAATATTTTAATCTATGTGAAAAGTTAAAAGAAAAAATTAATTACAATATAGTAATATAATTTTGCCTTAATTTTCAAACTGGTTTTGTACCAAATTTCATGTAAAATATACTGTCTACACCCTTACTCACTAGGATTCCTCACTAAACAAAATATAATATAATAAATATTATATATAAATTATATAATTGTCTAAATTTAAAATTACTTATTCATGCTCGTGTTTTCAGTATACTCTACAAATCAGGAGGGGAACAAAGACATTAAGACTAGGCAGATACACAGCTTGAGCATATGGTCTTAAATCACAACATAAACTTTCATTTTTTAATACTGCACAGATGAGTATGCAATACTGTTTAAGAACTTGGCAAGTGTTAAAGATATATTTTCACCATGAGATAAACAGATTACTTACCTTTCTTTCTTCATGGGGACTGCAAGACTCATCACTGTCATCTAAACTGAGCAGATTTGCCTCGCTAGACAGGTGTGGGAGAGAAAAGCGTGTATATTGTAATCCAAGAGAGCACCAGCAAAACATTTTACCCATACTAGGGTTTTTTCCCTCTTGCCTCTTTAAATTTAAATGCATCACATACACATTGTATATACATGCATAAAACAAAAAGAAATAAGCAACATAGTGATCAGTGATTATGTGAACCTGAACTCCAAGTGCCATCAAGTTATTTCACAAAAAGCAAAACTAAAAGTATTTATTCAATTACTGGCACCATAAAAGATTCTATGCATAAATTGAGTCAAATATTCCATTAACCTATAAAACAGAATCTTAGTTTGTTCATGCATATCAATATTCAAGTACATAGTTTAAAACTGCAAACTTCATAGTACTTGGGGAGAAGAACTTAACACAACTAAATTTTATCCCATAACAATTACTAACCAAAATATCTCTTCCTAAAAATACCACATTCAGTTTGGTTCTATTGCTCATTAAAACGTGTTTCTTTAGTACTTTTAATGTCTGTAATACTCAATTATTAGAATGGAAAAGAATATTTAAAATAAAAAAAGCCATGTATTCTTTTCAGTAGTAGCCAATTACCCTCAATCTTAAGTATTTAAATTGAAACCCCAATCACACAGTCAGCAGCCAGATTAGGCTAATATATTCTTGCTTCAAGGAGAAACAACCTCCAAATAATCCCTTCTCATCAATCCTGACAAACTTACTCCTCTCTTGGCCACAAAAAAGTAAAACAAATTTTAGCCAACTTGTAATTCTGTGGTTTGGGGAGTTTTAATCAAGATCACTCAGGCAGAATTACTTAAAAGTACAAGCAGTTATGCCAGGAGTTAAGGGAACAACTACACAAGAGAAACAAGGATGGAGGTGAAAGCGGAAACCTGTCTCAGTAGCAGGTAGGACATACCAACTGCAATATATACAGTAACTTCAGCTCTTTATATAAAAGATAATCACGCAGATGCACAAGATTTCCCTTCATGTTACATTATTTTCTCCCACCTTATGCAATACAGATAGCCCTACAGCAAATAAAATAAAAGAAAAAAGTTTTCAACTCATAGAGTCAGATCTGCAGACTCTGCAACTTCAGGAGGTAACACACATGCTGTTGCTTTTGATATGGAAAGAATGATGTAAATGTCAACACATAGCCAGTGGCACTGCTGTATTTTCCTTTTCTCTACAGACTACCACAATTCTAGGTGCCCAGTAGTAAAATAAAGTGTAGCTCATCATCACTAATTTCAAACAAAGGCAAAAGAGTGTAGCTGTACTTCTGTACAGACTACACATGGACATTAAAATTTTAAAATACTGCAACATTTTTTTAACTCTCTTTCAGGAAAGATTATTCCTTCAAGGTAGGCTCACTGAGCCTTATCAACCCTTCATCAGAAGACACCAAGTTTAATAACTATTTCAGAACTTTTCAAAACCCTAAAGAATAAACAAAACCTTGTAGCACAGATACGAACAGCAGCCTGCAGTACCTGGCATTCACCTACTGTGCTGACCTAGCTAGATCATTTCACTACTAGAAACATTTTCATTCTTCAGTTTTAAGTCATGCAAAAATCATGACAATTTTTGAAATGCCTTTCTACTGTGGCTATACTTTCGGGATTTCAACATGCCACAAAATTACAACCATTTTAATGAACGGCATTTGAGGGGGACGCTGAGAGAGAATGTAACACACTGCAAATGAAAAAAACACTAATAAGAACTCTTATGATGCAACAGGACTAAAACTACAGTAGGGAATTGAAAATTTTAAATGAAACAATGTTTTTAGATCTTAAGGAATGCAAAGTATATGCATGTCCTAAGTTTGCTTGCAGGGGGTGTAGCTTAGAGCCATGTGTGCATGGCTAAAATGCTATTCTGTACCAACCATGTCATCACTGGAGGGTGTGGCCTGGGGGGGGGGAGTATAAAAGGAAAGTACACCAGAAGTGCACCATTTTGTTCAGTTTTCCTCCTCATGGAAGTTGCCTGGACCCAGCACTGCAGACTGGAACTCTCCCACCACTGCCTGTCCCTCGGGAAGAATGCAACTCCAAGCTGTAAACACAGCTGAGCCCATGTGGTGCTGCGACCTTAAAATACCTATTCACAACAGCACCATGGCACTGGTCAGGAAGCAGCCATGGGGAATGGAGTGGTGGAGGCAAGCCTGAGGCCAGCCAAAAAGAGCTGAGTTGAGCCATGGGCACCACAGACAATCTGGCTTTTGGGGATTTGTCTGTCATTGTTTTCATGGTCTTGGGCTTGAGGACAGGGAATGTCAGCTGCGGAGAGCAGCCAGCACCTTGTCTTTGTCTTGGGGGGCCACGTGGTGATGGCTAAGGAGAGCACCCACCACCTTGTCTTTGTCTTGGGAACAACCCCATGTCACTGCCGAGCTGCAGGAATGTCTGCTATCTTGGGCTTGTCTCAGCAGCCACATGGAACTGAGTCAAGGTGGTGAACACGTTTTGTGAGTAAAGCACCTTCTCTTCTGTACGCTTTTGTTGTTACTATTGTTGCTGTTACTGTACATTTCTTATTCCATTGCTGTCTGCTTTCAGTAAATTACTTCAACCCACAGTCGTCCTTTGTCCCTCTCTCACCAGAGGTGGGCAGGAGGAAAGAGGAATGGCTTATTTGGAGTTTAATTCCCAGCTAGTGTTAAACCACCACAATACATCAGTACAGAAAGGCTGTTTTTTTCACAGAACAGAATACATAGCAACTGAGTAATCTATTTGCTCATGTATCAAATGCTGCCAGTTGCCTGCTTCAAAAATGCAATTTATACAGCCCTGAAAAAAACCCACCCACTATACCACACCCTCACATACCAGTCAGTATCATTTTTAACACTGCTGAAATGAAACCTCAGCAGTCTTGCTACGAGGATGCTATATGCCTCCACACTTTGTCACTTTTAACCTGTAGGTTCCCTGGTTATTTTCACACTGAAACAATAATTTCTAACTTTTCAATACTTTCATTAAAATTTTATAACAAACAAATGCCAAGTCTACACTAAAATTAAGGGGGGAAAAAAATAGAAGTAATTTACCTAGATTGTTCTTTCCAAAGGGGAATTCATAATTACACCTTCAAATTTAGGTATTGAACAAGAAAAACAAAAATTTCTGTTTACTTATCTCTAATCACTTGCAATTTTTTTAATGTTTTAAAACATTAAGAACTATGCAATAGTTGGTTAGATAGTTCAGTTTACCAGACCATGTTTTCATTACTGTCTTCAAGCACCCAAATTATAAACCTCTGGTGACCAATGAGGTTACACTCTATTAAGCTGCAAGCCTATTTTTATCAAGTACTAGGTAATTGAGTCACATTTCAAACATAATTGGAATTTCTTTCTGAAAACTATTACATATAAAACCAAGAGGCTGATGTATTTCCCTTCACAGTGCAGTGTACACGCTAATTTTAAATTACGTAGTGGTAGGCAGCATATTAAAAAAAAGCCCCAGTATCAGAGGCGCAAGAGAAGTAGTGGTATTATTGGACTCATTTACAGGGACATTCCATTAAAAATAACCATAATAATGGGTTTACTTGACCTTAATTAAAACTACCAAAAATCAAGAACTGAGCCTCTGAACAAAAAGTTTTCATCACTGTAAAGGCTATAGTGCCTTACTAACAAGCTCACAAAAAATGCATAAAACTCTATATAAACATGGGAGGGTTTTTTGAGAAAGTATTACAGATTTTAAAAGTACTGACAAAAAGCTAAACAGAAATAAGTAAAATAGTACATTGCTTTTCCATTCAGTAATACAAGGAATCAAGAAGTTTATCCCCCTAAATAAAACAGAAAAAAAATTGAAACTTTTTCAAATAAAATGGTAATTAAGAAAGGATAACATAGTGCAAATAAATCAGACCCATTTATTTGTATTCATCGTTTTTGATAAGGCTACTATTGAACAAATTTCAGGGGAAGGCAGAAGTCTAGACTATTAAGAAAACATTATCACAGCCAAGCGCAAACAAGGCCCATCCGTTTACAAAACCACTGAAAACCACTGTGGACCATTACTGAGGTATATTTCAAAAATATTTACCCAGATATAAAAAAGGGAATAAATATAAATTACTCAAGACACTTCAAGAACAATCATCTGTTAACATTAGAAAGCATCTTATAACACATTAATTTCACACATCAATTTAATTTAAAATATTACTTTGGCCATGTTTGCATAAGTCTATCAATCCTTCCATGTCTTCTGCCACATGACATATGGATCATTCCATCATTTATTCTGTGATGGACTACACAGGTTTCAGTGTGTTCAACTGATCAACTGGTTGGTTTTTTCTACTGTTCTGCCTAAAGGTTACTCTCTTTTGGGATCTCCAAGTACACAGCATGAAAAGCCTCACATCACTTGCTACCATCTTGATTGCTGTCTTGAGTAGATAAAATCTTTTAGAATATCAAAAATGTTACTTTTACTCTTTCAAGTGGACTGAATATTATCTGTAGACATTTACTTTGGGATAAGATACTTGTCAATTATCATTTTGAATTTCCGTAACTCTAGTTCCATGCTGAGTATCAACTCTAGCATAATTTTAAATTTATACAGTGTTGAGTGATCAATAATTTTTCCAAACTTTCTTCTCTTTATAAGCATTCTCTAGTCTTTTTATGTTCAGTACTTGATACCTTACCATTATGACTCAGCCCATCTAATTCCCCAAGTAAGTTAAACAACACCCTTCTTTTAAAAAAAACCATCTACCTATTCTAAAAATTGCTTTGGTAGTAGGTCATTAGACACATACTCTGTGTTCATCTCACTGAAGAAAGACAAACCAAGCAAACATCCAGTACTGACCAACAACATAAGCGCAGGTCTCACAGGGTAAAATACAAGAGTATAGCCAATCCTTTAAGTGCTGGAATGTTATTCTTAGGCTAGTTCAAAACAGTCTTACTGTGTGCCTGCCGCTAGGAGGCCAAAAAGGTGTGATAAGGTCAGGCACTATAAAACTACTGCTTCAACAACAAGCATGAGATGCATCCAGTTGTTCACTTCAGACTTGCACCTCTCTCCACAAAGAAATGCAGTAAGACTCAAATATTGTAGTTAATGTCAGTACATATCAGTACACCATAGAAAATAAGAATGACATTTTAAAATAACTGCTAGAATACCTACTTACTGCAACAATATGCTAAAGCTTTATGCTGGAAAACAATTATATGAAATGTTCTACTAAGGCTAAAGGGAATTTAGCGGGGAAAAAAAGGACAATTTACTGTTGTTTTCTAAAGATTGCCTTCTGTCAGTGTTTTGTTATATAAAATAAAAAGGCATCAGAAAAGCAAAATACACAAAGTATTTCAAAATGCTCAACATTCACTATGTCTTTAACACAAACAAGCCCAGGTGTTACCAAAAGTAAATATGTGGGCAGCTTAAAACACATAGTTGTTTGGAGGGAATGAGAAGCTGCTTCAAATGGTATCAGAGGATGGGTAAGTAAAAAAGGCAGCATCTCTAGTTTAAATCAGTTTTCAACTACTCTTTTATCTATATTTCCAGATAAGATTCTGCACAATTCACAGATATAAAAGCGTATTACTGATCTAAGTGGGTAATAAAAATTCAATTCTGGCTACAGGAAAACTGTTTATCGTACAGAATATTTGAAAGGAATGAAAAATCACCCCAATGTATAATCTTAAAATCAAATACAATTATATAAAATGTATGTTCCATAATAATTTTTCTAACTTTTTTTAGCATCATTACTCTATACCTATCTCATTCTGTGTTCTTAAGTCAACATCGGCTGGAGACAGAAGGAAAACAGCAGTAAATTACTAGAAGAAAAAAAAGCAGCAAGGCTTACAAATGTGAGTTACTTTTATTTCTGAAGGCAAGTAAAATACAAATGGTATGTACTTGTATGGTATGTACTGCCCCTATACTTAAAACATATTACTGTGTGCTGGAAAAGGATGTAAAGTTGCTAAGGGAAAAAGCAAGCCTAATTTATAGAACTAAAATGCCCTTGTCTGTGAACATTTTAAAAAAGTGGTTTTAACTTCTGATACAGCTCTTTGTTAAGACCTCTTAATGCTTACCTCACAATGAACTCCTGAACTAATTTTTTAATGACTAAAACATCACATTTCTTAATGTTTTAAAAAGATTACAGCATAGCCTGCTGCTGCAGCCTATGTGGTTGTGTGTCTACTTTACCACCTCCTTTCCAATACAGAGAATTTGGCAGAATATTACGAGACACAAATTCATATATGAATTATTTTTGTACTTAATCACAGGATCCAGTGTTTTCTTACTAGAGAACCATAGCATACTTTTTAAACTTTCAAGTCCTACTCTCCAAATATATAAGAACAAATAATCTGACACGCATTCTTTGTGCATGACGCTTGTTGTTGTTTAACAATTCAGTCATTTTAAAAATAAATATGTTAATATTGAGAACACATATTAGTAACAATAAAACATCATAAGGACAAAGTATGTATTCAAACCACACACATGAGATTTAAGTTTTAGCCAAAATCCAACCGTATCAAGTAAAGGAATAAATTATAAGAGAACAAAACCAGCCTTATCTCTACTCAGTGAAGTAAGCCAAGAGAAAAAAAAGCACAGTCTTTTAAGCTCACTTTGATTTGATGCAGACCTAAAGCTACTGAAGTACTTTAATCATAACTGTGAATTATTGAGCAGCATCACTGCTAAAGGAAAAGCTGAAGCTGCTTGGATACCCTACCTACTAATTTCCTTATTTTGCACTTTGACGTATTTCTTATCTGTATTCCGTAAGACTTACACAGAAGCTCCAAAGACAACTGCAACACTTGTGAAATGTACTGTACCCTATGTTGTAAGCCCCAGGCTCACAATTAAGTTTACATTATAATACACTTCTATATGGCAAGACTATTTAAAATAATCACTTATTTGAAACCATTTTTCTTAATTATTGGAATTTTAAGATTTTATGTATTGTTTCTTATGCATAAATGACAAAAAAAATATTTAATTATAAATATACATTTATACTTTCAATAGCCTAGATAAAAGCATCCTTACTCTTTCTCTGCATCTCCTTCACTTTCTTCTGCATGATCAAAGCTCCAATTACTTTTAAAACCTCCATCTCTCTTGGACTGTGATCTATCCAAAGCTGAAATGAGAACAAGTTAAGATAAGTCTTAATTTCAAACTGAGTTATTAATTAACACAAACTAGAGGAGTAAACCAGATGCATGTATTTTCCCCAAGTATTTATTTTGTTGATGTCAATGTTTAACTATCACCTGATGAATAATTTCAACAATGCAGTGGCAATCCATTTTCCTAAATAAATACAAGTATCTGTCAACATCTTATTAAGGCAATAAGTTAGCAAGCTGTTAAAAATTATGACCTGAGGTACTGTAACAACTGTTTTCAACTTACTTCAACCGTTTTACTGACACCCATATATTTAAGTGTAGCTTCTCTGATATGAAGTATATGTCATGTGCAGAAAGAGTCCTAAAATTTATTATTTCAATATCTAATACCCAAACATATATTTAATTTGTCCATATAAAAGCAACAGTTCCGAACTGTCCCAAGCACAATTTCAACATAATATACTTTTTTTTTTTAATTCAACATCTGACACTGACCTGAACTAACAATCGATAATAACTGAAATGTCAGTGTTATCATCAACTGAGTAAAAACCTGAACTTCCTGAGAACAGTCATACCACATAAAATTTCTCTACTGCAATATCCAACACTATGGAGATTTTCATATAATACAATGGCATGGGTATTATTAAGTGAGGGTGGTCCAAAGCATGGAGACAGTACTCGTTAAAGCAAGGCATTGTTCCCCTTGGGCCCTAACTACTGCAACCAAGAGTTGTCTCACACAAACTCCCTATGACAAACTATGCAGCTGCCTTGATATTGGTAAAATTTACATGTGTCTTTTCTTACTACATTTCTCTTCACATTGTTGGAAATGCATTTAAAAATTATGAATGCAACTCATATACTTTGATAGAAAAGAATAAGAAAATCACAACCAACAACAGACATCTATGATAAAGTATAAACAGCGCACACAGAAATATTTATTGCATATTCAATGTCTGCTTCCATCTATTTGCATCTACCACAGGCTTCCTGAGCCATGGGGTCATATTTTTGTGTTAAACAGCTTTCCCTACCTTCTTGTCCCTGCTTGCCTTTTTCATCAAGCCTACTTTAATGAACAGCATCTTGCAGCAGAGAGTACCTCAGCTTCATTACATCAGTATCTCCTTTAATTTGCTCTGATTCAAACTGGCACCTTTTACTCTTACTTAGTACTCTACTCCTCTAGTCCATACACTTTGTAAGTAGTAAGTAAAATCGTTCCCTATTCCCTCATGATGCATAGATCCCTGTTGTGTTCTTTCATTGTCATCCTTTTCCCAGGCAGAAAACGAAAAAAACTGAGTCAGGTTAATTTTTCCTCAGATGAAAGCTGTTTCATGCATTTAAATCATTCTTTGATGCTTCTCTCAGAACCTCTTCTAGTCTACTGCAGCCCTTTAAGATGAGGATACATACACTGCAAGGAAAACTCAGATGCAGACATCCCATGGATTTCTACAGAAGCAGCATGATGTTTCTGTTTTGTTCTTTATTCCTTTCCTAGTTGTTTTTTATTTCCTTTGCTTTTTATTCTTTATTCCTTTCCTAGACCTGTTTTCACTGCTAAGGAGAACTGCATTGATCTTTATATACTAGATAATTCCATCTCTCACTCATGATTGGTTAAGAACCACTTCAGAGCCAATCAATGCCTAAAAAAAATCCTCTTTCCTATTTCTCATTCACTTTGATTGCTTGACATTTACCTACACTAAATTTCATGTGTGATTTCAACCCACATAACTCAAAACCCAAGCATCTACAATTTTCTTTAAATAGTTAGCCATTACACTAACCCAACTAACGTTTAAACATCTAAACTTTGTCACCTTGCTATCATACCCTTTTCCTTATACTTGTGCACCAGTGTTAACACAGATCCTCATGCAAGTCACTTGGTTACTCCTGTTAGCAAAATGAACCCTTTTTGCCCTCTCTTTCCACTTGTTGACAATTCTTTCATATAAAATTTTCTATTTTATTCAGAGGCAACTTAACCTGTCCCAAAGCCTTTGGTAAAAGACTTTACAGACGGAACAATGAAATCAAATCTGGTCTTTATTATCATTTCTATGAATTTGGGTCACATGGTCACAAAGCTCCCTGATGTAGAAGTTCCTCAAACACCTCCACTGTTTTTTCAAAAGCTGGTATCATACTCACTACCTTTCCTTACCTGTAGAAGAAAGATGATGCTAACCCACAAGTAACAAACTACAGCCATTAGCTCCTTTATTTCCCAGTTCCTCTTACAACACTTGGATGAATACCATTTGATCCTGCTGCCTTGTTCACAGTTTGCTTCATGTACTGCAATTTCTTCCACTGATGTTTCGTTTTGAGTCATATACTCTATCATATTCCTTACTGAGAAAGATTCTGGCATGAAGAGTTCTGTTAGCATTGTTAAAGCAAGTGCAAGCAATTCCATTATTCAGCTACGACCTTATATACTCCAAAGCCACCCTTCAGAATTGGCTTGTCTACTGACTCTCCAGATACTCCTGAGACTTTCCTGCTGAGTTTGAATAAACACTTAACAATATTTTTTATGTTTGTTGGGAGTTCCTAATCAATTTTCCCCCCATCTCATTGTAATTACAGGTTAGATGCACCACCTTTTTTATTATTCTCTATTTTCATTATTGAGATAAAAGATCAGATTTAAGAACTATGATGTTTTATTTCAGGTATTATACCTTACCCTGCTGTTTAGCCAGGCGAACATCTGGGGGGCCTTTCAAAATCTATTTAAATAACCAGGATGCATACTGTAAGACTCCAATTCGTACCCTTAAATAATTCCCAAGCTGGCTGCAAACATTCTACACTCCAGATGCATATTTTCATTCCTTTTCAAAAAGTTTCTTAATACTTTCTGTAGTCCTTTTTTTTAATGAAGTGTTTCTGTTTGGATGGTTTGTCCACTGCTACTGATCAGTGCAGCTGTCCATGGAAGAAGTGTCTTAGTATCCCAGTTCTGTTCACTCAGCCCTAGATCAATTTTCACTCTCTCTAGCATTCTTGGTCCTAACAAAAATGTAAATCTAGAAGTATACCATCACGCCAGTCAGAGTGTTCACCTGAGTTATTTGATCTGAATGGTCACTTGGTATCTGATTCTATACAGCGATTTTTTTAACAGAGATAACAAGTAATCTGTTACACAGGCTGAATAGCTGACTATTTTGTAGCAAGATTTAAATTTGGAACCTCCGTGTTGCTTTTTTGACTATGGGCACTATCAAGGCCATTTTAATCAGCAAGATGCATTCATACCCAGAGGCTGAACATATTTAGAAAAGCAGAGCTGACCCTAAGGTACTGAGCTAATAGAAGCCAATTGCTCTACCTCTGCCCAAGAAAGGCAGTATGTTGGAGATTTAACCATCATTTTTCCTCTCCCTACAAGCTCCCTTTGGCACAGTTACACCAAGGGAGATAGCAATTCCAACACCAAGAAACTACCTGTAATTTAAACAGACAACTTACACAGGTGTACCTGACATACTTCCCTGCTTTTTTAAACAACTGTGATCAGTTACATGCCATTCCTAAAAAGCTAATTAAAAAATTCCTGAAAAAATAATCCGTATTTTTTAATTAAGACATTTATGTCCTTATTAACCACATCCTCAAACCAGGCTTTTAAAAATCCCCATACAGTCTTTTCATGTAAAACCCAATTATCACATTTTGATTTACAAAGCAAAGTACACTTGCAGAAAGAATGTCAGAAAGCAGATCAACACTTTAAAGTTACTGTGTGTGGACACTTTTGCAAACTCCTTTAGCATGAGTTACAATCACTCAACAGGGTCAGCAAGCAATTACTAAATGGGAGGGAAAAAAGTTCACAGTGAATCTCCATGAAATATGAATGAAGCTTTGCAGTTCCAAAAAAAAAAAAAAAACAAAAACAAAAACAAAACAAATCCTTTAAAATTCTGCCTATCTAAAACACTTAAATGAGTGGCATAAACAGTATCTAGTGAAGTGCTAGTGTCCAGCAGAAGACAACATCTCAGAAGGGTGGGGTTTTTTCCCACATCTTGTATCTCTTGCTCTAAAGGCAAATCATTCCATATGAATCTATACTACAGCTCACTAGCAGAACATCCCCATTGCTTTACTGCTTCTGATGTGATGCTGTACTGTGTTTGCATGGCAAGATTTTGCTAGTGGTGGGGAGCTGCAGGGTACCTGTGGGCCTCACTTTTGTGCCTGGAAGATCATGGAGCAAACCTTCCTAGGAGACAGGCTAAGGTATATAAAAGACATGAAGGTGATCCAAAGCATCCAGCACAGCTTTACTAAGGGCAAATTATGCCTGACCAACCTGGTGGCCTTCTATGATGGATTGACAGCAACGGTCAACAAGTGAAGACTAACAGATGTCATCTATCTAGACTTCCATAAGGCCTTCAATATGGTCCCACAGGACATGCTCATCTCCAGGCTGGAGAGACATGTATTTGATGGAAGGACTATTCAGTGGATAAAGAAATTGGCTGGATGGATGCAGCCAGTGAGCTGCAGTCAATGTCTTTATATTCAGGTGGAGGCTGGTGACAAGTGGTGTCCCTCAGGGCTCTCCTGACTCTCGGAACTGGTGCTCCTGCAAGTCTTTACCAAAGATACAGTGAAATCGAGTGTACCCTAAGCAAATTTGCAGACAACACCAAGCTGAGTGGTGCAGCTGATGCAACAGAAGGACAGGATGCCACCCAGGGGCACTTGGAAAAACCTGAGAAGTGACACCAGGAACATCTCATGATATTCAACAAGTCCAAGAGCAAAGGTGCTGCACCAGGGTCGGGGCAATCCCAGACATGAGTACAGACTGAGAGAAGTCACTGAGGGCATCTCTGTGGAGAAATGCTTGGGGTTTTTCATGGGTGAAAAGCTGGGCATGAGCCAACAGTGTGCACTGGCAGCCCAGAAGGCCCACTGCACCCTGGGCTGCATCAAAAGCAGCATGGTCAGCAAGTCGAGGGAAGTGATTCTGCTCTTCTGCTCTGCTCTTCTGAGACCCCACCTAGAGTGCTGCATCCAGCTCTGAGTCCTCAATGCAAGAAAGATATGAACCTCTAGGAGTGGGTCCAGAGGAGGGCGATCAGGATGATCAGAAGGTGGGAACACAGAATATGCTGAGTTGGAAGGGACCCACAAGGATCGTGGAGCCTAACTCTTAGCCCTACATAGGACCATTCCCAAGAGTCACACCATGTGCCCGAGAGTATGATTCAAATACTTCTTGAACTCTGTCAGGCTTGGTACTGTGACCATTTCCCTGGGGCATCTGTGCCCTCTCCTACAAAGACAGGCTAAGAGAGCTGGGATTGTTCAGCATGGAGAAGTGAAGGCTTCTGAAAGACCTCACTGAAGTCTTCCAGTGCCTTAAGGAGTCTTATAAAAATGAGGGAGAGGGACTTGGGCAAATAGTGATAGAACTGGGGGCAATGGTTTTAATCTGAAAGGGGGAAGGTTTGGATTAGATGTTAGGACGGAATTCTTTACTGTGAGGGTGGTGAGGCACTGAACAGGTTGCCCAGATAGGTTCTGGATGCCCCATCCCTGGAAATGCTTAAGGCCAGGCTGGATGGGGCCCTGAACAACCTGATCTAGTGAATGGCATCCCTGTCCACAGCAGGGGGGTTGGAACTAGATGCCCTCTAAGGTCCCTTCCAACCCTAACCATTCTATGATTCTATAGGGTCAGCTCACCAAAGAAGTCAAGTGCATTTACTGTCCACAAAGAGGTCAATGTTTCTCGTAAAGTAACTTTTTCATGTGTATCACTGGATTGCCAGAAAACTCCCTACCACTCCCGGAATAAAACAGGTAGAGACTTTAAGGTTTCCATTACACATACAGGAGCTTTTATAAGTCTTTCATCTGCTGAGATCTCATCTATTTCTGCATGTCCAAAAACCATTCTGAATACGAAACCTAAATCAAACAAAGGTTTGATTCAGGATGTAGGTGCTTTTCCAGTAAGAACTGAAGTTTGCATTCTTTTTCCTCAGTTACACTGGTAAAGAAAAAATACAAGCCTCAGATTAGAAATGCTTAGACCATCACAACTGCAACCAACTCACCAGATACTGCAGCATTCACACAGAAAATGTAAATTAATTTAAATGTACTCAGAATCATTGCCTTCATCCAGACTCATATTTAGGTAAATTAAAAAGAATGCTTCTAAGCTTTCTAATCTGTTGCTCATTTAGAGTCATCACATATATTGTTAAAAGCATACAAGTACTCATAAAACCCTGACACAGAAATATTTTCGGTTTACTTTCCCCATTGCTTCCATTATTCCTCCAGACAGGCTTCTATGCAAAATAGTTTGTTATCTTCCAGCTCTGATACCATCAACTCTAGTACATCAACTGTGTAAACCACAGTGAGGGTGCATTTTTACATTCTGAGGCAGCACTGCATGAAGAGTTTTACACATCCCTCACATTTCCTAAGAGCTTCTTGCTCTTGTCCTGCACCCTCCGATATATGAACACTGACAGCAAACCTGGGGAAGGAAACTGATTCAGGCAAAATCCCCTTGACCAGCAGAGGAGGGAAAAAGTTATTTTTCAACCATATCAGTTCCCTCCTCTCTTCAACCATACTAGCACAGCACAGCTGAGACAGTGCACCAGAGGTAAGATCAATCCAGGAACTGAGATTGTTTTAAGTACTAATGATACCAAAGAAATTTGCATAGAATTGTAGCCTAACCTACATTTATAGGTATAGATTTAGAGATCTAGTGCTTGAAAGATGCTTTAACCTTCTGCTTCCTAAATTAGCTGCAGAGGCAAAACACCTGTCCAAAGTACCTGCAATAAAATGCAGTAATCATAACCTGATAGTAAGTGAAATACGATGTGAAGTAGAGAGTTTAGCTGTAAAGTTCTATGATACCACTGTAATGGATATGAAGTATGGACATTCTTTCACACATGAAGCGAATTTAATTTCTCAAATGGCTAACAAAAACCCCCATGCCCTTTCAAGAATGTGATGTCAACAGAAAACCAAGGATAAATACAGAGTATCCACTCCTGGACAAAAACTTTGCAAAGCAGAAGTATTTATGAAAGGTCTGTACTTCAAAGACGGAAATCATCTGCATATTCTGATAAATGACTGAGTTTTTCTCAGTACATGCAAACTGGGCTGTTCACAGTGCAAAATATCATGAGTGACAGGACTGAAGAACACAGAACTGTGTAAGTCTGATCATTTGCTAAACTGTGTTTAACATTTTCTGAGTATTAACAAGGAGTAACAGAGGAGGATAAAAGGATAGAACTTTGAAGTATGTTAAACATTTTCTTTGTCGTGCCTTTCAAATTTTTTCTGGTAAGATAGTAGTGATAAACACATGAGGGACAACTATTGTTTCTTGACTTTTTCTACTGATTATCCCAACAGAGATACAGAGGTACCACCCAAGGATACTGCCCTTATGACAGCATCAGAAAACAATGCAAAAGTACTTTAAGAGGGCTTCTTTATTTACACAGGTAGCAAAAGGAACGCTACCAAAAATGTGGGCATTTTCTGCTCAATAAGACAGGAACCTAGTGACAAAGGACATGAAAAAACTGAAGAATTCAATCCTTTTTTTTTTTTGGTCACCCCAGATTTCACTGCTAAGTTCTGTCTTCTGACCTCACAATTCCCCAACTCTATCAGCAGAATCTGTGAGAATGCAACATCATTCATTGTCAAGGAACATATGATTAAGGAATGCTTAAGCCAATTGCACGTGTAAAAGTGCACAGGATCAGACGGGATATATCTGATGGTGTTGAGGGAGCTTGCCAACATCACCGTTAGGACCCTGTACATTGTCTTTAAAAGGTCATGGCACCAGAGAGGTTCCCAAAGACTGGAAAAACATCACTGCCCTTCAAGATGGGCAACAAGGATGACCTGGTGAACTACAGGCTGGTCTGCTAAAGATAAAACTCATCCTTTACCATGTGGGTGCTCAAGAGTGGACCAGGTTGACCAGGGAGGCAATGGAGACTGGACAAATTCCTGAGCAATCTGCTCTAACTAGGATTGGTTTGGACATGACATTCCAAGCAGAAGTCAGGTAAAACCAGTGACTATTCATAAGTACAAACATCTCCTAGGGCAACTGCACCACCATCACAAACACATCCAAAATGAAGTATCTCTATCACTTTTCTTCTTTTCCCTCTACAAGTAAGTCTAACACACAAACTTTCCACACAAGTAAAATAATTTAAATTAACATCAAAAGCAGCATCCAACAATGAATGGGGGGATAAAAAGAGAAATAAACAAAAAAGAAACAAATAATCAAAAAAGTAGGTTTTTCATCTCTAGCATTATGAATATACATAATTCTTTACCTGCATAAGACTGCTATTGCTAGACTGGAGATATACTAAAAATTCAGAAAGGAAGAAGTAAGTTTCATTGTTTTTATAGGAAAGGTAAGTATAAGAGCAGTATCTTCCTATTTTATAGATAAAATTAGAGGATAAAAGGTTAGGATAGGCTAGGAACAATTTCTAAACTGCCAATTTAATCTCAAAATGTGAAAAAGTATATAAAGTTAGCAAGCCATTTCAAGGAAAATGACACTTGAACAAGAATTCCAGAATACAATTTCTATTGGCAAATCAGTATGTGATGTTAATCATATATGATCTCAAATTCTGTACACTGGAAGTTTTAGAAGATTCGCAAAACACACCAGGAAACCTCACATTATATTATGCATCTGATTTGCACACTTCATTATGCACCATGGGATCCATCTTCATATAAAACCCAAGCTTGTGCAACCAAGAATACAGCAGTACTAAACAAACAGCAATCTATTTTTAGAAAGTGCTGAAAGCCACTTACATACAGAATAAGATTAATAACCTAACCTAACTACATGGGAATTAGGCAACTGACACTTTGAAAAGGTTTCCACATTTGCTGCAATAATTGGAACATCAGGTTGAAATAAAGCCTGTATCTACATACAAAAAGGAATTAGAAAAAAATATCAAGAATTTGTACTATTTAGCACTGCTGGATTTATCCAGTAAACTTTCAAAAACTATGTCAGATAGACATTATCTCCATTATAAAAACATACAGAAATGTTCCATGATCTCTACAAGAACTTAACATGCAAATGCAGGACAGAAGGGTTGGGAGGGACCTTAAAGATCATCTGGTTCCAATCCCACTGCCACAGGCAGGGACATCTTCCACTAGACCAGGTTGCTCAGAGCTCCATCCAGGTTGGCCTTGAACACTTCCATGAGAAGTGTTTCTTCCATAAGAAGTAACTCTAAAATGTAATTACAGCTGAAAATAGCAAGACACCTCTCTGATGCTATGAAATGTTCAGAATTCACATGGAAATTGACAGCAAAAAGAACACACAAAGAAAATGCTCAGCAATCTCAATTAAAAAACCTAAAAAATTTGGTCACATGAAAAAGGCACATTTCAGAAAAATTTGAGCAGGGAAATGATGATGAAGGAGTTAGTTTAAACCATTAGAAAAACTTTACTTGCCTTTCTGTAAAGGCCAAATACCTGTTTTTTCCCCTCTTCTTAGTGACACTGGCAAGCTTTCATGCCAAGATGAGAGCAGTCAGCTGAGCTGGCTCACTGATATGGCTGAAGAGTTAAGACTAGCTTCACCAATACTTCCCCCTAACCCAGAGGATTAGTTTTCAGCCAACTTGCCATGAAGCTGAAGTGGGCAGAGCTGTGAGCACACTGTCTCTGGGAGGGGCAGCAGCACTGTCACTCTCAGCAGCACACAGCAATGGGCCTGGCTGTGTCCTAAATTGCTGGCACAATTCCTTGCATGGCCATACAGTATGGCCCCACACATGGGATCTGCTAGGAGCTAGAAAGTGACCCTGCAAACTCACATACAGTTAAAAATCAAGTACATTATGTCTGTTAAAAAAGAAATCAGAGAAATGCAACACAAATATAGGCAAGAGCCTTCTGCTCGAACTATACACTTCAATTCCCTTCGCAATGAGAGATCATTACAGCATGCAGTGAGGCAAAATGTAATGCAACTACAGAACTGCATTAAAAGCACTGAAATCTTTCTAATGGAAGTACCAAACTTCTACAGACTTAGCAACACTGAGTTTAAGGAACACTGACAACTACTAAATCACAGTATGCTAAAATTCACTAAGCAGCTTTTATTTTGTAAAAGCTAAAAAATAACATCCCTTGGAAAACATTTTCTCAATAATTTCTCCTAAAAGCACTGAAGATGAAGAAATGCTATCAATCAGTTCATTTTTAATAAACAATACATGCCAACTTGGTAATTGCACCTAGTTAGAAAACTACTTTTCAACAGATAGCTGAAGCAAAACCTCCATCTTCTTAAGAGATGATTGTTGCAAGCAGAGATGAGTTTCAGCCACTTCCCTCCAAACATGAACCACCTGCTTACCTTGACCTATCAGTTCTTTCTATCACAGGGCACAGAGTCTTTCTTCCACCTAATGAGCGGAGCCTTTTCTAACATGGGCTTTATTAGATGACAAAGAACTTCTTTATCAATGATAGATAATTTTTTGTGGTATTCATCAGGTAAAGCAGGTAAAGATTCAGCTACAATACACTTGCCTTATGGCACATCTATTAAATTTCAATTAAAGGTTTACTGCCCCACTGTGCTAGGTATATGCAATCATAATAACCTGGACCAGAGCAGTCCTGAAGTTCACTTTTGAAAGTTTATTCCCAGTTGTAAAGGATTCTTAAATTGTTTCCTAAGCAGTAAGTCTTGGTAGAATTAAAGTTACAATGGACTCTAGTAAATGTTTCTAAAGTGAGCCTCAGAAATTACAAAGGCAATTGTAAACATGAAACCTAGTATCTACTGCATAGTTCAAATTCTCATCATAATGGCCCCTTGAATAATCTTTCCGTCATCAGCAGGATATTCATATTTTGCTAAATGAGCCATAAAAATTGGATATGCCAAACAAATAAAACCATGTCCTATGACATTAATAAAAATACATCAGTAGAATGAATTTTGGTACAAATGAAACAATTGCATAGCACTCATGAAAATAACAAATATTTTGCAGCTGTTTCTTACAGACATAAATTTCTAAGATTACACATTATTAATCAGGTATTAATGTATTATGTTCTACCACACCAGCAGATTATTACTAGCATTTATCATTCCTAAAACACTGTTGTGGCAAGTCTTATAACAAAAACAAACAATCAACCAAAATCTCACAAACAAAAAACAGGGAAACTTTGATCCTTCTCTATTCAGACAGAGTTTCCATTCTTTATTTACGATCACTCAAGATTTAGTCAGAGAAAGAAACCCAAAGTCTTTTACTCCAAATTAGTCTTTCATAGGAATTCCCGGAACACACATTCCTTGCCTTATGCACTTAGGTCTGTTAACCAATACTGTTTAAACGCCTGATGACCAACCTGCGAAGAATAACCACAGCCTGTTAATTTATTGTCTCCAGTCTCCAACCTTCACCATAAACTTGTTCTTTGCAGAAGTTCATCTGTTATTTAAAATAATTGCATTTCCCTGGGCAGAATAAAGCTGCCATTAAACTTTGGTATACATAATTTTTGTGTAAGTTATGTATTACACTTTCACCTGACTCAACAGATCACCAGGCAGAGATGAAAGGGGGAATGTCCTACTCTTCTCAGAGTCTCTATGCTCTCCCCAAGCCAAGGCACTGTGCTGCCTCTACAGTTTACCCTCCAGTGAGCAAATTCAACAGAGGTTTGGCAAAGTGCCAGTCTGGCAAGACAGTACACAGCAAGTTCAATCTCTCTGGCAATCAAGTGGTACATCTCAAGCATGGGGGACAGTACATGCAGCTTTGCTCCCAAAATGGAACATGACATTCATAAGCAACTGACTTGACCAAAACAGGACACCCATTCTGACTTCATCACAGCTTAAGACCAGCTTCACCTGAAAATATTAGGCGTATTAGGCTGCTGAACACAGTAAAATGAAGTTAAAAACATATACTTTTAAAAAGTAAATGTTTAAGATAAATTGCCAACAGATTTAATTCTATATAATTAAGAATAGTAATATTTTTACTAATGCTTTAATTTTCTTCATTTTAAGTAAGCAAGTCCTCCAAACTGAAACCAAGTAGATGCAAAACATGCCAAAAGAAAGGAACTTTCTAAATGTGCTCCCCTCACTCCCAGCGCAAGTGCCTTTTAGAATAATCAAGTTAAGGAAAGAATTACATTTGCCCTTTTCCCCCCCAGAATTTGTTCCTGGTATCTCTACAGTCTCCCCCTCCACAACAGATCCATTTTTATTTATCACATTTCTCAGTCTCCCGCAGTATCTTATCCTGCACACTCTTCCACTCTTTGCTCTGCATTGCACACAGATGAAGGCATGCACTGCCCTGTGTCCTGAGCCCTCCAGCTGCCTTGCCCCTGACTGCCCAGCTCATGTATGTACTAACACGGGTCAGCAGCAAACTGAACCTTGCTGTGATGGGTTTGATAAGACACTGGAACCTTTGCTTCAGGGATGCTGATTTTGACTTGTCTGCTTCTTGGAAGCTGGCAAGTTTCATGAACTTTCTAAGCTATTTACCTCTGAGACCTTTACTCCTCTGTAAGCAAAACAATTTAAGTTTTGGGAAAATAAAAGTTAATGCTACTGTGTTTGTTATTCATAGCAAAGCATTAGCCAGGGACCACATTTTTACTATGAGGGTGGTGGGACACTAAACAGGTTGCCCACTAAACAGGTTGCCCAGGGAGGCTGTGGATGCCCCAACCCTGGAAGTGTTCAAAGCCAGGTTGGATGGGGCTTTCAGTAACGAGATCCAGTGGAAGGCATCCCCGCCTATGGCAGGGGAATTGGAACTTGGTGATCCTGTTAGTGGGGAGGGAGGAGGCAAAATTATGAGCAGTGACTCAAAAAAAACCCCCATATTCTCATAAAGCAGTATATAGAAGTGGCAAGATTGGTGATTAGTCTCACATTGTAACTCCTGTTACAACACAAAACACCTGCTACTCAGTTATCTCAATTAAGAGACAAAGCTAAAACTCTATAGAAGAGGTGAAGTCTGATACTGTACCAACATTCATGCAGTCTTCCAGAAACAGTACTAAAAGACAAAGTTGCTGTTGAAACCATTACAATAAATAATCCATTTTGCTTTATCCTTGTACATAAAATAAGCAGCAAAAGACTAAAATATCTAAATAGGCTCATCATAAAAGTATCTGTGCAAGCATGAAATTTTAAAACTGCTGGTTTATGCTTGCTATCAAACCATATATTGATGTTATTACTTATGTTATGACTAATACTTTTTTAAGTTATACTTACATAAAGAAGAGTGTAAGGATCTCTTTTACGAACATTCTTTTTTTTTTTTTTTTTTTTTTGGCCACTAAAAACCAGCAAAAAATCTGTACTTTTAATGAGGAAAGAGTAGTGCTTTACTCTCAAATCCAAACGCAGGAAAATAATGGATGAGGCACCCGAAACAAGACAGTTACTGTTAGACCTGAAGCTTCTGTGTCCCACTTTGTGAAAAATTATTACAGCGGCAGTTACTGAGGAAAAACTACCAAATAATAAATGCCTCCATAATGAAAACCCAAAAATTGCACACAGATGCTTTCCACATCAGAAAGCTGAGGACAAGCCTGGGCTCCTAGAATACAGTCTCAAAACTGAGAAGGTGATGATGTGGAAGAGGACTGGAGCACAGGCTATTACTTTGGAATGTGCTACCAAGCATATTACAACATATGTTATAGAGCAGTAATAGATAAATTAAGTTAATTTTTAGTATTTTTCTACATGCTTTACTAAACACCCTGTCTTTCTTAATATTTCATGCCACCTATCACCCAAGTTAGCATATACAAAAAATAAGACAGTAAGAAGGTATTTTCAATTTGGTTTTTCTGAGAAATAGTTCTCAACAAGTGGATTTCATTCATAGAGAATAACCTGAAGTCAATAGGAAGGTTTCTTATTCTTAAAACCACTGAAAAGGACAACTGAAGAGTCTTCAGGTCTAAGAAGACATATATGCAGTGCTGGAAAGAAATTCTGAATGGGTCGAAGGAGTTGGAGATATAAACAAGCCATGGAAGAGTCACAAATTTCCCACTTTCAGACAGAAAACTACTCTCAAGAAAAACAGAAAGAAGGAACAGAACATGTCTGGACATTGACAGGACTGATGCAAACCAGGGAAGAATTCAACAGAATAAAGCAGGAGTTCAGATAAAGACACAGAAGGAGGTCAGTGTTACCTGAAACAGCTCTTCTCCTCATTTTCAAGCTAATTGTTATCTCCACTATATCATAAACAAAGAACCAGAGACTGCTTCAGAGACAATTACAACCATTAATAATTAATTTTTACTGTTAAGAGAAAAATAAAGTCATAGCAGATAGAAAATTTAAGTGTTCAACCTGAATATAAACTCCACTCTACCCTTCCAATTTGGATTACTCCAGTCAAGAGATTTTTCAATATCACAAAAAGCAGAAACAAAATAAAAACAAAAAACCAAAACAAAACAAAACAAACCCCAACAAAACAAACAAACAAACAGAAAAAAAAAAAAAAAAAGCCGGACCACCAACTCAAATGGCAAATGGCAACTCTGTGACTCCACACTAATACATAAACACTGGATGTTTCTGTACCACTCCAGAATCTCAGTTACCTCTAAGAAAATACACCAGTCTACAACCCTTGCTTTGGTGAAGACAATTCTTCACATGTGAGCTCAAAAAAGAACAAAGCAATCTTCTGGAGTCCTCTGTCAGACAACTGTGAGGTTTATACTGCTGCTAAGGGGTAGTCTGCATAGTTTTCTCTATTGTTATTAGGAAACCTGTAGCCAAGAAAATGGAATGAAAATTGAGCAAATTCCTGTCACGGTATCGCTGAAATCTCTCAGCAGCTCTGAAGGTAGGGACTGGCAACATTCCTTAGAAAGGAGATCCTTGAAAAGAAAATTCAATACTGGTACTCAGTATCACTACCGTAACCACCAGGAGACTGAAATAAAACAGGAAAGAATAATACATTTTTCCCTTCTCCTGGAAAATAGTTTAAAGTTTACGTGTTATCTACTGCATAAATACAGAGAAACTTTAAATTTCATGCCAGAAAAGAGAAATTACCATTTCCTTGTAACTCAGTAATAGTGAATAGGGCAGAAAACAAGGGTTCCCGTCATTTTTCTCCCCGGGTAATGATCAATAGTAGTCTCAGTTCCCACACATTTAACATGCCTCCTCCTCTAAATCCAAATGGATTTGCCTATCATTCTTCATATTTTAAGTGTGACTGTCAATTAAAAAACATAGGAATTGCTGCCGATGGAAATATCTAATCACTAAACTTGTATTCCTCCACATGAGGAAAGAATTCCCATGTAACAGGACTACTCTGTTAGTGTCAATTTCTGCATATTCGGCCCATAACTTTGAAACGTTATTGTAGAGAAGTAAATTAAGAACAATCTTACTAATTTTGCTTGCAAGCTAGATTAAATAACAAAAATAAGGTACTTTCCACACTGATCAATTCTCACAGTCTTGACACTTGAAGAGAGTGATCATGCAGTTCTGTGTATCAATGCGTATGCAATATGTACGAACTATTAGCACTGCTCTAGAATAATAAAAACCACAACTTTATAAAGAGTCCAGTATTATCCTAGGGGTCTTTTTCACATTTCTGTTAAACAGTCTATAAAATACAACATAAAAAATTATGACACATTAGATATGCAGAACTGGACAAAAAACATGCACTAGTATGAATCACTGTGTTCAAGAACAGCACTACCAGAAAGGCAACAGATAAATCATTCAAGGAACAACCTTCCAGAAAGAACATTTTGTTTTCACTGGAGAATAAAATAATAAAAATATTAAAAGGAAGCAGTTTGACAGTAGAATGATAGACATATTTCTTCATAGTAACATCTGCTGCACTAAATGAGAGAAAAGCAGTATCTTATTAGACATATGGAATCAAAACCAAAATTCTGAACAACTATCATACTGAAAAGGAATTTATCTCATTTAACTGTATGTTTGGCTTAAGCCTGACTGATAAGTCAACATAAGCATGACAGCATCAGAAGTGTGTGTACATGTATGTATACAGAGACACAAATACATATAAAGGTACATATTTTCCATTAGCACAGTTTCCATTAGACTGAGTTCAGCTGGTGAGAGATCCAACATCCATTTGACCCAGACTTCATCCGTTGTGCACACTTAAGGCAGGGACAGACAGAGGCATCCTCCCCCTCATCTTTGCCAGCCTTCCAAAAACGTCAAGTAAATACTTTTTGGCTGTTGCTTACACAGACTTCAACAGAGTCCATGAAGTATACACACTCAGAGCAGTTATAGATACAAGTCTAGGTTCATGTATTAATCATCATCCTGCACTGAAAGTTGCTGTATTTCCTACTCTGTACACTTTTATCCCCATTTTTGTCCCCCTTATACTTGTTCCACAAGTCTGGCACTCTCATGCCTGTCTAGCCTTTGTATAATGGTGGTTCTAACATCATTAGTTTGATATAATATGCTGGTGCACATTTCAAGATTGCAGATTGCCAAAAACCTCATGTATATATATCTATAGCTAGAGATATATTTATGTATTTATAGATGATCTATGCCTCTACTTTTTTCTACAAACATCCCTAATAAGTACCTCTCAAATAACATCTAAAAGCCTTCTTTTCCCTTTGCTTCAAATCAGTACAAAGTTTCCCAGCTCTTGCTACATCTGCTCCAGTATTATCATCCCATTTTGACTTGGGCCACTCTCAGAAATTTTTTGTCACCACCATCCACATTAGATTTTCTTCACACATGAGTGCACACTCACACACTCTTAGGGTTTCTATCACATAATCAGTCCTGAAACGAACGCATCAAAATGAAGGCATCGCCAAATAATGGGGAAACACAAAACCAGCTGATTAACTCAGTTCACCCATCATGGAACACTGACCCTTCAAATGGGGATGCTATCCAGTTGGTCCTGTTGTGGGAAAGAGCACTTGTAAGCATAAAAAGTGTGGATGTTGCATATGAAATCCATCTTTTCTTAGCCACCTGTCCAGAAAGCAAGCACCCAAGGTGCACACAGAAGACAGTGACCAGTCATCACCTTGACACCTCCAGCTGCCTGCACAAACCTCACCATATTCTGTTCAGGAAAAAAAATGGAGGGGCTGCATTTTACCTCCAAATCCTTTAAAGGTATAAGGGAAGGAACATGACAGGTGTTATTAATCAGGAAGAGTTTCTGAACATCAGAATTCCAGATTATTTATTTAAAACAACAAGTAGTATTTTGTCCACACAGTATGTCTGTTGCAGAACACGTAGTAATAAAAAACCAAAACCCAACATCCTGCAGCAAGAGAAAACCTGCAAGAGATGTACTGTGTAATATAGGTACTGCAAAATCTCCAGTGCTAAACTTATCCCTCTACTTGAAAAATTACACTTACGAGTAGTTCGTTTCATGAACATACATTTTTCTTTGTTATCATCATGGTAATTTGGCAGAATTTAGCCGATTATTGGCCTGTGCCATCAGGAGATGTGATTGTAGCAATTTTGCAAGACTACAACTGCAGATTTTTGGACTCATCAGTGAAACTGTAAAAGCTCAACAGTTAAAAATACTCCAATTTCAGGAGACTTTCTGCATTATAATTAAGAGCTTTACAGTGACAAAAAATCCTGAAAACACCCATAACAATCCACATAATTTTATTCGTATGACAGCAAAAAAAGAAACTAGTCTGGGCTTCACAAACGCTAAAGGTTTGTCTCAAATGCCGATAAATAGGTTCTTCATCACCTTCGTATCATAAACGTAAGCATGACCCCCCTCCCAAAATTAACCTCAGTCCCAAACCTTTAAAGGAGCCTTTCAGAAGCAGACGAGGACTCATTTATGGTGGGGCGAGGGAGTGCGGGTCAGGCCGGGGCCTGGGAGCGGCCGGGCAGTGCCGCCCCGGCCCCCGCTGTCCCCTGCCCGGTGTCCCCCCGGTGTCCCCCCCGGGTCGCGGCCGCTCCCCCCGCACCCAGCCCGGGCTGCCCCTACAAAGGAGAGGGCACCGCACTCCCAGCGCCTCCGCACCAGCACAGCAAAGAAAGAAAGAAAACGAGAAAGGAACCAAACCGCCCTCATTAAGCCCTCCCTCAAAAGCAGGTCTCTTTCCACCAGACCCAGCCACGGCACCCACCCGTCCCCCACCTCGAGGCCACCGCTCATTATCGCGGCCCCCAGAGGGGACCCATTACCCCCTCCCTAGTGCACACACACACACACACACACACACACACACACACACACATTAGTGGCTACAGAGGAAATG
>JAWWEU010000111.1:84743763-84827496 GCA_035583155.1 Acropternis orthonyx
CGCAGCCGCCTCCGGGAGCACGGGGAGGGCGAGGGGACGGTGCGCGCCGCGCGGCCGCCCCCCTGCTCCTCCATGAACGGCGGGGCCCGGCCCGGCGCTGCCCCGGGCTCTCCCCGGCTCCCCCGGCCCCCGGGCGATAAAATGGCCGCAGCAGCGCTGCGCCCCGCAGTACCTCGGGCTGTTCCGCTCCCTCCCGGGTCAGCCTGGCGGTGGGTCGCACGGAATGAATGGAGCCGGGGCGGTGCGGGAGCCCATGGCGCGGCGCCGGGGCCCGCCGGCCTCTCACCGCGCTCCCGCGCGGGCTAAAGGTCTTGCCAAAATTCAAAGATGTCTATCAGTCGTAAAATCTTCTGAGGCCTGATCAAGGAACATTTAAATCCAAAAGTTGGATTTTGCAAAATGCGCCGCGTTGCCAAGCCAACTAAAGAGAAATTGCAAGTCATGGCCCCAGGTACATTTGAATTGTAAAAATCCTTTCTTAGCATGTAAGGTTTTGCGTTTTAAAAAGCTTTCCCGTGAAGCCTAAGTACCAAAAACATGCATCCTTTAAAAACTCCAAGGTAAATTATTACAGTCTAGAGCTTGGGAAAACCAGATGTTCCTTTCTCGGACACATTCTTTCATCTGGGAGTCTATTGTATGCTGTAGAATAGCGGAATTTTTATGTCAAATATAAAGTCCCTAGTTCCTAACACAACTAATCCCTGAAAAGTGAGCTTCCAAAAATGCTGGAACTGAAGAGATTGTAGACTGAAGGCCTAAAGTACCTAGTACATACAAAAATTAAAAACTAGAGAAAGAAGAAAATTGTTGTTTTCCTTCTAAATTGGTTAGTTTTTTCCCTGAGTTTTCTGTGTTGACACCAACCCTATTCAAAAGCCAATGTGAAAGTGCTCAGTTTTTACACAGTCAAGAGGTAAAAAGAAGCAGAGAAGAGTGCAGAACTGGTCTGGAAGACAACAGGAGATGTGCTACATCACATCACCAGAGCTAACAAGCAATTAGAAAGAATCCCAAAAGCTGGAACAGTGCTGGCAAACCTACAAATATCATTCTTCAAAATCTCCTCGGAAAAACAATACTTTTTCTGAAAGATCACAAAATACTGTTTCATTAGTAATGAGATTAACAGGAAACAATTAGGAAAAATCGTTGCTAGCTAATTATATAAAAACCAGAAAACCGTATGCTCAATAGAAACCCAATATTAAAAAAACCCAAACAAACAAAATGAGAATAAAAGGAAATTTAGAATCTAATTTTCAAAAAATAACCTATTGTATCTCAGAAAGGTGTCTAGACAGAGGGTTTACTGCGGAGGTTACAGCATTAATCCACAAAAACTAATTCCTATTGACAGTTGAGACCAGAATGATTTAGATCTACCCAATTCTACCCAATTTTTAAAAAACTGAGGATTAAGAGTTATGATTATAAAATATTTGAATAAATGTTTGATACACAGTAATGGGCTTTTGTTAATAAAGGCATCAGATACAGATTCAGTCTTATTTTTAGTGAACTGAGGCACAGTATAGATTAAATACCTTTTAAAGTAGAAAGGACAAGGGAATGTTATCAATATTGGTCTAAATCCATGGTTGATTTTAGGCTTTTTGATTGATAATTTAACATTCTTATGTGAAAGAGCTGCCCCAAAATTACATCTCATTGCAGTGTTCTTTATCCTTTATTTTGAAGCTCTTTAGGGATGCAAGAGGATAATACATAGTCAAAACTCTTACTAATTTATTTTTCATTAAGCTTTTAATAGTAATCTCATTCTCAGCCTTAGAGTGGTTTGTTTTTCCATTTGAGAAGTATGTGTGAGGGAATGCAATACTGAGAGCACTCAAGTCTTGCAAAATCTTTTCAGGATCCTCTTAACTTGGCTCGAAAACCGAGATTTTCTTCACGTAAGACAGCTGACTGAGTGATCAATGAGAATGAGAAAATTGGTATTCCTCCTCCTGCTGGGGGATATAATAAAGAATTTACTGTGTTTTCTTCCTGTTTTGAAGGAAAAATTTCATTGTATACACAGAATAAGAGCCCAGGGTTGAAATGTGTCAGATCATCACCCCATCCCTGGAGTTGTTTGAAGACAGATTGGATGGGGCTCTGAAGAACCTGGTCTAGTGGAAGATGTCCCTCCCTACGGCAGGGGTGTTGCAACTAGATGATCTTCAAGGTCTCCTTCCAACCCAGAACATTCTATGATTGCTTCCTGGCCTTTAGCAGCCTCTAGAAGTTGACCCGTACCATTATGGGGAGTTGACAATCAGAGGCCACAGTCGGAGGTCCTGAATTTACAAACACTTGTATCTGCACAGCCCTCTTGGCACAGCAGTGTGTAGAGTAGGAAGATGATTACTTCATTAGGCAATGAAAAAGAATTTTTGTATCACCTTAGAAGTCTGTTTTTTCTCTCTCTTCCCACAATGAAAAGGTTGTTACTAATGAATGTGGCTTAGATGATTCGATACTGCAACTATTGAAAAACACGTCTTTTTTTCTTTGTATTTCTGATTCTTTCCAGTTACTTCTTGTTTCCTTTATGGTTTTTTTTAAAGTTAGCCAACAAAATGGAGGTGACTGCTCCCCAGAAACACTAGTTCCTTGCTTAAGGAATAAAATGGAATTGGGATTGCAGTTTTGCAGCTTCTCTTGTGATACTGTACATGACTTAATTTTCTTTACTGGTATGTAAACTGCATATAGATGTTTAAGGGAATTTATAGGCACCTTGAATATTTTTTCTGTTGTTTACAACCCGTGAATCCATTCTATGGACTATAAATCAATGCTTTTTAACAGTCTCATCTTTCAGAAATTATTGGTTATGGGCTGAATAATTTTCACTTGTTTTCCACTGCTGTTCTTAAAATTCCTTGAAGAAGCACATTCTATGTGCTTGGTTTTTTAAAAAATAACCATTTTCTTGCTGCCCTCGTGACCTGATGCCTGGGTGTTTTTTTGCCTCTGTATATTTAAAGCAAAATCAGTTTTATTTATTGTCTTGCAATATCTTTTTCTTTCTATCTAGCTAGTGTTTTAATTTTAGGGATTTCCTACCTTGTATTATTCCAGGACAGCTAACATACAATAGTTAACTCCTCAGGAATGTTCCCAAAGGGAAGAGTACCATTAGTCTATGTGCTAAGGCTTCTAATGATATGTCAGAGTGTGGAAAAGCTTTTTGTTAAATTTTAGTATCAAAGATAGCTTGTCAGGTAGGTACTAACTAACTAACAAGGACTGTTGAAGATCAGTGGGATTTTGTCTAAAATGTTTTCTTAATTCCTTCCTTGAAGGAGACCTGTTTTTTAAATCTGATCCGCCTACCTCAAAGCACAACCTTGTGCTATTAATAGTCAAATACCTGTTAGGTTTTGTGCTACTGTTATAAACATTTTGAAATTTAAAATCCCATTATTTGTTTGTTTTGGCTATTATTTAAGCATTTAGTCATTACTGCATTATAACCATTCATAGAGAAACAGTTTTGCTTTAAATCTACAAGTTCTCTTGTTGGACAGTAAGATCAAGTAACCATGTTGGGCTAAAAAACATAATGACTCGGTTGAGCATCAAAGTATGTATGGCCAGACTTCGCAAATGAAGATCTTGGGAAGGGCTCTCCCCACGTGGGTGTGCCCTTCCAGCCTGGGCAGTAGATTTTTTAGGTGAGGCACAGTGTGTGCAGAACTGGCCCCACTGTTTAAGTCCTAAGGGCCATTTGCCACGGCCAAGTGAGCTTGGACAGTGAAATCCTCGGGACTGTTCTACAGCACCCGGTACTAACCGGGGCTGCCCCTGCTGAGCATTCGAGATCTGACGGGATCGGATGGCAGGGAGGCAATTTAACTGCCCTGGGGACGGTCCCTACTGAGATTCAGAGTCCAGAGTGCTTTCCATTACGCCATGGGACCACCCTTGAGCATCAAAGTGAGGGATGTATAAAAGAGTGATTGAGGGATATGTCAACATTGTTTGCCACAACACAGCATTAAATACTACTTTTGGAAATAAAAAATTCCTTTTTGCAGGGTTGAGCTACCTGGAAGGTCATTTTTTCTGCCAGAAAAAACCTGTGGAATTTGTTGCAGAGTCTAGAAACATTACATCAGTTACCTTGCCTAAATGGAAGAGCAATTATGATCATGAAAAATAGTAGAACTTTTAAAATGAGAATGATTTTAAATGTATCGATGGAATCATACTATAGAAGAAATGGGCAGTTAGAAATCAAATACAAAATACTCCATCAGAAAAATTTGGGATAATCTTGCTTGTTTTGATTACTCCTTAGTATGGTCTGTTGGGTAAATGTACATTAAATCTTTGAGGCAAACGTTGATCTGTAATGCAAACCTAAACTGCTGATTGTTTTATAGCTGTTAAAAGGGGAGCATGTAAAAGGCTCTAGAGAATTCATCAGATCTGAGATATGTAGAATATACTTTCCAGTTTATATTCTAAACTTCTATATAGAAGGTATTTTAGCATATTTTGACTCACTTTATAATAGTTTTGTAAGTTTCCTGAAGTAACTCTGTTGTTAATCTGAAATAAACTTTTACTTCTTTCTTGTATTCTTATGATGATACTCTAAGGGAAATATATTTTTGCATACAGACTAATGAAATACATTTATTGATTGTGTTCCAAGATCTAAGATTAGACAACAGTGTAAATTTGTTCTTTGTCTTTCAGGGCAACTCTCTTATCATTTTACTGATAAGAGCAGAAGTTCTAACTGATTTAAAGGAGAAAGTATAGAAAATATTTCATCTGTCAACATAAATAGCATTCCATAACCATAACAGTCTTTTATCTACTAACAAAAAGAATATACTAAATGTATCTACAGCACAAAATGTTAAAAGCAAAGAGTATGTAATCAGAAAAATAAAATAATAGAAATTTTTACTGCTATAAAAATTAAAGCACAGTAAGAACTCAGACTGTTACTTAAGGCATGTTAGGCATCCAAAACCATCCAGCGTACAAAACGTACTATGCATTAATTCACAGGGTCAGATCCCATCTCTGATCGCTTGTTTTTCAAACCAATGGGAAATATGTCTTATGTAAACTTCCAAAGTATGTTTAAACATATTTAATAGAGACTGAAACGTCTTTTGTATGAAGTTATAGAGAAGTCACTCTCATGATCGCACATGGAAAGAAATACAAATTCCTAATTGCCAGCTGACAGAACTTGCAGATGATCTTTCTTTATAACAGTCTCACCCATCAGAAAGGGAAACTGTTTGGTAGCTGAAATCATTGGAGATCCTTTGTCAATAATCATTAGCCTTAGGAACTTTGTGCTAGTAGAGATGGCTAATTTAAACAAATGATTGTAATAAACAGAAAATATCTAATTGAAATTATTTCAGCAGGCTTGTGCCTCTTAGAGGAGGATCACCTTTTCTCTGCCTGTTTCATTAGATGCCTATTTGTCAAAAGCTTCAAGAATACTTAGATTTCAGAGGAATTCTAAGGTGATCTTTTAGCAAATGTTATTACATGTTTCAAGTGGGAAACTTCTGAATCATGTTTCTAAAAATAAAGTACAGCAAGGATTCATAAAACAGCAAATATTAACCTATACACATACAAGCAAAAATACATTCCAAGGTAAAGAAAAAGGTCAGATTTGTGTACCTGTGAACATGACCCATGAGGTTGTATCAATCATAATGAAAGCAGAGATAAGAAAATCACAACAGCTTCCCTGTCCTCATTTTGCATGACCTACTCCCTGTTGCTCATGCTGCTGACTAAGAAGCTGAGTTTGTTTCTTACACATTCCCTTCTAATCAGAAGAACTTCTGAAACCTCTTTCTGAGAAGAAAGAGATACGAGATCTGGACTATGAAGATGTATGTGCTCCTGTCAGTGTATTGCAGTGGTTAAGTACAGTAGTGTACTCTGCCTCACCTGTGAAGTGGAGACAGTTAAAACATATGTAGCAATAACCACAGTGCAAATAATAGAATTCTCACAATACAGGATTTGAAAGGTGTAAAGGGATAATTTTATTTGTTGTTCTGCATAGAGTTAAGTTGTAAAGACTTAAAAATGTAACTGGCATATGCCTTTGAAAATCTCAGTTTAAGATTGATCTTCAGTCTCCACAGATAGTATATTAGAAAGGGGGGTGTGTGGGAGGAAGGAGGTGTCCATATTAACCTAAACAATGTTTTCTAGAAATAGGTTTCTTCTACCTCAGTTAGAGTTCACTGTGCTCTTTTGAGTAACCTTGCTGTACTGGGAGATGGCTGTTGTCTGTCTCAGCCTTTTCTCTTCTACAGTTTCTTCAGTCTCCCTTCACTTATTATGTTTAGTCTCTCTGGAGTCTCTTTAACTTGTCTGTATTTAAACGTGGGGCATTCAAAACAGGACACAGTACTAATGTAAGTCTCTCCAAAGCTGAATGAGTGAAATGACTGTCCTCTGCTTCTGACATACTGCAGTTTCCCTCAATATATCATAAAATATTTTTTGACAAAACCACAGATCATGGTCAATCTGTAATCCAGTATAAATCCTCAGTCCTTTTCTGTAGTGTTGTTCCCTAGTCAGCTATATTTCAATTTGAATTAGTTAATTTGATTTTTCCATTTAAAGTGTGTTATTTTCAATTTGTCTTCACTGCACATCATCTTGCTGGTTTAGGTAATTTCTTTTAATTCTAATCTTGTCCTTAACCTAACCACTTGTTAGGTGCTTGCAGCATTTATGGTCTGACAGTGAAACTAACAGAACAGCTAGGCTAAACCTGTGTAGGATGAAGAGCCTCTCTCAGACTGTCAGGGAAACATACCTAGAGTGCATTTTTCCAGCTTATTACCTGGCTCAGCTTTAAGAAGTCATACATGACAGTGGCTAATGTTTTACTAGAGTCAGCATCACCTGCATTCCCTCCCTGTTGGTCCTGCATGCCAGCTATTCCAGTGAAGATGAACAGAACTGTAGTGTGACATCAGAGCTTTCCAGAGATTATCAGGAGACTGGTATACAAATCGCAAAGGTGTATAAGACAGCCTTCATATCTCTGTAGAAATCCAAAGTGCTTTGTTCTTCTCAGTATTTTTGCTCTTTTCCTTAAGATGAGAATGGCATTCTGAGTCAGTATTTCCCTCTATTAGAAGGATGTGGATGTCCACTGCTATTTTTGACAGAATCACAGAATCAGTTAGGTTGGAAAAGACCTCTGAGAGCATTGAGTCCAACCTATGATGAAACACCGCCATGTCAACTAGACCATGGCACTGTCATTTTCATGTCATTTACATTCTTTAATGAAGGTACATTTTACCAGCACCAGTCCAAATGAAATACTGTTACACATGCAGTAATTGTCAAATGGCAGAATCTGTGTTTGGAGGGCTCAAGGCGCGATGACCTTTTTCCCAGAATTGTACAGATAACCAAACTAGCCCCTGCATAATCCATATGAAATAAAAGGTAAGAAATATTGATGGAGTAAAGCCTTGGCCCTGATGGAGTCTGTAGAGAACCTTGATTGATGTAAGCAATGTGAGCCCTGAGACAGAGGAGGTTTAAAGAAATTAGCATTACCTTTATGTGCCTGAAGTTACACTGTATAAGGACATTTTAGTGGGAGGGGATGTTCTGACTCAGTGATTTGTGAGTCCTGTGGTCTTTGTTAACAAGCTGTACCAGTTTTTAAAGTGGCCTATAACAATCATTTGTTTTAACTTTAAAGATTCTCAGAGTCTTTATGCTCTTTGATAAATGACAATTTTGGTCATTATGTATCTGTCTTTGATTCATTCCAGGCATATATAATCCTTATCTTTAGCTGCATGTATAAAAACAAGATGAATCTGGTTGTCATTGGTGTATTATTCCTAATGGGTACCATTAGTTCATGTTCTTCTTAAGTATTCACATGTAGCTGTTAAAAGTAGGAGGCCAAGAGGCTAAGAGGTAGTTGGGATCAGGGAATAGCTGCTACCACTCTGAGTCCTGTCAGAAATCATTGGAGCCCCTATAATAACACACTCACTCACATTAAAATATCAATAGGATTGCTGTTGATTTTGTTAAAAGCTGAGATCTTAACTACTATGAACATAACTGTTATGTGACTGGCCTGCAGATTTTTATAGGAGTGGATTAGACTGGGTTTGGTGTTTCAGTTCTTTTTATGCCAAACATTCTGGAGCGTCTTTTTGGTAGCTATTTGTCTTTTCCAGGAGCATGAGGTCCACATCAGTGTGCCAGCCTGTTGTGAACATATGCAAGCATATTACTCAGCGGAAAGTGTTCAGCACTCAGAAGAAAGATAATGTTCCTTTTAATATTATGAAGACATTAATCTCTACTCCTTTTTCAGAAAACCCTGTAACTTGTGATTAAATTTGCTTACTTTATTATATTGGACTCTGTAAATTTGTACAAAAGGTACCTAGATCACAAGCCCTGTTTTCTTTATTTTTAAACAAAGTAACGATAGAAAAACTAAACAGTTTCCATCAGTTGGAAGATACAAGTACTTTGAGAGTCTCTGGTTGCTAAAGCAATGTGAAATTTTAGCAGACTGTTTAAATTATGAGGACATTTTAACGTGGAGCTGACCTGTTATTAATGTCTGTCCTGTTTTCTGCCTGTTAGCATAGGAGCTAAATGTATTGGTTTTCAGCATAGAAAAGTTTTAAAGTGCTGTATATATTCATCATAAAAATTCCAGACTCTATGCTACCCACAAAGATGCATAAAGATTGCAAAGACTGTAGTCATTCTATGGAAAATTCAGTGAGTTAAATATAATTTTCTTAATAATAGATATAATTTGAAGAAACGAAAATTAAATCTTATTCATTACCCACAGCTAGTTTTGCAAGAGGAAAATCATCACTAAAATCATCATCGTGACACTTGAAATATTCTGGGAAGAAATCTATTGTTGTAGAATGTTTCTTATTGCATGAATCTTTGTTGCTTTCATACAAAAGTTTTTAAGATGCCTTAGAACAATATATATGCTATTTATTCTCACTTGGAGGATCTGATTAACAATATTTGTATCATTTGGGGATATTTTGAGTTCTATTACTGTCCTAATTGGTTTATTTTATAGCAACCCATCAGCTACCATCTTTTCTCAACAGACTCAACCTTGTCTTCATATTCTCTTTTTCCACTTTTCACTTATCCCTGTGGCTCCTACACTAAATGCAATCCTTCAACTTGTGTCATTGCTCAAGTTCTTCCCTTCTCTCAGTCTTCCCTAAATCCTTTTCTCTGGCTTCTGTGTTCAGCTTCTTTCCATCAACTCTCTCTGTACCAAAATCTCTCCCGTGCTTCCAACAGAGAGTTCTCCAACCCTGTACTTCCACAATTGCCACCTCATTCCTGCCTTTTGTTGTGGCTCCCTCCCACTGCTGCTTCTGCTATATTAGTTTGTTAAGATCCATGATCAATATTCAGTAACAGAGAATAGTGTTAGCTGAAATTTAGCTAGATGGATGAAAAGAAAATCTTGCCCCTGTTTCTTGACTATTTTTTCTTCAATGCCATAACTCCATTTGTTAATAAAACACATTCTTCTCTTCCTGTATTAGGTAACACATGTAATTTTGTTTTAAAAATGTTGCAACATACATGTAAGACTGAAACAGCATGCAAAACAAATTTCACACAGTGCAAAGAACCTCAACAAAAACATAATTAATGCAACACAATGTTTGAGATTTTAAGCCAACAAAAGCCAGACCATTTAGAGCTAAGGTTCCCATAGCAACCTTACTCTGTCTCCTCCTGTGTCTGTGTGATAGGGTCTTTTTTTTACATGACCACATATTGCTAGAGAATGTGCTGTATTATTCCATAAATAGAACAGCACTTTAATAGGTGAGTTAATTATACAAGGACTTAGCAAATTCTATATGTCTTTAAAGGAAGTTATATCATTGTGCCTCACAGAGGTCATGTACATATATAAATAAATACTAGAAGAAATTTTTGCATAAACTTCAACGTGATGCTACATCATCATTAACATAAATCCTGCCTGCAAGTGAATTTTTGGCATGTTTTTAGTTTCCCTGTTATCTATTTTGCTCAATAATTATAGAAGGAAAATTATTGGTATTTCTTAAAAATAATACAAGAAGACTCTTTAAGTAGTTATATTTCAGAGTAGGCAGCTACATAAAAGCATATGGGAATCCAAGAGGGGCAGACTTCAGGGCCTGAAATCATCCCATTTAACTAAGCACTTTAAAAAAGGGGCCAAACACCTCGCAATCTTTCTACAGTTTAGGAAGGTGGAAGAGAATCTCCAAAGGATGATTCAGTGCTTCTGAGAAGTGATTTGCCTCCTGCCTGTCTTACTCTACTGACTGTACAATGGGCCTGGAGAAACCAGTCAAGATTTCTTCCTAGCCAAATTTATTGCTTCAAGTAGGATAAATCCAAGCTGTATTGTCCAAGAAAAAGAAGTGAAATTTTCAGATACTTCAGAGTACCTAATATGTCTTAGGGGTTAGATCCAAGAGTCTCCCCAGACTACAATGATATCAATGTCTAAATCAGGGCTTCATATTCACTTTACAATACAGATATGTTCTAGATTAGATAGGACAACACAGGCCACCTCCTTTGAGTAGATACAAAATAGTACTGTGATTTTTTTGGGCTTATGTTGACTGCAGAAAGACAAACTATACCTTGTTTGACCAAATATTAAAGGGATGCAGAAAATACCTGATTTATATATAAAGACCCTTGGAAGAACTTACCTTCATTTCTGTGTGTGTATTTGAACCAGCAGAAAGAGTTAACTTTGATTCAACTCTACTTTCTTCAGCTGTGACAATTTTGATACAGGACTGTCTCAGAGAATATAGAAATATATTTTTACAGGCATTGGATAAGGTACCTCAGCACTCAACTCACAAGTTTTGATTTCTGTTTCTGGATATTGAGTCAGGCACTTCAGCTCAAAGGTAATCAAACCCTAAGTTTTTGTTGGATAAGGATCAAGGTGAAAAAGTTGAGGTCCTTGGTAATTTATCTGTACCCTTGAAATGTATGTTTGGAATTGAAAATATTTTATGTGACACTGATACAAAACTGTCTAACCAGATGGCAATCTGTTAGTTTGGAGAGGATTTTAAAACAAGAATAATACACTGAAGGAAAACAAGAAATAGCATTGAGATAAATACTCCTGACACAAAAGATAAATGTCATCCATTTCCTCATCTGGGCTGCAAAATACGTTTTTCCATGTTCAATTTCTCTGTAAAAAAAGACAAGGAAGGCCTAGTTAATGTTGTTAGAAGGTAAGCAGGTGGATACTGCTGGCATTCAACTCCTGTTAGCTCTGAAGAAATCTGACACTCCACAATTAGATGACTGGCAAATCCCTGAAGTATCTGTTTTCCTGTAATAATACATAGACAACAATAAGACAATGTGTCCCAATAAAGGTGAGTAGCAGTCTGAAATATTGAACAGTTCCCCAGGGATATAGTATTGAGGAGCTATTCAAGTAATATCCTCTTTCTCACAGGACTGTTGCAAGACAAAAATCATATTGTGCTATGCTGGATTAAACTTTGTTGGAATTAGCACATTTAATTGTAAAACCTTCCTTTAATATAGTAGTGAGAGAAAGTTAAGATTTATTTTTTTTCACCCAAACATAAAGCAAATGCATTAGATTCCAGGGATCTGAATGCTCAGAATGAGAAGCTTTCGTCTAGATAAATTTTGGTAAGACAAAGCGGGGAAATAGCTCAGATGAAATCTCATAAACAACAAACAGAAACATAATGGGGGAAAAAGCTTGAGGGTTTGAAGGGTACAAGTGCATGGCTGCTGTTAGAAGTCAAGACTTATATGTTAGAGAGCAGGATGAAATGGTTGTTGATGCTATGAACAGGGGATCTCTTAAATTATCTAAATTCTCTTACACGCCGGAAAGCAGAGCCTTGCAAATTCTGATAGGTAAATGCAGTAGCAGCAGGCGTATTTGACCTCCAAACCAATTTGTCATCCAGGTTGAAATAGTTCAAAACATTCCTTGCAGCGTTAACGCACATGACAAAGTTCACAGACAACAGCATATTATTTCCTCTTCTAAGACAGGAATGACTTGCAGCTCCTCACTGACTAGGAGAGTAGTGCCTGACCATCAGCCTCAGCAGGCGTGTGAGGAGTGCCATACACAAGTCCTGGCTGGGACAAGAACCCCAGTAGCCCAGAGGGTCCACAGGCAAAAGTATTTTTTAACAGGGTTTTAGGTCGGTTACATTTTTTAATTTCTTCACACATGGGTATTTGGAGGCTTGTAGCAACTGCCTGGAGGAAGTGGATTTTGAATCAGGACAGGAAAACATCTTCCCTATGTTGCCTTGTCTGGAGAGGAAGGGAAACCTTTGATGAGTGGGAAAAAAAACCCCAAAAAACCTAAACAAAACAACAACCAAAAAGCCAACCAAACAAACAAACTCCAAGATGTGTCGGGTCCAGAAAAGAAAAGTCACCTGTCGAGGGGAGGCTTCTGGTGGGGCTTCCTGAGGCAGCTGCAGACTCCCATCTGCTGCCTCGCCGCCCACCGCCCAGCCCGAGGCAGCCGTGCCTTCCTCCCCTCCCTGTAAGTGCCGCCGGCAGGGCTGTCTCTCAAAGAAGGGCTCTGACATCACTGTCTGCTCTGGCTGCACCTCCTTGGTGGAAAACAGGGAGGAAAGGTCTTTGGCCCAGTGTAAAAATGTGTTCGCGACTGTCCAGTGAAACCTGGGGTTACAGCTACAGTTAAGTATAGACACTGTGTTACTGGTTGCCATGTTACTCTAAGAGCACAGTTTGCAAATCTAGTGAACATAAGCATTGTTTTCAACTGGAAAACTCACAAGCCTTTTATTTTTATTCTTAGGCAGCTGGTCAAACCATTGTTACTTGCTCAAGCTATTTGTTATGAACCTCATAAGCATCAACAGTTCCCCATCATTATTCAGCATGTAGGATATTTGTAAGTATATTGGTCCTAGCACTGAGATTACTAAAAGTAAATGTATTAGTCTGGCAACACCTAGATTGAGATGTAAATATGGTACCAGCATTGCAGAGAACAAGTGAAGTATTCCAGTTTCTGTAAAACAGTAGTGACCCATAAACAAAAAGTGTACCAAAGAGTATGTTGAATTATCCATAAATTAAATGTACTGTAAGAATAGACTACCACCAAGGGTAATGGCAAAGTGATAAAGTTAGCCTTGTCATCACCATTTGCCTTTCTTCAGTCATGAGGATGTTCCTGATGTATCCGCATGTATCATCTATAGGACATTTGCAAGCCATAATGCCGTCGGAAATGACAACATGTAAGATACCACAGAACAATTTTGGAACAGTGTAATGATCTCAAAAGAAGTTGGTAAAGGTAATTTATTCAACTTTCAGACAGAAGTAGTTGAATGCAAAAATTCTTTCAGTTATGGGAGGTAGGAGTCTGAAGTACTGAGAACAGTAGACCACAAACTGAGAGGGGAAAGATACTGAGAATGAGAATATATGAGAGAGGACAAAGGGATCTAAATAATGCTTTTTTGGTCCTTCAGCAGGACCAGTTTTGGACAACTGGACAATTTAATTGAGCAATTAAATATGAAGTAAAAAAATTAATACTTGATCTTAGTTTGTGTTTTAAGATACAGCTTCATAATACTGATAATACTGGTTGATATTTGTAAAATGTGTGGATGAAGCCAGGTATTATTAAAGGACAAAATATCTCACATATATATAATCTCAAAATACCTACCCTTAGAAGTAAGAATTCTCTTATAAATGCTATTATATAAATAAATGTCTGTTATAGCTACCTGGCCCCTGAGATGTCAGTCTTTGAACCATTCACAGCTTCTAATGCTTTAAAATTCTCCTAAGAAAATTAAGAAATACAGTAACCCTCACTTAAAGAAACATAGGCACAGACAGTGGGATTTGTGTTTCTGGTCTTTAGATGAATGCAGAACTGTCATCTACATCTGAGCTAGAGCTCTGTCATTCTTTTATGTTTAATAGAGGGAAATAAGAACTTTTAAGGTATGACTCATTCGACATATATTTAGCTATCTACTGTAGAATGAGATGAATTGCTTCCTCAAGTCTCCGGTATCTTTTCATTGACTGTAAAGGGTATCTAGATGTCTAGCTCAGATGTAGATTTCTGTAGTGTAGGAGTCCCTACTTGATGAGATGTATCCTGAGACCTACCAGAAAATACAGGCTGGCTCTTTGAGTTCCTGAATCACACATACATCCCTAGTCTTAAAGAAGAAAGTACTGGATAATGTTACATTTCTGTGCCCTCTGCAACTGTCTCAAGATTAAATTAATTTTTTTATTCCTTTCCTCACTGATTTCTCTGGGCAGCTGTAGGAGTGAGGCCTACTGCCATGAGATATGCCATGATATATGTGAATGGATTACTACATGGTCATGACAGCCTTCTGATTGGGGTGGTAAGTTATCAGGCAGAGGAGGGATGACCCTTATCACTGCAGTGGAAGAGGGAATGATACTAATCTGCCAGGGTTACTCTCTTGGGCAAGACCCACAGTCTCTGTAATCTCTCTCTTTGTAACTCTTAATATCCCTCATTTACATATAAATGTTCCTCCCTCCCTAACAGGATATTTGACTACAGTCTCACCTTCATTTCTCCCAAAAGTATAAATCTGAAATCTTCCATGCCCAGGGGCAAGAATATGACCACCTTGCAGATGAGTTGACAGGTTTGGTCCTTTCTCCTCCCCAAAGCAGGAATGCCTCTTCAGTAAAATTTGCACCTCCAGTTGTGCTGGACTACACCCATGAGCACTTGTACATAGCACTATACACTTATATTTTGTAGCTCTAGTGAATCTATCATCAGCAATCTTGGATATAAACATAAATTAAGCCTAGCCACACTGAAGCATCTCTGATCTTCCAGGACTAGCTGAAAAGCAAGGGAAGTTATTTTCTGACAAACTTCCATACTCCTAATGCAACAGCAGGTTGTCCTCTAAGGCTTTTGGACCCTAATTTGTTTTTAGAATATGCCTACATGCTGTGCTCTGATTAGACAGAATCTTTCTGCGCCAGTGCTGAAAGCTGATACATCCTCACACTGCAAGTGCTCTGAGCCAGCTGAGAGTGGCCTGGCCCTGGCAAATTAACTGTGCCACATAGCAGCCTTGTTAGGTCTGGCATAGTGCAACATCTATGGCACTCATGCATCTCTTGATCAGCACAGAACATAGGCAGAGGGGGCCTGTCTAAAATAACCGCACAGGCAGAGCTGCAGAACCCTGCCATCTGCAGTCTGCTGCTCACCTGATTAGGATTGTGACTGTCTAAAAGAGTAGATCATTGCATGTAAGTTAGGTAGAAAACGTCTAATGATGTCTTGAAATTGGTGAATATATAAAGCTGTGCATTCTTTCTTCTGTGTGATCTGATTGAGTACACACTCTAAAGAGTGTGCAGTGTTCTAGATTTTGGTGTTATACTAGTGTACCAAGTAACTAATGAGAGCCATTTTTAAGCTTGCAATCAGAGTAATTAAGCTTAGAGGATGCCCTATATACACAAAGGATATGATGTACAGTCATTGGGGTGTAGTAAGACTGAAATTCTCTAGTGAGATGACCTTTACAAAAATTATGTGTTAATCTCCTCAGGAATTTCAAGTGACAACTGCACTTCATGCAGTGTGCATCTATAATCATTGCATCCACAGCATTATTCTGCTTTTTTCTTAGCTTCATTACTTACTGTGGAAATAACTGTATGACATTTTTCCTTAACTGTTGTGTTATCTCCTGAGAACAGGAAACTTAGACCAAATTCTTTCTTATCCTGCCTCACACAGATGTCATTTTACTTGTGGAAGCAGCACCTTTAATCAGTTTTAGTTAGGATTTCTCTCTTCTGTCATCTACAGAAAGAAAATATTTCAACTCATGAAAATATGTTGTTATGCCAATGTTTTACAGTGCTGACCTATACATTTGAAGAATATAAATGCAAAATTTTAAGCAAGCATAAGAGACTACTTGCCTGTGTCTGTGCTTCAGCATAAAGTGGATCACTGCCCTTCCACAAGACATTTACCAAGTGAATTAAAGGATTATGTTATTTTGACTTTTGACTCATGAAGTTGAAACTGAAGAATGACACTTTTCAAGTGTTTGAGGGAGTGTTCTAATTAGTGAGCTGAAGAACAGTTCCTAAATATGTCAGTAGTTAGGCAATCTTGGATTTGTAAACTATGTGCACTAATAAAAGAACAAGTGTCCTTGAAAATGAATTTGTCACCTTTCCAACCTTTCCACACTTATAGAACTATACTTATAGTCAGGTGAATTTCAGCTGAATATATTTCTTTTAAATGAAGCTAGTCATGTCCAGATTGTGCCATTAACATAAAACAGCAAAAAAACCCCAACCTTGTCTTGACAGTCTTAATAATAAAAATAGGCTTAAACTAATCATGAAAGTGTATATGGACCTTTCGCTCTTCAGAAGAATTTACAAGTATTCTAAAATACCCTGCCACATCACTGAACTCTCTGACACAAGGAACCACAATATTAGGGTAACAGTATCCAAACTGATGTAAGACATCAGGAGGTACAGCCCTGTTTGATGGCAAACTTCTTCTATGCCTGGTGTTTAGTGGATGCATTATGATGGAATTTTTGGCCAGCTGTATTTAGTCAGGCTGTATTTTCACAAAAGCATCAAGAATCTTTAAGATAGCTAGCTCAACTTTGTTTTGAGTTTCACTTACTGAAGTCTTAATTAAAATTTTTAGTGTAAAGACTCCAGGTTCTTATTACTCTAGTAATTTCTCTTAGTCTGTCACAAGGGGGCAGATTAGTGCTGTTGAAGTCTATTTTTCCCCCCAGCAGTCAGCAGTAACATTGACCAACCGACAAAAGAATGCTCAGACTGATCATTTGAGAATTCTTGTGTAACGAGTACATTGTTGTGTACAGTTTGATTTTCTTATCAGTATTGAATGATGAGGGTTTTATTTAAATATTTGAATCACAGAATAAATGCTTGTTCTGAGGATTGTAACTTTTTAATGCAAGAAATTACATAAAACTATATTGTCATGGATTTTCCATTCTACTCACTACTAGTATTCAGTTGACCACTGCAAATTATTAGCTATTGCCACTTTTGTAACTTTCACAACTTATGCAAATGAGAAAGATTTGATTCATTAAAGTTTGTTTCCAAAATTTCTAACTCACAGTTTCTGGTAAACATGTATTAATAGCACCCTTTAAAAACAAAATTATTTATTTATGAAGGTAAATTAAACCAGTAGAAAATTAGTTCCATAAATACATCCTTTTCTTAAAAAACCAAATCTTTACTGTCTCTTTTACCCTTGTTACTGAATTCAAATTAACAAGCATTCAATATTGTTTATGTTATAATTAGACCTCACTATGTTTACATATTACTGAAAGAGGAATATTGCTGCAGCTAACAGATTTTTCAAGGTAAGTCTGTGCTCAAGACCTTAAATCATAGAATCAAAGAATCATCTGGGTTGAAAGAGACCTCTGAGATCATTAAGTCCAACCTATGATCCAACACCACTGTGATTACTAGATCATGGCACTAAGTGCCACATCCAGTCTCAGTACTTAGCACAAGCTGGTGTTTAACTAAAATAACCATTAAAGGATCCCTCCAATTTTGACCTGGAAAATAAACAACAAAAATTTGCTTTGTGTACCAGATAAAACCATTAATAATTCCATTGAACTTACTGTATGCTGTAAAGAGAAAAAAAAATTGTTTCTGTTAAAATTCTATTGTAGCATTAGACTTTCCTGTGTTGAGAAGTTTTAGACTGAACATGCACTGCAGTACTGAGCAAGCATTTTAGAACATATTTATGTACTGAAGAGTGTCTTGGTTTTAATACCTGTGAATCTCTGACAATAAATATATAAATAATACATAAATTAAGAAACTGCTAAAAGTATAAAGTTAAAATTGTCTTCCACTTGTAACCATATGTAATAGAAATGTGTCACCTGATGAAAATAAATGAGAGATGATGGTATGAAAGCACATCTAACGAATTCCAGGGATGAATTTCACCAAAATACTTTGTTTTCTAGACCTCACCATGGAGACTAGTCTATACAGACAAAATCTTCTGTCTGCAGAACTCAAAAAAGAAGCAGGCAGAGTTTTAAGCAGTTGCCTCTTAAGTATGTGTAAAATGACATCATTCAGAAGTGGCTTTACACTGTAAAAGCAACCCATCTTCAGTAGTATCAAGTCTCCTATGTAAGACAAGATGAAAGAAAAAAAAAAGAACCTTATTTTTAGCAGAGTTGCAATTAATCTTTACTAGAAGATGACAAGATTTTATTTTTTTTCTGAAGTAAACTGTCTCAAGCCAAATAAAAATAAGCTGAGCCTGAAACTTGAAATCACATGTAGAAAATGTCAGGTCAGATGTTTAAGATATGAGAAAGTATAGGAAATACAATCGAGCTAGTAGTTTCACATTTTACATATATATATATTATTTTTTTTCTTATATGGATATGTATTTGTGCATAAATATATGTATAATGATAAAACCTCTGTCAAAGGAAGTGGCATTTGGTTAAAATATTTGATATATTAAATTCTGATGTCAAATTCGAACACTATTTAAACGGGATTACATATATTCATATATATACAAATACACATCTTCAAATGTCTGGATTTGTTACAATTGAGCAAATGCTGTATCTGTTCTCAGGCTGCAAGGTCATATATACGTGGGATGAAGTACAGAATGGTGATTGTTCTAAGATCAAATGAAGGGCTTTACAAAGCCTTGTTGTTGAAATTTATGCTCTATTTTTAAAAGAGCAAGATGTCAACTTGCCATTGCCTTTTCTACATCAGAACAGCCTTATTTATGTGTCTATAATTGTTATGTATACTTCTTGTATTTTTAAGGGCCCCATGGTAATAGTTAATGAGAGAAACAGAAATGTATTTATTATGCCAAGTATTTATTCCATCCTGCCATTACTCCTACTGGTAAGTCTGGTGTGTACTGACCTTATTCATTGTATCCAGGACATTATGTAAGGGAAAAATATGCATAATGTTGTTGTGGAGAGTACATCCCACACTTAAACAGAATCAAAGTACTCTTTAAGACATTTTCTAGAATCTAACAGAGATACAGACCAGATGGCAAACATTCACCATACTGTGTTTGCAAATTTCAGCTGTGCCCTTTAAAATGTTTCTGGATGTGAACAGACGTTTTACTCTCTGTGCACATCATTCAGGATGTGTATCTGATCTTTCCTCTTCAATTTTGGATTCAGTAACAAAGAAGAATGACCAGAAACTTTTGGAAAACAGTGACAAAGGCAATGGTAAGAAAGTGTTTTTTAAATTTGGTTTTATGTTATAGTATTTCTAGAATAAAAATATTGGAAAATTAATTCTGCATCTTAATTCAGTGGATAAGTGTCATTTATTGCTTAATACCATTTCAGATATTGAACTCATATCAAACACAGTATGGCAGAAGACCTTGGTGACATTTATATTGTTTTTAAAGGTTATGTTGTTTGACTTGGATTTTTTCACAGTATATACTTACATATACATATGAATATATGTAAGGTGCATGCATTTAGCAAGTTTATTACCATTAGAAAAAATAATTTCAATTTAATTTTTAGGGAAGTATTTTTATCCCTCTTTTACTGATTTTGTGGCAAAAGATTATACATTTCTACAAGCAGGCAGAGGGCACACAATTGAATGGTATTTGATTTTATTTTGTTTTGGTTTGTTTCTTTCTCAAGAACTATTTTCATATTTTGAATTACGGTTCCTGTATGTTCCCCATCCTGAAAGCTGTAATGTGTGCTTTGTTTCCCTATACTGAATGCAAGTGAAGCACTCTCCCTAGGAGAGAGATTTATACTAGATATTAGGAAGAAATTCTTCACTGTGAGGGTGGTGAGGCACTGGAACAGGTTGCCCAGAGAAGTTCTGGATGCCCCATCCCTGAAGTTTTCATGGGGCATTGGGCAACCTGGTTTAGTGGAAGGTGTCCCTGCCTCTGGTGGGGGAGTTGGCACTGTGTGATCTTTAAGGTCCCTTCCAACCTAAACCATTCTATGATTCTGTAGTGTTTACAAAAATGTCACTAGCAAACTGAAAAAAGTACCATGTTCTTCATGTTACTCAATTTTGCAATGAAAATGACTAGAAATATGCTGTCTTACAACAAAAGCTTAGACTGAAAAGGGCTGTTCAGCAAACATCAAGTAATAAAGCATCGAAACTGCTCCCTCCCTGATCTATTTGGAGACCATGGGTGCAAGTAGTAAAGGGAGAAGAGGTTCTGAATACAGTTCATTTTATCCACCTACTTTTATATCATAATCTAAGTCCAAAAGAGTTGACAAATTCTTAAGAATGGGCAGTAAGGGATGGTTGTCACTCGTATTCAGGACTGTATTAGTATACATGAACTATGAGCAAATGTTCACTTGAAAGTAGTTTTACCTTGGAAAGAAAATAGGAAATGCACATGCAGTGCTGCAAGTGCCTAAATTTCAGTTCTGAGTCAAGTCTCTGAAATAAGTATCCAGTGAGACTGTGGTTAACCCTGCTGTAGGCCTGAGAGGGTTGATGTAAAGCTATTGGAGTATTCATAAACCATTCCTTTCCATTCCAATATGAATACTCTAAAATACCATTTATTGCTCCAGCAGACAATTTCTGAAACAACTGTTCAGAACATCAGAGATTTGTGTTCCTACTGAGTGGGAAACTCTCCAATACTCACCTTTATGGATGTAACTGAAAGAACAGCTATAAAAAAGTGGAGGGTACATCTTTTTACTGGTAAACTAAACTGGTCAAAGCTATAGTGCCTGAACACTGGCACAAGACAAAATCTTTAAATTACCAGAACAACCATTATTTCCCTAGACAGGGAAGGGTTCAGGTTAGTGCAGGGCAGCGTCTATTTGCAGTAAGCAGTCTGGCAGCAGGTAAAGGAGAGCCATGTGGCCACAGTATTAATTACTAATACAGGCATAGCCAGGGATGGTGAAATTAGAAACCCATTCTCATGTTAATGAGGCTGGTAAAATGGAAACATTTAAAGGTCGGGTGGAAAGGTTTTATTTCCAAAGGAATTGTATAAATGATCTAGTAGAATAAGAGCCCCTGTGGTTCATCTTGTTTTACAGGACATAGAACAGGAAGCAATGTACCACATGGCCCATTCTGCACTGATTCCGAGGTGTGACCTCTGTAGACGGAGCATATGTGTTAAATATGAAGAGTTATAAATATATACTCACATTACTGTTTTGCTTGGGTTTTGGGTTTTTTTGTTTGTTTGTTTGTTTGTTTTGTGGGTTTTTTTTGTTTGTTTTTGTTTTTGGTTTTGGTTTTTTTGGCTATGTGTCTTTTGTTTTCTTTCACTAATAGCTGAAATATATTTGCATCAGTCATGATTTCCCGTGAGACTCTAAAATAACTGGTTGGTTATTGTGCCTGTTATTAATGTGTTATAATATGCTTCGAAATCTAAACGGATAATAATAAGCTTTGAAATCACTAAGTTTAGAGGACCAGTGAATTTTAAACACCATAGTCATAATTGTGAGGGTTTTGGTCACAAGTGGCACAATTAGACATCTTACATGACAAAGTTTAATGTAAATTTAGCAGTTTTCAAAAGCAGTGAAGCCCTGTACCACTAGATGTCATTATGTAATCATTGAGGATATACAGAAAGGCACAAACTGCTAATAACCCACACACATAACCTGGAAGTCGGTAATACTGCACCACAATAAATATTTTTGTTTTCAAGTAGGAGTAAAAACATCTCATACAACTTTTAATGGTATCAGTGTAAGGCCAGAACATAATATATGTTTGAATATTGTTTTTGTAATAGCATGCCATTAACAGCTAGCTTATTAACTCAGACTAGCATTGTATACACACTCAAAATCACAGAATCACAGAATATGCTGAGTTAGAAGGGACGCACAAGGATCATTGAGTGCAAATCTTAGCCATGGACAGGACTGTCCCCAAGAGTCACACCACGTGCCTGAGGGTATCATCCAAATGCTTCTCGAACCCTGTCAGGATGGGGGTGTTACCACTGCCCTGGGGAGCCTGTTCCAGTGCCCAACCACCCTCTGTGGGAAGAACTTTTTTCCAATATTCAGCCTAAACCTCCCCTGACACAACTTCAGGCCATTCCCTTGGGTCCTGTCACTGGTCATCACAGAGAAGAGATCAGTGCCTGCCCTTCCTCTTCCCTTCACGAGGAAGTTTAGACTGCAATGAGCTCTCCCCTCAGTCTCCTCTTCTGCAGGATGAACAGACCAAGTGATCTGTGGCAAATGTAATAGTATTAAAAATGGGGACAGGTGACAAAGGCATTGTAAGTACAAGATACTCATACAATGTAAGGTTTGTTCTGCAGTCCCACCATTTGCATCCAGTCTTGCTTTACAGCTACAGATGGGTTTCAGTAAAACCCTGGAGATGAATAATTCTGATGATGTTCAACACTCATTTTCAGTTAGGAATGTTGCAAATGTTCCCCATGTTTAGAATGGGACTAACTCCTGGAACCAATAATTCATGAAAATTACTGTGCTTGATATCTAGTCTCAGAACCAAAATTCACTGCCTCGGTGTGTCTCTACCAAGAGTACTGTGGCCCCTGGGACTTTTTTTAACAAAGCCTATTCAGTTTACTATTTGCTATGATGGCTTTGTAATGAGAGAAAATATCCATGAGAAACTAGTTTTGCAGTGCTTCAGTTCTGCAGACAATGCCTGTAGCCCAAAGGCTCATCTTGTTAGCAATGGCCCCAGTGCTGACCACGTCTCTACAGGCATATAGTTCTCACTGATTCACCTTAGAAATTAAAGCAAATCTGGTTCTTAAATTTCTCGGAGAAATTTTGATAAAAAAATTCAAATTTCACTTACCTGGAAGTCTTGATTAGATATGTTTTTAGTTAAAGTTCATGAAAAAAAAATCTTATTTCTGACCTGTGCTAAAGTTCCTGTTGGTAATGGTGCCAGCAGGGAGTGGAGAGTTTTCAGAGCTGTTTGTGGTAGAAAACTTCTATTTTGTGGCGCTAGTCTCTTCCAGATTCAGGAGGCTGCCAAAAATTGCAGGTAGCTTTTTTAGTGAATGCCAGAGTAGTCAAACTCTTCAGTGGATCAGTACAGGAAGAAGGTTTCTATCTTGTATGCTTGTAATATTTGTCATTAGAATATGTGAATAGAAGATATAAAATTAGGTATTATTTTGAGTTTAAGTCTTTTTAGGATTAACCTAATACAGTTTTATTCAAATACAGGTATAATAAACATAATCTGTTCTTTCACCAGTCACAGTCATTCCCTTTTACACTGGATAATATAGTAGAATAAGGTTAATATACATATAGTGTACTGGGACATATGTATACAAGTGTATTTCATATAGCGTGGTAAGTCTGTCTGATACCAACATAAGTCTGTCTGAGGCAGTTTAATTGTTTTCTTTCTCTCTCTCTTTCTTTCTTTCTTTGTTTCTTTCTAGAAGGTTTTTTGGTGGTTGTTGTTGTTTTGCATACGAGTGCAATTCTTTATACAGAACGTAGCATTCTGTATAAAGATCTGATATAAATAAGGCTTGAATCAGAGTCAGTAAACTTTCCTGAGATAATGAGGATGCTTTAAAGAGCTATTGCTATTTTGTGCTATGCCCTTTTTTGTTTATACTGGCTTCAGCTGATGTAAACATGACTACAGAGACAGTTTACATCAAGCTCGAGTTCAAGTAGAAAAGTTGGGTTGAAACTTGGAGAAAAACATCAGCTCAGCTAAGTACACATCTCCGTTGACCTAGTCAGTAGGTCTCAGTAGTCTTCACTGTCTGTGGCTTAATTTTCTGACTAGACAGAAAAACTGAAATAAAAATGGCAAATGGGGCTGCTTAATGTAATGAAAATGGAGAACAGAAAATTAGCTGTTTAAAATTGCTGCTTGAATGAAAACAGATATGTGAAGGAAATGCAGGGGGTTTTTTCAGCAGTACAGACAGATACCTTGGATCTCAAAGCAACAACTTAAGATGGTAAGGGTGAAAGTCATGTAATCCATTTTCAGATGTCATGGCCATCTGATTTAACCTCAGCATTTTATAATCAGTGAAGACAAACACTTGTAGGGAATGATTTCGCCAACAGTATTAGTAGGAGAGGAATTACGCTTTAGAAGTGCTTGTTTCTCTCAATAGCACAGGCAGACTGGAGAACTGGCTCAAAAGCGCATTAGTACAACTGAATCCCAAGCTGATCATAATGTATATGATCTGTGGTATGAATATCATAATATAGTTATGATGGAGGCTGTCGCTGAAATCAGAATGTGGGGGAAAGAGCCTCCTGCCCTTCCTTGGCGCCCCTTCCTGTAGAAATTACTCAGGCTTTGCATGTAAAACTTTTTTATACTGATAGGTGTTTGGTAATAAATATATCAGGTAGCTTTTAGCTGCTTTATTGACATCTCTCTACTTACCACATAATACATAGTTATCTTGAGCTCATTGTTTTTGTGTTTTCCTTCCTCTTAATGTAAAGTTTGTTTGCTGAAGCCCAAAGTCACAAACACTCCCATGAACTTTTGTTTAAGTATCTAATCTGAAGTGGTTTCAGATATCAGATTTCTCACAGCCTGACTCCTGGTATGAAGGGCAATTGTGGGATTTCTGTTTGTGAAGAGTAAGAAAATGATGTATTTCTGTGTAACCACTATTAGCATCATTAATTAGTCTCAGAACTGTGGGACAGAGTTTAAGCAATATTTTCATATTATAATACACTGAAAAGTTGCAATGTACAGTTTATTAAATAGATTGAGTAAAAAAAAGGAACTTCCATGCTGCTTTTTTAACAAATAGTGAATTGCTGTTTTATCATGGGGTATACCACAGAAAGAATCAGAAGCTTTAGAAGCTGTGGGAGTCCAGGAAAATGTGTATCTCTGTGATTCCATTTTTTTGGTGAGGGTCAGGTGAAGGATGACCTAATTTTGTTGGTAGCTGAACAGAAGACAAACCTGTTTACATTCCACAGGAATTAATTTCATGATTGTTGTGAAGTCAAAGAAGAGGAATTTGGGAGGGTTTGCTCGTTAGTGATCTTTCAGATCAACATTTCAGTGCTCCTTCTTTTCCTTTTATATTCTTCAACTCATCTATTTTTTGTGAAGGTAAGGATGTTGAAGAATTATTAAAAACACGGCAAATTTATTCTGCTTCCATCTCTTGAACTTACTTATTCATTGAAGAAACCTGAGGTGAGATCTGGGATCTCAGAAATAGTTCCGTAAAAGAGAGAGATATTGATATTCAGTTCTATAAATGGGTTTGGAGTTTATATGAAGCACATATTTTTTGGACTAGATTTTGTACTTTGTGGAATCTCTCAAAAGTGCAGATCTTAATATTTGTGGACTAACCTAGTTTTCCATACATTCTTGTCATTTATCCAGGAAAAAAATCTGGGATAGAATAAAATGACATGCACTACCTAGGATTAAATAAAAATGCAGGGAATCAGTCATAACAAAAAAAAAAAAAAAAAAAAAAAAAAAAAGTGACTAAAAAGTCAGAGGGTATTCGCTAAAATCCCTCCAGCTTCTGTCCATGACCTGAAAATAGAGGTGGAAGGACCTCTCCCTACAGTGCCTCTACAAAGGTTTTACTATTTTTGGTGGTGAGAGATATCAAAGTAAGGGGATACTGCTCTTTACTAGGAAGTGAGACCCTTTTTCTTTAGGGTGCAGTGTTTTCCTAGGGGTGATTAGTCTTGCCTATGTCCTTGCCAGCACAGTGGAGGCTTCTCTCTTTCTGCACTCAAGTGTTACTTGTAATTTCAAACCCTGGCCATCTTTTGCCTTTCTCAACTACTACACTCGACTGCTGGTAACTCCTATATATTCAGGAGGAAAAATGTGTTAGCAGGTAGCTGGTGAGGAGCTGCATCCTTTCCTACCATCCTAATAAAACTTCTCATATGTAGCTCTCATTCTACAACCACTTCTGGCATCCTGAGGATTTGAGATCAGTAGTTTGATTGCCCAGGAGTATTGCATAGTTCACCAACTACACTTAAATACAGTGTTTGTCGAGGTTGGCTTTGTCCCACCAGTTTTAGATCTCCACAGGGTGTGAAAGGCCCGTGATACGCTGCTGTACTGCACAGTGCCTACTTGCCGCTTCTCTGACTCTGTGCTGCTGCCTGGTGCTCTCCATTATCCCTAAGACCTATCCCAAAAATATTGGTGAGCAAATGCAAACCAGTTATTTTATCTATTTTTCTCTAATTTTTATATCCTTCCTTTGTTGCTTGAGCACAGTGGTCAGGCTGATCCTATGAGTGGCAAGATGTACAATGGTTATATGTCTGGACAACAGATGGAACACACTGCCTGCCCATCATTTTTACTCGGAGACAGGCCAACCATTCCTTTCTGTTGCTCCCTTCAAAAACAAAAATGTTTTGAAGACACATTTGTATAATATTTTGGCCTTTTAGAGGTGGATGTTGCCTTCAGATGGGTTTCAGCTTCTTCAGTTAGTCTTTTTTCAGGTCTGAGTAAAGCTAGTGTTTACAGTAATCAGTGTTCGCAGGAAGCTAATTCCTAAAGCGTAATAGTTAACTGGCTTCAATTATAAGTGCACAAAGCTAGTTAATATCCCTTACTAATTTGCATTATTATTTCTCGTTGTATTTTGTTTCCAATGTTACAATAATCCATGTGCATGCCTTTTGTTTTAATGATTGTTGAAGTTCATTTAGATGTTTGAGGGCTTTATATATCTTCCTATATCTATATATATGTATGAAAAAATATCAAAGCTCCTTGTTTACAGCTAAATGTCTATCTTGGCCATCTCTTGCTCTGTGTGACAGCCCCTCTTTGCATTATGAATAGTAGAAATAAACCTCGGTGCAGGTAAAGGCTTGAAACACACTCCTAGAAAGAGTGTGTGTTAATCTTGAATTTAGAGAGATTTATATTTAACAATGTCTGTCAGCTGGCAGTGTAAGCCAAACTGCGCAAAATAATCATTTATGTCTACTTAGGCTCTTAAGACACCCTCATCACTGAAAATTCTGCATTCATGCTGAAATATCTTGGATGCACTGACTGCTCAGCCCATCTCTTCACTGGTTTCTTTTCTTGTCTGTATTGGAACATTTTTCTGTTTTCTTCCCTTTCCCAGTTACATTATTTATTTGTCTGTATCTGAAGAGCCTTTTCTCTCATATTTGTCAGTTTTTTGCTTAATAAAGAAATCATAATTCCTACTAGTATTTACAGTGAAGGATACAGAGCTCTTCTGCATCAAATTTTGCTCCTTCTTTGACTACTAAACAGTTCTTCTGTTGTTTGTGGTTGGTTTTTTTTTGTTTTGTTTTTTTTTTTTTTATTACAGAGCACTAGAGGTGTATGTGACAAACCAGCCATATCTTTCAGCTAAAGCAGAACTAGTATTTTCTTCAGGTGCTCAGGTTCTGCTTCAGTACTTTGTTCCCCTCTGTTGAGAATCATTTATTTTACTTGTTTTGCAATGTTTTACTGTTTTGTCTTAGTTTTAGCTTAAAGTGGTCATGTTGTTCTATTCTGTTTGAATTAATTTGCAGCTATGTTACTATTGTTTGGAAACTAATAGCTTTTTTATCTAATCATTGTTTCCTAAAGGGTAAACTGTCCCTGAAAGAGTCTTAGTGATGATACCCTGGAAATTTGTTATTCGCTGGAAATTTTTTTATACCCTCAACCCATTATATATGCAGTCAACACAGAAGCACTTAGTGGATAATCTGGAGGGCATCCTTTTGACAGAAATATAGAAGAAAAGTTTGAGATACATAAGTGTCTTTTTGAGTTTCTAGAAGGATTTACTTAGACCTCAGGGAGAAAAAACATCTGCTTAATATGAAAGAGTTGTGGGGAAAAACATGACAAAATAAAGTGAGTCTCGATTTTTAGAGGTATATATGTGGGAGGGAAGCACAAAATACTTAAAAATTTTGACCTCCCACATTCATTAAAGAAGGAATGTGAGGGTAATATTTGCCAAAAAGAAATCTGTTTCTGTTTAAAGGAGTCTTAGGTTTAATATAGATTCAAGGATAATACAACATAAGTAATATCAAGTTATCAGCTCTGAATATTAATTAAATAGTACGTTTTCTCAATATCACTGAAATGTGTGGTTCAAGAGATTCTTTGGACTTTTCTTGGTTAGTTAAACTCTGGCTTTTAAAGGCAGTTAGATACTGAGCTCTTCAGCACTGGAAGACCTGTAGCACTTGAATGACCAGAAGAGCACTATAATTTTGAACAACCAGCAGTGCAACTTGCTGCCTGGCCCTGTTCTATTTAGCTAACTATGAAGACTTGGGTCTTAACATCTACAGTCTTGAAAGCATAAAAGCACCCAGAACTTCAGAAATTTCTGGGAACAAAAATAATCAAAGAATTATCTGCTTTTTTTACTTTTTTTGTCAAGCGTAAACTTTATTTACTTCTTACAAATATGTTACATAAAATATCACATGGAAAATACTACTAAATACATTCATCAAAATAAAACAAATAATTACTCTGGAAAAAATATAAATATAAGATGTGGAATTGTGCTGCAGACTAGATTCTTCTCACATTACTCACACTATCCTAAAATGAGTGTTTAACTGTCTCCTCTTAATAATTCACTTTGATTGACTATAGAGGAAGCAAAAACACCCAGCTCAGTCTGTATAGCTAACTTCATGGCAGATTTAGGTGAGATAAACCTGTTCCGATGTACTGTTTGTTTTGTGGACTGACTCCTTCTTTGGAGATATTCAGAAGGTGTCTAGACCTGGTGTTGGGCAACCTGCTCTATGTCACCTTGCTTGAGCAGAAGTGTTGGACGAGATGACCTCCAGAGCTTCCTCTGAATCTCAACTGTTACCTGACATCTTTAAGAAAAAAAGTGACATTGTAAGTGGAAAGTAGTAATATTGTTAATCTCTAAAAAGAAAGGTGGCCTAATTAAATAGTATGATAAAGTTTTTTTAAAAATTTCTTTATCCACTACTAGCTCTGACTTCTCTGGTAAGAAATTTTTGTGCCATTTTGGTTTTGATTACTGAAAGAGGGGATACTCAGGAATTGACTGAATATAGGTCTCCTTGAATTAGCTACACGGCTATCAGTGTTGATTGATGCTCACCTTTCAATTTCTATGTACCTTGTTCTGCTGAGGTTGCTTATACCCTGAAAGCCAATAGTTTATTGGATGTGGAGTGTTTGAGGTACGTTCTTGGTTTGTCTCCCTTCCCTTCTAGGAAGAGGTGCCTTGTGAGGAGGCCTTCTGCAGTGCTCTTGCTATTGCAGTTCAGTTTCCTCTCTGTATCCAGGCCCGCTCCTGATTTCTGCACTGTGCAGTAACCTATTTCGCTGTTGCCTGTGGATGCTCCATCTGACCTCCCCTCACTCTTTGTTCTCTAAAAAACTGCATCCTTATTTACAAGGACTAAGAGGCATCTCAGGTAGTTTCTTCTAACTTAGAGGGGTTTTCATCTCAGTAATTGATGTTAGTAGACAGGTATTGGACACCAGTCTGTAGTGGGCTTATGAGACACTCATTGTATGTTTTGATTCGGATGGATTTCATAAGCAATTGCACAGCCTCTGTATATGGGAGGAAAAAGGGTTAGATTTGTCAGTTTGCTCTTTAGCAAAATGTGATCATATGGTTTAAGTCAGTCACATACTGAGGGGTGATGTTCTAGCATAGTGCTTTGTAGTCAGACTGAAGGTGGCAGATTTTCTATTCAGTCCAAACATGTTAAAGTTTAAACTTCCGTAATTCCAACTGCTCCCTTACCGGTAATAACAGGAGTAGCATTTGGGCTTTTTTACACAGAAGATATTTTCCAACAGATAGGTTTTTAAGAATAAAAATCCTCCTGCTGTTTCCAAAAACAAAACAAACGGGTTTTTATAGTTTTAGTGCCAAAATAAACAGAAAGTTTGTCTGCTAATAAGGGGAAAACTGACTCTAAAACTTTTTTTCCCCCAAATTTCCTGTTTCCACCTGCACTTGTTACTTTTGAATTTGTTATCTGTATTATCCTACCCTTTCAATGGTTAATAAAAAAAGCAAAACAAATCTCTTCTAACACTCCTGAGTAAAATGTGTGTTTTGAGAATTGTTCTAAACACCATTGCTTAAAAACAAGGCATTTTTAAATACTTCTGTCTATCACTGGCAAGCAATGTCTCTTCATATGCAAGTTAATGGAACACTGATTTAACTGAGCCCTCTTCATTATTGTTTACCAAATCTTAAATAATAGGAAATAGAAAGAAGTGCTTCAGCAGATTCCTCTGCACCACATCTGTGAACGTAAAACCACAAAGTGTAAATTGTAGCAAATGTTCAGAAGTATCTGGAGAATAGGGCCTATTTGCTGAACAGTTTGACAGAAGTAAGCTATCTTGCATATATCCTCTTTGTCTTTATATTTAAAATGGCATGTCTTTGATATTTCTTGGAGATTAAAATATTGAATTTCAAAACTCTGCCTCTGACCACTTGCAGAGATGTTCCTCAAGCATGGATTTGTGCCTGAATCTAAATACCTTATCACTTCCCTCTTGTTCTCCTGCTCAGTGCACACAAATTATTCCTACCGATGCTGTGACCATCTCTGGAAGGTGTATGTGTACAGTTTGATCATGCGACTGGAAACAGCTCTTCATGAAAAAGTTAGTTGGACTGTTATTTACATCTGGAGTACATCTGTGGTTTTTCTCTGGGGCATCTTGTCCTGAGCCTTGCAGGGAGACAAAATTAGGAAAGGCTGCTTCCTGCTAGCCTACCCGTTCCTGAATGGAGGACTCCAGGCAGATACTTATTTTGAAGTTACCAGGATGCTTATATATGTTTTAGGCACTTCTTTCTCCTCAGCAGTTCAAGTTCTGCAAGTCCACAGATAAGGTAATAATGAGTTTCAGCTTCTGCCAATAAAATCTGCAGGAACACTAATGATTATGAGTGTCAGCTTACGTCTTAAGCGAAGTCAGGTGTAACCAGTCTGAACTTGAACCATGTAAATGGCACTGAGTAGATGACAGAAGACAGTGTCTTAAGAGGAATTGCAGCTGCAGTCTGGGGATTTGCAGTGGAAGAAGCCTCCCACTAGTTCTCCGGAAACAAGACAGCAAAGGATGGTGCAGAATTGGGTGCAAAGAATACAGTCCCCTCTCTCCATCCTCTCCCACCGCCTGCCCTTGAGTTAACCCTAACGCAAAGGTAGGTGGCACTGTGTTCTTGGAGATGTCAAAGCAGAGCTTCACCTCCTCGGGACATCCAGCAGTGCGTGACGCTGTTAGCAAGGACAGAGGTGTCCTTCTTGCTGATCTAGTACTTAGGTGTCGCAGCTTTAATAATAAATTCAGATGATCTTTTTTGTTTGGAGAAAATATTCTATTACTTCTGGTTTACGTATTTACTCTCTAACATTCTTAGTTTAAGACTGCCATGTTTCACCTCGGGTGATGCATTTCATGTAAAGATTATTAATTTGGGAGGTGTGGTAGGAGCAGGAGACCTGGTAAAGAAATTTTCTTTTCAGGGTTGTTAATAACCACAGGAACTTACCTAGAATTCAGCAAATTGAGGTAGACTGAAGGCCACTGACTAGCCATCTCATGGACTAGGAGCTAAAATAAGTGAACATCAAACGAAATAAATTGCAAAGGTTGGGTTAGTTGAAATACTGTTTGATTGCATTATACGTTGCTGTGGCAAATTATCCATGTTTGATTTATATAGTCTTTCTAAAAGATGTGCTTTAATTTACTGCAACTCGCTGTTTTGGATGAGGAAAATTCCACAGCCTTTCCTGTTTAGGAGGCTGTATTAGATTATGAAAATAGTTTATTCTGGCCTTAAAAGCAATTAATCCACGTTCAGCTCATTTTTATCTTTGAGCAAGTTGCATACCACTCCTAGGGTGCGGCAGTGAAGCCACTAAGGTGATTTACTCCATTTCCAGAGCGCTGATTTGGCACTTTCCTACAGACTTGTGTTTCAGACTGTCTTCATTTGACCCACCTGTAGCGAGAGCCAGGTTCTGGAGCTTTGGACTCAGAAGAATCCAAATGTCATTCCAAAGTTATCATTGGGGTTGTTTTGGGTTTTTTTGTTTGTTTGTTTGTGGGGGGTTTTTTGTTTTTGTTTTGTTTTGTTTTTTTAGAGAGGGTTGTGCCCCTCCAAGTCCAATGGGCCATCTGATGTTCTTGAGGTCCTCTGTGTATCTAATTGTCCCATCTTTGGTTTGCACCTCACTTCATTTGGAGAAAACTTATGAAATGCCAGTATTTTTCTTTGCACAATGGAGAAGTAAGAGATTTGAAATAAGTGAAATAGACATATCTTTTAATATGCTTTTTTCATTAAAATTTTAAAAAAGCAAAAAATGCTTTTTGAAGACAATATATAGATCAAGGCAGCATCTGAAGAATCAAAATGGAAGACACTCTGGTTTTATTTCACTGATAAAGCATGCAAAACTCTTACTAGAAAGACTATAAAATTTCAGTAAGTGCTCCTGGAGGTTTGTGACTGTGACAGGGATCTTTTGGTAAGACTATAAAATAAAATAAAAACCCATGAACAAAATGGTAGAAATGTGGGCTTTTTCATTTGGCTTTAAAAAAACAGGTGCTTGAGCTGAAAATATAGCAGACCTAAGATCTAAAAAGCAGTATCAGCTTTTGTAAGGTGACAGTATTATTTGGAAAAATGAAAAAAATAAATACCTACTCCTCCCAAAATACAGATTTGAGGGGGTGCAGCCAAGTTCATAGTCATCAAAACATGATTGAACACCCTCCCTTCTGACACAACATGAGGCAGCACATTTATACTGGGAAACCAAAAAAAAGCTGAATGCAGTAGCACGATCTAAAATAATTCAGTTTTTATGGAAGTGAGCAATAAGTATTATGAAAGCAGGGTATCACAATACTATAGTGCATTACCCTTCAAGCAAATGAAAAATTAATTTTTTAGAAATTAAAATATTGATTACTTACTTCAATGCATTTTAAGGATCAACTTAATGAGTAACTCGCGGTAGGTGCCCCCACAGAATTATATGCCTACTAGAGCTCCTCAGGACATACAATTAAGAAACATTAAGTCTATTTATATAGATTTTTTCCAATGTATTGATCCAATTAATTATGATGTAAAATATTTGAAAAGGACAAAGGCTGTATCTCTGGATGCTACTATGACTTAAGAGAATGAGATATACTCGTGATGCATTGTTGATATTAAAAGGAGATAGTAATACTGCTGTACATGTTCCAGAAAAATCTTATTTATGGGCACACATTTTAAGGTCAGAAGAAAAACCAGTAAGGTCAGAAGAAAAACCAGTAAGGTCAGAAGAAGACATCTGTTTTGATCTTCTCTATAAAAAACATGGATCTTCTGCCAACAGTTTCTGCCTCAAGCCTGGAATTTCTCTAGAACAGATCAGGTCATAAAAATTTTTCTTCTATTTTCTAGTAAAGTAAGTACAAAGAAATATGATAGTGTGAACAGTGACAGGCCCTCTTCTGTATTTGTGACTAACATTATCTTCAAAAATGTCAACAGGTCCTCTTGCTGCTCTTTTTCGCTCTCTAGAGCTACATTTTGTTCCCTTTGCTTTGCATTGCTCTGGCCTTTGGTGTTTTGACTGAAATAATGCTGGAGCTTTGGCTTCCATGTACAAATTTTGTTAGAAGTATTTACTTTGGGCTCTAGTATCCTGGTTGCTTGACTAAGAGATAACAAAATTATTAGAAATTATAAGGAAGTCACTTTTTAGACTTAGTTGTAGGATGTCACTAGGACTTCAGTTGATGCTGTATCTTGACATTAGGACCTAATGTAGGATGTCAAACTAAAAAGCTTCATTCATGGTTCTGTTTTTTCTTTTATTCCTCACTCTCTACAACCTGTCTATTTATAACTATTATTTCCATCATTCAGTAGGGGAAAAACTTAGATGTGAACCATTTTCATACTACACAAAGTTAAAAGCTTTACACTTCCAGTAATGCTGATTACTTTTTCCTGTCCTACAAGTCCTTTTATTTTCTTTGATTCACTTGCAAAACCTAACTGATTCTATATTCCCTAAAACTCTTGCTGAAATTCCTCTTGTTGTAGAGGATTAGTATCAGTGGTGCACAGCTGGGGGGTGAGTTTGCAAGTGTACAAGAATGAGCAGACTTGTACCAGCAGGTCACTATTGAAACCCACCCACAAGGGCTGGCAGCAGAGAATACCTCCTAAGAAGTTGTATTGTTTTCCACTCAGTGAATGTGGCACTAACTAATGGGAGAGAAATGTTGAGAATCATTTGGTTTTTGTTGAGATCTATGAGCCAAGTTAATTGTTTTGTTTGCCTGATTTATTATACTTGAATGGATAAAGTGCTATTAATATTGCACTTTGAGAAAGAAGTTAAGGCCAGAATAGTCAAAACGTTACTCATCTGGTTGGAGTATCTCAATTTCATATGAAGGAACAAAATTAGATGTTCTTTTTAGAATGTGGATATCTGTAACTCACTTCAGTTCGAAGTGGAAGCATGTAACAGCAAACTTTATGCCAATATATTATCTGTCTCTGTAATAGTCTTCCAAATAGCTTTTTCTGAAAAACAGAAGTGTTCCTATTTTTTAATACATTCTAGCTATTCAGTCCAAGTCAAATATTGAAATGGAAATGGAAATTAGTGACTATTACTTGATCTCCAAAATAAAATATATTTGACATGATGGAAGTGTTTGGGGCTTACATAAATGTCGTCAATGTCTAAATATCAGTTACTTGACATAATACCTAATATTTACTTCATTTTCTCCTTATGAGCAACTTGGGAATGAAAGTATTTTTTCATTGTTCCTTGCTTGTTTAGACAATAACACAGACCAAGCAGAAGTAATTCCAGAGAGAGGGGTAGAGCACCAGGCTACAGTTAATCCTGCAGCTCCTTCTTGTAAGGGCTTGTACTACCCCCTGGTATCTCATATAGTTGTGGCCAATTATGTGCCTGTATGTTGAAATTGCCACAGAGCATGATAGCTCTTCAGTGCCCATCCTACTCCTTGCACAGCAACCCAGCATCACTGCAGGGTGATGTTACAACTTGCTTGAATCTTTTTTTGCTCTGAAAGGTTGATTTGTCTTCATGTATAAATCTCAACCATCAAATCTTTTAGCATCTTTTTGCTTCCCTTTCTTCTTTCCTTCCTTCTTTCCACTTCATCTAACCCTAGATCAATACCACAAATCAACACTAGAGAAAAGCTTTCCAAAGGAGGCTCATTCTGTATTTAACTCTGAACTAGACCTCAGATGCGAACAGAGTTTTCATCTGTTTGGGTAGGGAATTTTCCTTGCCAGAGACATTTTCAGGGACTGTTGTCCCAGGAGGTGGTAGAACCTTGTTCCGGAGTCTGATCTACAACATCTTTGGAAAGTTCTGCTATCACAATGGTTTGTGGACTGAAAGCTGTCCAGTGTTACTGCTGATCTGTGGATTAAGAGATTTATGGCTTAGAAATAGGAACAGTAATTAGATCCAGAAGCAAGTGTGGATACATCAGAATCTATAGAGCCCTGGAGTAATGTGTTTCTAATACTCATATCAAACAAACTGGGATTTGTGTAGCTTTCCTTTTCTCCTTCAGTGAGAGTTAGAAATGCTGTAAGAATTACTGTAGGAAGCTCTTGGTCTGTGAGAAAAAAATTGTCTTTGGAATAAATATCACAGTAAAAACTTTCCAGCCTAAGCCTTTCATTAATTTCTCCATGTCATCTTAATATATTTAAATTCTGTAAGAAATTATGCTGCAAAAAGTTCTCCCCACGTGTACTTTTTCCTCAAGTGAAGTGCATACCTTTCAAATTATAAACTTCCTACTTGTCTTAGGAAAATTCTCACTGTATAAATAATTGAACTCATCTGCTGTGAACACAAGAATTCTTTCTCTAGCAGACTAAAATATATGTCTAAATACACATCTTGTACTTAGTGCTTTAAATAGTAATTACTCCCGTGAAGTCACTGGAAGCCCTTAAAAGGATTTGACAGTTTCCCCACAATCTTTCAGTGAATGTAGTAGCTGGACTGTGCAGTGCTACATCCACTGATAATTCAGCAGCTGAGGAACTCAGCAAAGCCTGCTCCAAACTTCTCAGCTGTTGACAGGCTTGACTTGCTGAGAACACTGGTTAAATATAGCACAAGCGAGCTGAGCTCAACAAAGTCATTGCTGTAACACTGTGTGAAGAGACCAGAAGAGGGGAAATACAATCTGAGAACTAAACTGCCAAAGCCTAACACCACCTAGCAACAGTTGAAAAAACTTTTAAACAAAAGTCTGGATGAGACACAGTCAGAGTATACCTCCTACTCCTCCTGCCTGGGATTTCTGCGGGAAGCAGCTCCAGTCTTCTGTTCTCCACCTTGTTTTCTTCGTTACTTCAGCTTCTGGTAGACCTGGAAACGTGGGAAAAGTTTCTATCTTTGTGTTCTCCTGGGCTGGATCAGTCTACTGCTGTGGTAGCACTGTGGGACGAGCCTCTGCAATCTTGCAGCGTTAAAGGACGTATTCCTAGGTTTGTGTTGCTGACAGGTAAGACTGAGATCCAATGCCTTTTTTTTTTTTTTTCCCTTACAAGAACTTTTCCAGTGTCTTTTTCACAAGAATTTTCTATTCTAATGTTTATTGTCTCTTTCCTTCTTTGAGCAATCTTGAATAGTTTGGAAATGTCAGTAGATAAACGCTGGGGTAAAAGTTTTCGTGGTTTTTTTTTTTTTTTTCACACTTCCACCATAGTAAAGCATTGCTTAAATAACTTTTGCAGTTCTGAGAACAAGCATAATCAAGTAGCTAGTAGTAATATGAAAAAGGGTGCATAGATTTTGACATTTATCTTGCTTATATTTGCTTACATGCTGACAGAGGAGAAACCAACATTTAATAATAGAATACATATCATCCCTTGCCAGTGATAGTCTAGCAGCTATTAAAAACAATGGCAGCCTGTGTGATAAGAGGAAACAGCCATTCAGTAACAGAATTAACTGATTACTTTGTACTTTTTTGTTTCTTTACTAACTTTTTAGCACACAGACACACCTGGTGCCTTTCATACTTACTACCTTTGTGGCAATAGCTCTTGATTCTTTTTCTTGTACTTATTTACACAGAATGAATATTAATCTCTTCTCATTGGATGAGCTATATAATGCAACTGTCCTAAAGATTGACCTTATATTTATTGTACTTATTGAGCTGGGTCATTGTTGTTAAAGTGTATATTTCTTTCAGCAAAATAAATGAGAAACTGGTTCTCAGATGTTTTACCCTGACAGTAGAATGGAAGCCTGATTGTCTGTTGGGAATGTATATCCTATGGCCCATAATGGTCATGCAATTAAGGGAGAAATTGCTTAGTATGATCTACTTGGTCTAAACTGATAAAAGCTGTTTGATCAATTGAAGAATGAATTCCACCCCCCCCTCCCTGCCACGTCTTTTAAAGCTGTTTTCTCCAAAGAAAAGAAATCTAGAATGCATGAACTTTTGAAAGACATACTGATTATGAGTACATATGCAATATGAATTCAGTTGTGAAAACAAAGATTTAAGGAATGCACTTAACCCCTGCAAAACCCCTGTTCGTGGATTTATGTAGAATTGTCTCAGATGAAAAATACTTGTCTTAAAGAAGGAATGAACTAACTGAGTCTATGCTGACTGTTTGTGGTGTTTGACACTTAGTCTGTGGACTCTGGGACTGCCTCAGGGAGATGAGAATGTCTTGCTTTAACTAAATAATTCTAGTTGCATCCCTGCATACTACATAAATGACATCAATACCACATCTTAGCAGTGGATGGATTGGATAGAATTAAAATAATCTGAAGCAACTTTGACTTGGTGACTGAGAATGTAATTGCCTGTGAAATGACAAAATAAATGAAGTATTAGGATGGAAGAAAATTCTTGAAACAAAAAGTAATACAGTGTACATTTTATTTCATAGCAAGGGGTGCACTAAAGCACTAAACAGAAACACTTTTTGCGGATATAAGTTAATGTGATAATCATTCCTGTGGAATTACTAGAACACTATGATATCCCAAATCTAAATTTCAAAAGGAAACTTTTGCGTTACTTTTTAATAGGGACATATCCTGAGAAAGTTATTTTTTCATAAGAAGGCTATACAGTGAGGTTTAATACCGAGACAATATGATTTGTATAGTTTTTGTCATCTTGACATTTGAGTGAAAATTGCTGTTTCTTCTCTTTACTGAAATTTTTGGCAAATTAAACTGTAGAGAAATGACTTTTTGAATATATAGGGATGGCAAAATATGGGAAAATGCTATGCTAATATTGACTGCTTTTTCAGTTTAGCTGTTGCTCAGCATAATATGTGGGCTTACAACTTTACTTTCCTTGCACAATTTACTTTTAGCGAAGTTTTTAAAATCAAAAGGCATATTTATTAGCCTGGTAACTATCAAATGGAGTGAACAGTCTTAATAGCAATTTCTAACTCTAACTCATGAAGCTGTGGTTTTACATATATCTGTCTTCCTGTCCACTTCAAAATGGAGGAGGAGGCTAAAATTACTCTTCTCAACAGGTGTCCAGAAAGAGGCTCTGGGATTTTCCAATCAAATCTGTGGAATATGTAATGTGGCTATTCAACAGATGGTTTCATATTTGAAAAATAGCCAATTCTCCTAATGACTGCAGTGAAACCAAGGTCAATTTTATATCAAATCAAAAAGTAATTTATGTTTTGGTGATACACTCCATTGTAGAGATTCTTGTGGAAGATAAGTAGACATAGCATACCCGTTTATTTACCCCATCATACATTATTTTGATTTTGTTTATATTCACTTAACTCTGCAATGAATGGTGCCTTTCATGGTGCTAAAGACTGTGCATTCTTCCCAATATGAATCTACTTCCAGACTCTCTAGCTTCTTCATTTACCTTCATTAACGCAATATTTTATTTTATGGTAATGTAATTATATAATTTATTTATTATGAACTATTATTTATTCTATTTATTTTTTATACCTTTAGCCAATCTAGGCACAGCTAAAGTCATCATTGTAACTGAGTGGTTTTTTCATCAGCTCAGTCTTTCAATCTCTTTATAAAATGGTTGTTTTCCACACCAAGTTCAAAGGCTTGAAATTCATCTTCAAATCTGAGCAGTGTTTGGTCCCTGCTTAGATATGCCGTGATTTTCCTGTACTTCTCCCCCTCATATCTGGTAGACTATTGACCTTTGGCTCTGGTGTTAAGCAGTCCATCCTCTGTGCTACTGGCTTAGGTATGCTAGGAATTGACATAACATACGAGTTGTCTATAGTGCCTCTCACTGTAGCACCTGACAGTAATGTCACGGAAAGACTGAACTTTAATATTAACAGAGCTACTCGACAAAGGTAGGATTCCTGAAGATACAGATGTGCTTCCTGGAAGCAGCTAGTGCAATAAGCTTTAGTAAATTAGAAAATCTCTATTTTGCTACTATGCCCTGTTTTGCTCCTCTGGGTCACAATTTTGCCACTGTAGCTGTCTCCTGTACTAAAACTGTTTTACTGGTAGAGGTGTGTCAGTAAAACTCCTCCTGATACAGAATCTTTCTGTTGGCACGGATTCCACACATGCTAAATTTCAGGCTTTTGGTAATCTTATCTAACTCAGATGATGTACCCCCAGGCAGAAGTTAAGAATGTGCCTCAGAACTGTGCCAGTCAGAGGTCAGGCTTACACCACTGAACTCTGAGTGAGATTTCCTTTGAATTTAATAAGATCAGATTTTAGTGTTCAGTAATTAACAGATAAATTTCCAGTCCCATCAAGAGCATTTAACAAAATGGTTCCTCTGTATTCCTGTCCAAACATTTTTTTTTCCTAAGAGACATTTTACTTTTCCTCCAATTTCCTGTTTCTTCCCTTCCTTTCTCAAGGTCTGTCATTGCAGGTTGTCATGCTATTTTAATATGTAAACTGATTATGGGGTTTTTTTGGGGGGGAGGAAGATTTTGTCCTTCTACATATCTAAAATGCTACTTGGAGAAAGAAAGTGAATATTTGTGAAGAAACCAGATGAAACAAAAATACAAAGGAGATGGAACTCCATCTATTCATACTTCCTATTTCACTGAAAATATTTAGTATATAAAACCTAGGATAAGAACTGAAAGCTAGAAGGATAAAATAGTGTATGTGATGAAACAAGAATATACTGCTATATAGAAAAGTTTCAGTATTTGTTTACAAGAAGCCCAAACACCTAAACTTTTCAGCTTCACCATCTTATTGTGGTTCTTTTAATTTTTAGTGTTTTCTCTTTATATTTCTCTCAATGTTTCCTAGTGAAAGTTGTTTCCTAATTTTGCACAGAATACTGGTAATTATTTTGGGAATAGAAACTTTACTTTGGAGGACATTGGATAACTGAGGAAACAATAAAATGTTAAGATTTCTCAACCTCTCTTTTTCTATTTAGTAGCTATTATTTGTACCAAGTTAGTGCTACTAGAACTTGTAACACAGTCCTGTAGTTATGCTTGGAGGTGCAGTGTCCAAAGGACAGAAAAAATTGTGCCAGTGTCCTGTTCAGGAAAGATAGAGGGAGTCTCTGATCATATTGAAAATCATGTGACACCTAATGTATTTCTGAAAATCGTGCCTTTCAGGATACTTGATTAGATTTTTCCTTTTATTTTGGGTATTTTCACCTACTCCTCCTGATTCTGCAGATAATCTGTACTTTCTATATTACTTTTTATTCCTAGCATCATGGCAAAATAACTAATAATACCAGTGCAAACAGAAAGTCTTCCTATATTGGGACAGCTGTGCTTTTTTTAATCTTAGTTCAAGATGGCTTTACCCTCTCATTCTCATTCTGCTTTGTCTGGCCTGTATCTCTAAATTGTTTCCACAAGTGAAGCATACAAATTGTAGCTCTAAAGATGATATGTAAGATTATAGATTGTGGCCTCCTCTGCAATGTTTTACACACTCACAAATACAGAGAAAGAAACAATTCCTACAAGTAAAAGCTTAATTAAAACTTACTGAGAAGTGTGCACGTGTGTGCATGTGTGTATGCCTGTTGTAGGAAAGGAAATGCTTTTCAGCATTACAGAATGCATTGCTGAAGGAGTGGGACAAACACATCCGAAGCGCAGGAAAATAGGCTGGAGCTTGTACTTTTTTCCCTTAAATGGACAACCCGTGTGGTTGTTGTGTGCTGACTGAAGCAAAGGGGTGGGTGAATCTAAAAGGTTGTTGTGCTGTGTCCAAGTGAGTTTCATTTCAAAGCTGATAAAAGGACAATTAAAATCTTAATTGTCTAAGATGTGGCCAGAGTCATTCAGATCTAAAACTGGCGGGATTTCAGAACAAGAGGAAAACCCCCGATGAATTTGCAATGAACTTTTCCTGTTTGATTTATACACTTCTAGAGCTCTTTTATACAATAAGGGTTGCTTTTATGGCTTTTCCTTTATGGGAAATTGGTGTCAAAGAGTATAATGTTTTGTGATTTGCGCTATTCAAAAATTTGTTCCAGCACATATGTAAGAGTGATAATTTTGGAAGCTAAATCCATTTTCTATCTGAAGTCCACAATATTTAGAGGCTTGTGGGTTTGCAGGGGGGAGGCATCTAACTAACTAGTGTGTTATGGCTGTGGATAGCAAGAGATACAGCTCCACAAACTTTAAAAAAACAAAAAACCCCAAACAAAAAAACCCAACAACTGTTAAAAAAGAAAAAAAAGGATTCTACTGGAGTAGAAAAGGATTTTTTAAGAAACTGGTTTCAAGGCTGGTCCTATTATTTAAAAAATAATTGAAAATGAAAGCTCCTGTGTCCTTGGTTACAAGAATTCTCACTAGAGTTTATCAGCCTGCTTGCATTTTTGAGAAAATACAAAGCAAATGAATGCAGCAGAAAGCAGGAGACTGCTCAAATCAGGGTAATCGAATTGCTGCCAACTTGTCTTGTTTATCTAAGAGATCTCTGTGAAAAATAAGGTCTTTCCCACACAGGCATGAGTCATAGGATGTAATGGGGCTAAGCAGACTTGCCTCAGCTTTCTAATGCATACATATCTAAACTAACCTGTTTTAGTGCCTGTTCCTGTAACTAAATGAGATCTAGCTTGACAACAGGAAGGGACAAATAGTGGTGAGTTCATGGTGCTATTTCAGTGCAATAACCTGAACGCTAAGGAAACGATGCAATTTCCATTTATTGGGAAAACTGCAGTTACTGTGACAACAAATATACAACTAAAGAAAAACATACACAACTTATCCTCAAGCTCAAATTTGAGAACATAATAGAAAGGGTATTCATAAAACCTCATACTATCTGGTTATGTATCTCAAAGAGCATTCTTACTTTTAAGATATATAATCAAGACTGTTGAAAAAATGACCCCCTTAAAAACCATAAGCAAGGACATAAATGAAAGGGTGGCAAAGTACATGTGGTTAACAGTGACTGGTTCCATGTTGGGCTGACTAAAATATAATTATGCATATATTTGTCATGCTAAACTTGCTCAATTCCTGTGTTGGTCATTCCTACTTATCCCCAAAATCTCACTTGTCTCGCTCTCTGTAATCAAAAAACCTCTTGTATCTAACTTTTAAGGTAAAGATTACAGTAGTTCTTCTGTAGTGTGTTATTTCTCCTCCTTTTATTCTTCAACAAGGACTTCTGTAATGAAGAGAAACATAAATTATACTCCATTAGATAAAGGTTTCAGTTCCTCAGTCTGATAAAATTCTTTGGTGAAAAATAAGCATTCCATTTTTTGACTCTGGGTGGGAGACAGAAGGCGGGGAACGATGCCATGCTAGATGTCCTCAAGGATGTCAGACATAGCGCAGAACAAGATGTCCCTTCTGTGCAGAGGGACACACTTGGCACCAGAGCTCCTGAGTGCCAGGGAAACCATGTGTTAGGAGGCAACTGGCTATGGGAACCACTGCTACTTGGAGTGGCATGAAACAGAGGCTAGAATCTGAGTCACAAAAGGCATCACTGCAAATAGGAAAAGGCAGGATAACAGCAGCATATTCTCTAAATAAGAGGTGCCACTTATTTACAGAATTCAGGTGAAAAGGTCATCTAGTCTCAGTCAAAGTGGGACTAACTCCAGAGTCTGGTCAGGTTGCTCAGGGCTTTGATTATTTTCATATATCTTGAGTATTTTAAATTTATAATTATTCTAAAGTCTCACATCTTTGTGATCTTTGTGATCTTTGGATTACAAAGTTTTTGACATGGGTGGCCAAGGAGTATTTTGCCAGAGATGATAATCAGTGTATCAAAATACATACACAAATAAAAGATGGCTGGAGAGATGGTTGATAGTAACGTAAATCACAGGTCTTTGGCACTTGCAGAATTGCAAAAGAAGCAATATTTGTAGTGATTTTTTTGTTTGATTTTCTTATGTTTGGTGTGTTATATTCTAAATTAGGAATAACAAGGACCAAAAGTCTTGTATGCAATTTTTTATCCTAGCTTACTCCAGCTTCCATCTTCTTTCTCCTCCCTGCCACATTCTGTTTGAAAACCAAATATTTAGAATTAGGTACCCATTAAGGTGCCATCTTTCTGCAAAAGCAATTCTGTTAATAAAAAGGTTAAGTATATTCTACCTTAAACTTCCCAAGTAGTCCAATAAGCTGAAAGGCTAGCATTGAGATTGTAAGTAATAAGCAAATAAGGAAGGAAAAACAGATGCTGCTTTTGAGGAAGGAAACTCTGGAGACTGCTTCCACTGCCGAGTTCACTTTTCTCTCTGAACATATCTTTCCCATTGTATCATAATCAGGAGCAGAGCATGATGCACATATGGCAAACAGGATTCCTAGATGGACTTCTGGTCAACCTGGAGTTTAGTTTTTGCTCTTTTGGTTTAGAAAAGTCCTTCTTGTGGAAGCATCTAAATTTACCTGGTAGCCAGTACTGTAGCACGAAGCAAGGACAAAGTAGAGGACCTGTGGCACTCGAAGAGATGTGGCAGTCAGTCTTTTCATGTAGGATTTCTGATACTATTAAGTATTACCACTGAAGACAGGGATTTTTCTTTTCTTCAGGTAATTCAGAAAATAGTGTTCCTAAAACTGAAACTGTACCTAAAATATTGCTATCACCAGTAAAGATGGATGGAAAAAGACCCAGGAATACTTATAGAAGGAGTGTACAGAGGTCTCAGATCCCAGTGTACTTGTCTAGAGCAAATTCAGCATTTGCTCCAGAGGGGACTTTGGGGAGCTGATATGTCTTGCAGACACACACACAGGTACATGTACACAGAGGTGGTACAAATTACCCTTGCAGCTTTTTAAATAAAAAAGCTGCCATATGCTTCAGTGGGGGTTAAGTTAATGGGAAAGTTAGCAAGATTTAGGAAAAGGGATCATACTTTGAAAGACAGCAGAACAGGCTAGGCCAGACAAGAAGTGCTTTGGCAGGAGGCCAGGAAGCTGTGTTTTAAAGCTAAACCTCTAAACCATGGGTTAACCTGATAACTTTAACTAGATAATCTTAACTAACTTAACCAGATAATCTTTAACTACCTGCCTCATATCCATGTGAGCAAAGGTTTCAAAAGCAGCTTATGGGTTGGAAAAAAACATAGCTAAACTGATTTTCCTGCTTTCAGAGAAGATGTCCTTAAGCCCAAAATTATTTTGGAACAACTTTTTATTAGAAATATGGATGGGGGTACAGTGGAAGTACATTTGATACAGAATTTGATCTATTTGCAAATGGAAATTTACAGGATTTACACAAGATTGCTGTCGTACTTGGGGGCTGAACTGTTCAGAGCTCTCTCTGTGATAGTGACACAGCTGCCTCATTCCAAGAAAACAAATTCCCTGCAGTGATACAAGTTTTTAGCCCCTGTTCAGTATCACTACCAGCCACACAACCTTTGTCACTACAGGTCTCTGAGAACTAATGAAGTGCTAGAAAAATACAAGATAGCTACAGACAGTGTAATGAGTTTCTCCTTAGCTTAGCACAAAAGAAACCTAGAAAAACATCAGAAATAAACTGAATAATATGCATAAGTGCTCAGTGCATACCCTCACCATAACAGAACAGTTTGTAATACTTTGTTAACGAGTAAGTGGAGCAGGAACAGTTTTACAGGCTATTGATGTCAACTCAGAAAATCTCTCCAAGGCAGCAGTGAGTACCTAGAAATGAGGCAAGCATAACTGCACACAAGGAAAGTTAATTAATCCAGCATCAGTTGTACAAAGACTAAATCACACTGCAGGGAACAGGCTGTGAGAGTGACAGGACATCTGATAGATTCCTTGTTCATGAGAGGCACTTTGCTAAATTCAGGCTCCCTCTTCCAAATAGTCATGTAATGTTTGAATTTTGTTGTTTATCCCTTTGAAATAATGTTACCTTAAAATGTGAGGTGGTAGTTGTCCCCGGGGAAGAGAAATCTGGTTAAATTGCTGGCTTTCAGATCAGTGACTCCCTGTATGACTCGCAACAAGTTATTTACTTCTACACTTTCAATAACAACCTGGAATGTTACAAGAATAAACATAGTAGTGACTTTGACACTCTGAGATGTTGCAGTATTGAACATCATGTCAACAGCTTTGAATAAGGAGACTTAAATAGCCCTCTTTGGAAACCAGATTCTGCTAGGAGAAGTAGGAATTAGTCTGAGTGACAAGAATATGATTTTTAGAGAAGCTCCCCAGAGGGAAGCTTAGCTGTGCCCCTGAGTTGTGGGTCACAAGAAATCAGCCATACTCATAAAGCACAGCAGAAAAAGGAAGGAGAAGGACCAGGGATGTGACCACGAAGCTTCAAGAACAAAACCATACCAGAAGAGAAACCAAACTACTGTCAATACTAAGGTGTTTCAGGAAAAAGAAAACCATTCCCTCAGGTTCAGTTTTACCAGAAGTAATTCACAGGGTAAAGAGAATGCTGTTAGCTCATGAGCTTGTTCTTATTTTGGAAGTGCTCAGGACAAGCTCCCTAGTACAAGGAGGAGGCTGCTGGGGAGAAAAAAAAAATCTTGGAGGAAAGAGGACCTTTGAGAGAAGGGATGGGCAGGTGGTGACTGCCCAAATTAGCTGTTGGTGAAGCAGCTCTGGACCCATTGTGGGGGAGAGGAGAGGCTACGCATACCACATGTACCAGCTGGAGGAAGAGAAAGCACCTGGGAAACAGAAATGGTGCTCCCTGTCTCCTGCAGGCTCAGTGGGGAGTCAGGGTCTCCAGTCATGCCAGCTTTGTTAAAGCAACAGTGGCAGCTCAAATGACTCTCTCAGCAACTGAGATTTTTGATAAGGATTTACCCTAATAATTAGGTTGCCATTACATGACTCAACTTTAATTAAAACCAGAGAAAATTAGAAAAACATACTGTCCTGACATCTTCAAGAAAGTCAAAGTCTCTGACCTGTAGATGATCTGATGCCATGATATATCGCTTCAAAATCTCCTGAAAAACAACTTTGAAAGATTTTCTCAAGATTCTGAATGGTATGGTTGGCAATACCCATAGACAGAAGGGATAGTGAGTTTGGGAGCAGAGCAGAATCCCACTCTTATGTATGTGCCACTGTGCAGAAGAGGCCACAACTGCTGAAACACCATCAAAGGTAACGTGGGTTTACCACACCATGCCCTGCCACGGTATAATGGCAGTGACAACTGTGAAGGTGGCCTCAAAACTAGTCCAGATCAAAGCAGGAGGTCTGGAAATTATTTCTTAGTTTACCTGTGAGCCTTTCCAGGTGGGGGAAAGAATGGGGTAATAAATGACCCTTTGTTGGATTTCATGAAAGGGAGCTCAGGTCTTCATTGCAAGAGTGCCCCTGAAAAAAGATGTGAAGTATGGAAGTCCAAGCAGCCACCCACATACCTGGGTGTACTAGCACAGAAAACTGGTCTGCATGTCCTGCTGGGAGAGGAGTGAAAACTGTAATTCTCCCCTGGGCCATGATGCTGGGAAGGCTTGTGGGAAGATTAGGAAAACACACCTGCCAAAAAAGGGTGTGGGAGAGTGAAAAATCAAAGTCTCCTGGAGCGGTTATGTTCAGCTGCAAGAAAGAGGTGTAGAAAGGAAAAGAAACCAGTGGAACCCATTTTTAAATTATCCCAGCTAGCTTTAGAAACCAGTTAATGTCACTCAAAATATAGAGATCCACAGTAACAGCATTTTGAAAGCTCAGAGAATGCTAGGGACTTGCATATGTGTAATACTGCTGTACTGAAACGTAGCAGCATTTCAGCAAGTGATTTGGCATTGTGGAGAGTGGAGCTTCTCCCCATTTGTACAACTGTAGGACTCATTCTTTTTCAAAAAACTCATACCTTACGTTAGCAGACTGAGTTCAAAAGGTTTGTTTCAAGTCTCACAGCAAATATCAGGGTTTGTTGGTTTTTTTTATTATTATTATTTGATTGCTTGCTTGCTTGGTTTTGGGTTGGGTTTTTTTTGTATTTTGGTTGTTGTTGTTGTTTGGTTTGTGGTTTTTTTTTAACTTAGGGGGCTTTTTTTCTTCTTTTTATGGTGAAAGAACATAGTTAAGCCCTCAGAGTTTTGGACCTACTGTCTCATGGCTGAACCTAATATCTAATCTCTAAGCTCCCCTGGACAGCATACTTCAGTCTTGTTTTCCTGGTGTAAAAACGAGGGACTCAGAAACAGAGAGCCAGTAACCTCATTTCAGGGTGGTCATTTGGTTGCTTCTTGGATCAGGCAGCTTGAGATGCTTCAAAACAACTTAGTATATCTTCTCCATAAGATACATATACATCTCATCTCTGATGTGTATAAGCTCCCTTGGCTGCTGTCCAGGAACATTCACATTTCCTGACTCATGGCAACTGTACCCTGTCTGGTTGTACTTCTTTAGCAGCAGCTCAAAAATCAGAGCAGTATTCTGCTGTTGCATAAGTTTTTCCAAGCTGTAAACAATAAAACACTACCACAAGCTTTATTACATTTATCTTGGAATTCAAGATCCTGAAGAGACTACTGCTTATTATTATTTTTTTTAATGACAATCCAAAAAGAATGTAAGACATTATTCTTTAATAAATATTTTCAGGATAACTTAGTATCCTAAAAGGAAATAATTCTGAAAAGGAAGAACAAATGCTGCAGAAGCTACAATAAGTAAATAATTTTTCTTCCAGCTGAGAAACATGGTTATGATTTTTTATTGTCATATTAATTTTATTGTTATATCAGAATTTACACAACAAAATGGTGAGGGCATATTTAAAGCTACAGAAGTAGAAAATAATTAATAGGGAAAATTACATTTTATAGAGGTAGTAACATACCTTCTAGTACCTCCTATTCTAAATAGCTCTTCTCAAACATTTGTTTTTTAGAAAGCATTTTTAAAGCAGTAGCATTATCACCTTGCTCAGAGCAGCTTAGAAGATAGATAGTCCTTGACTATTACTTGGGTTCATTAAAAGAAAACTCTGTCTGACTCTAAAATCTATTTGGAGCTACAACTGGTCCACTCCCCTGCTTGTGGCATGATGCAGCTGCTCTTTCTTTAATATTTTTGCTGACAGCTACAGCTGACAGATAACATTTTGGTTCACCCCAACATCAACTCTGTCTCAAGGCTCCCTTACTTAGGCTGAAAATGTTACCTTCCTTGTGGCTTTACCTGCATCACAGTGCAATTCTAATTATACAGTTATTCATACTGGTCACTTGTGATGGAGCAGCAGAAACACAGGGCTGCAGTCAGACCATGTGCTGGGGGAGCACAGCAGCCATCTCACATTTGCTAATGGTGCAGCAACAGCTCCTCTTCTTTCCCATCAGCTCTTCTCCCATGCCTAAGAAATAGGCACCTGAGTCTGGGAATAAAAATACTTTTGCATATATAGGTCTGCAGTATGTCAATTGATATTTTTCATTTTACATTAGTTGTCACCTTATATATTTGTTTTAGTTATATTTGTTACCATGGTCAATATAAAAAATATTTTATCCATCTTAATCCCCTAGCAAACAGGCTTTGATTTCTTGGTTCATATAAGTTTTCATATAATAATCAATCACTTGGTAATACTGTGGTGATTGACCCACAATAGGAACTTTTCACAAATGCAGGACTGTTTTGCTCCCAGAGAAAACAAGACCAGTTACAGTGCTCCCAGTTCTGTCCCTGAACATCTGAATCTGCAAGAAAGCTGGAAGATAGGTTGCAAAAGTAGCCAACAGTAAGAGAGAGACACAAAAAGAAAAGTGAGAAGGAGGCACTGGCCAGTTAGACCTGTGAAGGAATTCTCAGGTAAATTAAAAATGATATATCTGTACTTCTTTTCATTGGTGGCTGAATCTAAAAAAAAAAAACAAAACAGAAGATTTGTTATGTTTTTTCAGGATTTGCAGTGAGGCCCGTTAGTTTTTATTTGAACTAAGTATTTTGGTAGACTGCAAAATCCTGTTTTTGTTTTGGGGCTCTTCCATCAACATTTAAAGAACAGGAAGACAAGTGGGAGTTTGTAACCATGAAAAAGCCCCACCAAAACAACCCAGAAAGGAAAAGCTTAGATTACTTTATTGCTACAGTATAGGCATTAAAACACCATCGTCCACCACCCAGAAAAATACTTTGGCTGTTTCACTCTTTGCAGAAAAAAAGAGTTGACTTTGTATGAAATATTTAAATATTCACTGGAGCAAGATCTGACACTTGGGAAGATCCAAAGCTGCACGCAAAGTCAAGAGTTGTTCTTATTCCCTGTGAGTAATTCACAGCGAGAGAATTACCTTTATCCAAAATACATGCATTTTTATTCAAATACCCATTTTGAATAATGCATACAATTTGAAAAACAGTTTATTTCTGTGTACTAAGAACTTAAAACACTACTGGGCTTTGACAGAGAGTTGGAAGGTGGGAAAAAAGGGCAGAGAAACCATTTTCTCATAATTTTTCTACTGCACTCAGTACCTCTTGACTTCTTGTGATTTTAGTATGAGGAAAAAAGGCCAGAAATAACAAACTGTTTCTGCCATTCATATATTCCTTTTTTGTTTCTTGTTTCTCTGAAACTTTACACCAAATTTGACCCAAACCTGCTTCAGAGTACTCCAATCCATACTTTTAGGCAGTATGAATTGTTTACTAAAAGGAATTGCCCAGCATAATTTCAGCTGCAGGCTCTAATCAGACTGTTCTGCTTCCACTCTGCCTGCAGTGGTGTTCCCAATGGGGCAGAGCCTTGGCAGCAGGATGGTTGTGTAGCTGGAAAGCACATCTCTGAGCCTTTAGAGATGGTGTGCAGGTGATTTAGTGCTGGAGAGTATTGGTATTGACCTCATATTCCCACTTCTCTGCACAGGGAACATAAGCAAGCACAAAGCCATCACTGAAAAAAAAAATCTACCAGTACAAACAAATAATGTGGTGTCACTGTACTATGGAGAAAGCAGTGAACCTGGATTTTCTGTGAGTCAGGTGATGGTACTAGGTTGTGTAGCCTTTGACAGTTCAAGAAACACCAAGTGTCGGTACTATTGTATTATAATGGGATTATTTTGTCATCTTCAGTACAACTCTCCTTCCACAGGTTGTTCAAGGATGGCAAAAACAAAACTTTGCAATTCTGTCCTGCAGTTCAGTGGAATCATTTGGATTCCAGCTCTGAGGAGTAGCATTTAGTCTCTGTAACACCTCCAAACGGTTTCTTTATAGGAACCAGTCTGCCTGAAACAGTTTGCATTAAAACACCATTGTAGTTAATGGGTCAAAATTCCCAAGGACATCATTGCAGAAAAGTCTGCCAGTGTCAGATTGGTTCATCTTAAAAATGCTGCCATAGAGCATTGCTGGCAGGAAAACACAAATTGCAGATGTTATGATATTTTTACATATATTTTTGAGGCCTGCCAAAATAGGCCATTTGCAGATCAAATAAAGAAAAAGATTTGGCAAGGTTGGCTGAAATAATTATAAGGAATATTTAGAAATTACTTAGGGCATCTCTGAGAATGTGGTGTGTATGTCAGCTCACCAATCATGATCATGTCCTTTTTTCATGTACTCTCTGAGAAACCATGATATCCACCAAGAGTAAGATAGTGCAAGTCAGAACAGACACTACTTCTGGTATTTCAGTTACAAAAAAATATTTTATTAAGTAAAACCTCTGTTTTTATTTTTAGCATGTTTAAAAATGCTTCTTTTAGAACATGGAAGAGAGGGTATGGATTTGTTGATAAACAGTCTTATGAACTTTAAGTACATTTTGAGTCTCATCAGTTTAATTCTAGAAAGCAGTCTAGGTCAGCTGCTTCTGTAGCTTTCTCTTAACCTTTCTTTGAGTCCTTCCTTAAAGACAAGAGAAAACTGGGAAAAATCAAGTTGCTCCATTTAGATGCTTTTGTGAGGCTGACACAGATTTCTCTGATATAGAAAATAACCTGAAATTCTGTTAGTAGAGACATTTGAAGAATTTTTCTTAGTCTGAAGTTTTGATGGGTTGTTGGCAAAATATAGCTAAACAACTGGGAATTAACAATAGATGAAAATGTGATGTATAAATGTGAGCAGGTACTAAATGCTATATTAAAACACTGTAGGTCGGGTATGCCAATTGATGTATAAATGCAATGTTAGGTTGGGATGTATAAGAGAAGACACAGTACAGAGAAAGCTGATAAAAAAATCCTATCTATGTCTGATATTTTTTATTAAAAAATCTAGTCTTGTAGCCCAGTTGTTTACAGCTTTGCCAAATTTCAGTTGTTCAGGCTGGATGTCTGGCCGAGTCTGAATTGTTTTTGGAAGTTTCAACTAGAATGCTTTGAGCATTTCCAAGAATTAGTTGAGAGAAAATTCTTGTTTGCCCATGTGAAAACAATCCCATCACCATTTTACTTAAAAGCTTTAATGTCTCCACGTTCCAGAGTGATCTATTGAAATTCAGCCAGGGAACAGCTCTGTGGCAGCTAATTGACTTTTGCCATCCTTGTGAAAATTATGCCAGGCTAGGAGCCACTGGAAAAAGTATTTCACCAAGGATTAGAGATTTGTAGCTAATTTTTAAGAATACCCCACATATGCTAAATGCTGTCCCAGTTCCTCACATTTCGCCTGTTGCAGCTGGCTTAGGCATATGCCATTTCCAGGGAGCACCTCCAGCTCACAGTTACAGGGTTAAGTTATACTCTTCCCACAGCTACTTCTTCATCTGATGCTTCAGCCTATGGCACAAAAAGAAATGAGAAGAAAGCTCTTGTTTTTTCTGTTTCAGCAATACTTCCTCAGCAGAGCCTGTGCCATAGTGGGAAAAGATGTGTGGATAGCACGATTACTCTTGCTGCCAGGGAGGAACACTGGCAAGGAACAGCACTGTGACAAGCCCTTTTATGATACTTTTTACTTGTCTGTCAAGATTTCTTTGCCAGTAATAGGTATTATCCATCACCTTTGCTATGGGATGGAAACACTGCCTTCAGGAAGGCAAAGAATAATCAGCAATCACACTGACCCTTTGCCAGTGTAAGTGCTTTTATTAGGAATTTATCTGGATCTTCAGCTGACTCACATTTGGAACTAGAATTATCTCAGTTCATGTCTCTCTGTGGTCTGAGATGTGTCATTGCACTGTTTGGCATTCGCCATTTCTGGCAGGCGAGCTGGGCTTCTCTCTGGGTCCCAGAGTCCACCTCAGCTGATCTCCAAGCTGTGAGCTTTGGAAGTTCAATCCCTCTCTAACAGTTGCAACTCTCCAACCTCACCCCTCTACATGGCACCATACTTCCCTGCAAAGCTGTCTTCTTAGTTCTTCCCTTTGGATTTGGACACAGGGCAGGCTCCTAAGGCAATTTGCTCAACCTGCTTTACTCTTATAGAAACAGCTATGGCAGCTGCTGCTCCCGTATTTTTACCATGCTCACTGTTTCTCTTTTCTCTGTTGCACTCCCCCTCAGGAATTCATTCCATCTGACCGTGCCATCTGTCTGAGTGCTTCTCACTTGCTTGCCCTCCTCTCAAAAGTCAGGGCTTTGCAGTTTGCTGTGGTTTTGTAAAGCAACAATACAAGTTTCCGCTTCTCACAGTTTTATCCTTGTTTGAAAGCAACGTGGTAACAGCCATACAGAAAACAGTCAAAAATCTGTGGGCAACAGTTTGGCTATGTCTATTTTCAGAAAATTAGACAATGCTAGTGCTGGTTCTCTGACCCTCAGTCCAGTTGTCACTGGCTGCTCATACCTCCATTATTAAACTTAAGCCTTCAAAACAGGTTGACTGTGTGCAGACTGCCAAGCCCTGGGTAGGCTGGTCCCCAGCCAGGGACCATTCTAGGAAGACCACCAGTTAGTCCATGCCAAAATTTTGATCAAGGCCTGGCACTGTTTCATCTCCTAATTTAGACATAATCATCACGTCATACTCATCTGAACACATCAAATGTCTGGGATCATCTGAACAATGACATGAAACGTTTCTGCATTTAAAGATATATTTTATTGTTATTGAATCAGACTTCTCTAAGATTACAGCTAGAGTGACTGCTTTCCAAGCATATTTTGAACTTCCAACACTGCAAAATGCTAGCATTGGAAAAACTTTTGTGGCACTTGTTTAAACTGATTGTTAGAGTTAGTTCCTTAGGCATTACTGTAGTATATCTCCTCTGCATGCACTTTTTTGCTTTCTACTGTTCTGTTGCAAATGTCTGTTTCTTTGTTCTCCTTTCATGACATAAGTACCAAAAAGCCCTCAAACAAACAAACCCAAAACCAAAAACAAAACAACAAAAAATATGAAAACTCATACAATTATAAGAAAGCTCAGGAACCAATGTTTCCACCTGAACTATTGTAATTAATGAGCACAGCAGATGATACTTTGGTCAGATGAGTCAAAGCTAATAACACTTCATTGGGTCTTCTTAGTTCCTCATGGACAAACAATACTTGGAGCTACAGGCACAAGTGTGCTCAGGATTTCACAGGACTATCTCCTTTTCAAAAGGCAACATGTAAGCAAGAAAAAAAATGCCAGCAAAAAAAAATTTGTTTTAACCATATGTGGTTTTTGAGGACTGTCTTTTATTGAACAGCAGTTCAAAGAGTAACATAAAAAACTCATACAGGCAATTCTGACCTCTGTCAGAAAAAGAAGTCTTTATGTATCAACAACTAAACAATAAATAACCACTTAGAAACCTTGGCTTCAGCAGAATGGAGCATGCATCTTTTATGTTGTGAGGACACTGGGCCTTGTAGGGCTTTCTACATTGTTCCATGCAGAAGTAGAGCATTGGGATTTGCAGCAGCTCATGAGGATTTAATGCTGGCTGAATTCCTTGACTGTCTCTCCTGTGAAAGAACACTCACTGGTGGTGCCTTTGAGCTCCAGGAGTTGTTCCTCTTATTCATGAAGCAGAAACTCAGGGGCAACTCCATCCTGAAGTGATAGCATGAAGTAAAAACACCCCTCTTGCATAACTTGGCAATGCCCTGTGTACAATGCATGTTTTGTCAGAATTTGAAATTAATATATCACAATTCTAAAGCACACCAAGATGACTTTTATCTGCCAACATGCCTGTTCAAATCCTTCTCCAAGAGCTGATGAAATCATCTGACATAGAGCAAAGCAGAGGCTGCATTCTTTATGGAGCTTTGAGTGATGCATATTTCACCAACTCATCCATGAGGAAAGGATTCTTGAGCAAAATGGTTAAGTGAAAGAAGAGATCATTTTTAAAATATGCTTATGCGGAATTTTAGTTGTGACATGCACCCTGAACATTGCTAATGATTTCAGATATAAGATTATCCAGCAATTCAGAAGCAATTCTGTACACTTTTAAATTATAGCTCTGAAAACATAATTTATGCTTCCAGTACTTTTATCTTAAATAGTCTTTTTGGCTTTAAAAAAAAATTGGATATGGATTGTTTGAAAACTTTCAACTCTGGCACTAATTCAGCTGAAAAGTTTCTGAGGAACAACGGTTACATCAACAAATATAAATCTCTAAATATATTTAAGATTAAGATCCTTGCTTTTTCAAGATGTTCACCTTTTATTTTAGGTGCTTGAGGCATTGCTGAAAGCTTAAAAATGTTATTGAAAAGAGTACTGTGACATCTGAGCCATGGCATGCAATTTGTTCACATGCTCAGCGACAAGCATCATGCTTTGCCCTTCCTTCTGTCCGTGGGAGCAGTTGATTTTGGATTTAATTTGAAGGTGAGGCAAGTACTTTAGAGATAACGTTTTGCAGTTCCCTGCAACTCTGTTCTTATTTTTAGGCCCATTAGTTACTGTTTCACAAGAACAGCTTTTGCACTTGAACTGCATAACAATGGCAGCATTTTTTTTTTTTTTTTGTGGTTTAAGACTAACATAAGTCAGTTCCAGAGCACCTGCCAGGAGATATTATCATTTTTTGTGTACGTTGTCTAAGGATACAGTTAGTTTTTGCTGATGTAGGGTATGAATTACAATTTTGCTTCTAAAAATAGAAGTATTTTGTATTTGAGCAAAACAGTTCAATAAACCATCCTTGGTGAGATAACAATATGCTTTTCACGTCAGAATTATGATGGGTAAAGAAGCCTTCTTTCAAGTGTCCCAGCCAAGCCAAGTAATTTAAAATAGCTAAGCATCAAGTTTGTCAGTTTTAGTTCCATGTCCTGTCATAAGCAATCAGATGAAGAGAGAGAAGTTTACTAAATTAGTAGTAAGGCACTGACTGATTTTCTCAAGGTGAGATTTAAGCCTTGCAGCTTCTCTGTGGCAACCCCTGCAATTCAGTCAGCTACAGGGAGGTCCACAGCATAATTAGTGGCAGCGGAGAACTGCATTTGTGCTCTGCTTTGGATAAGAAAACAAACCAACCAACATGCAAAACAGTGGCCAAAAGCTGCTAGCAGGGAGAACAAGTGCGTGGCAAGGATTTGAAACTTCCCCTGAGCACTCTTGGTTGCTCCATCAATTTCCAGTTTAAGAGATTGCCCAAACCCAATGTGGTTTATCTGGTTAGCAACCATAAGTGAGTATTTCTTCCAAGGATTTCTGATGTCTCCTTCCAAGTCATGCTAATATCTGCATCCACAGAAGAGGCATTCTGCAGATCTGCTGCTCAGTGTGTGAAGAATCTCCTGTTCTGTTTGTTGGTGGACATTGCTTCAAAGCCCAGGTAAAGGAGAAATAACTAGCAAAAGAGAGCAGCTGCCATAACATTACAGGAGCATGACTAGTTTCCTACTAGAACTCTGTGTGTTTGAAAGATGTCAACATCACCTGCCTTCCTGGCTTCCTTCCAAGACACAACCAGGACTCCATTTCTGGAGCTCTGTGGAGCCCAGCTTCCTGAGCAAGAAAAGGTAAAGGCAGACACTCCCTGGCTACTGTGATGCACAGAAATGATCTGAAAACTCTGGGAGATCTTTGAGAACAGATTTGCCTTTCAGAGGAAATGAATTAAAAAACTGCATATGAAATTTTTGCCCAGGGCTCTAACTCCAGAATTAGTACCATAAATTTTTGACCGTCCATACACTGTTCCTCACTAATATTTCAGAAGAGCACAGAAGCTAGCAGTCCTTAGGAAGGCTCTACTATGCTTAGACCAGTCATAATGAGGACTTAAAACCTACAGTGCTGGAGATTCCTTGGTGAAGCTATCTCTTGTATGTGATAAAGACATGAACAAAATAATGTAGCCCATTAGGATTTTTCTCGGAATTTCTCAGGATTAATAATGTGTAAATTCAGAATCTCGTGTCAGAAAGTATGTGACTTTTGAATATGAATCAAGTTTTCTCTTAAAATTAGCAAGGGCATTTATCCCATGTAAGAGAAAATGTTTCCCAACATTACCCTTCTGAAAACTCATCAGTCTCCATTCATTCATGGCTAATTTGTTTCTGAAAGAGTTTAAAGTATGTGAACAGTTTATGTTCAAATCAAGAACTACTTTTTCTTGAGGCAAAAGTAGCAGTTTAAGGAGCAAATAAGACTGCTTTGATGTATGTGTGTCATGGGGACTGGTGAGATAAATCAGGAACTTGAAAAATGCATATCTCTTCTGATTAAACCCTTAATCATATATAATGGTGTCATGGTTTAACCACAACTGGAAACTCAGCCCCAGACAACCACTCACTCCTTCCCCACCAGTGGGATGAGGGAATGCATTGGAAGAGAAAAAGTGAAAATAAAACTTGTTAGGGAAAGACAATTTAATAGGTAAAGCAAAAGCCGCATATGCAGGGAAAGCAAAACCAAGAATTCATTCAACACTTCCCACTGGAAGGCCAGTGTTCAGCTATTCCCAGGAAAGCAGTGCTCCACCATAGGTAGCAGTTACTTGAGAAGAAAAACACTCCAAATGTCCCCCCTTTTCTTCTTCCTCTCCCAGTTTTATTTCCTGAGCATGACACCATAGGTAGGGTATTGCCCTTTCGTAGATGGGGCCACCTGTCCCAGCTGTGTCCCCTCCCAACTCCTTGTGCACCTGCAGCCTCTTCGCTGGTAGGGTGGCAGGGGGTGCAGAAAAAGCCTTGACTCTGTGTAAGCCCTGCTCAGCAATAATGAGAATATCCCTGTGTTACCAACACTGTTTCCAGCACAAATCCAAAACGCAGTCCCATAGTAGCCACTGTGAAGAAAGTTAACTTTACCTCAGCCAAAACCAGCATAAATGGGAATAGAAGCAGAGGCTGTGGTGAAAATCACTAACATTGTCAGAGTCAAAAGTGAAATTGTGATTGCTTAGTTGAGAGAAAAAAGGTGTAAAAAAAGCAACAAGGAAGGATGTTGAATAAGAAGAGGCTAGAGAAGGTGGGTGGGTGGATGGTGGATGCCCCTTCATGAGTGAATGTGCATATGGTGAAAAAAAAAAAGAAAAAGAAGAAATGCATGCAAAGTTATGTACATAAACATATATGTAAATGGATCTTGATTTTCATCGCCTTTGATTAAAGACAGAAGCTTAGAATGCTTTCAAAAGAATTTTTATACAAGATAAGATGTTAGAAGTCAGTAATTCAGATCCTGAGCCATCCATTAACTGATGACAATGGAGGGATGTTTTCCATTCTGTTGGATCCTTTCTTCCTGAGCATCTAATGCTGAATCTTAAGAGCTGAAATTAGCATCATTCATAAGAAACTGGTGAGAGACTTTTGGCTGGCTAAGATAGTGAAGTGCTAATAAAACCAGCAAAACTGATGCTAGGTTTATGAAGCCACAGTTGAGAGTAATCAGATTATGACAGTATTAATTACTCTAAGATATACTATTATAATAATTTTTGGGACATCTTCATAGTAAATTTTGCCTACACTGTGCTAGTACACTTTTTATATGAAGATAGCATGCTGGTATTTCCATAAAAATTTCAAATGGGAGCTACAGGAAAGTGAAAATGTGTGTAATACCACCATGGCTATAGTCTGGTCCCATTTAGGACAGGCTCTGTTTGTGTCTATATATATGGCTGTGCATTTAGAAAGAAATACTTCTTGTAAATTATTCTTTTTAATGTGAACATTTTGCTGCTTTTGGTGAAAGTAGATTTTTTTCCAAACTCTTTTTTTTTTTACCCAAGAGATTTTCTGTTTTGTAGAAGTTAATGGGTTTTTACTTCAAGCTCAGCATAAGCAATCTTTTAAGCACGAAAAAAATTAAGTATCTCCAAAACCAGACAGCTCTGCTTTTTAAAAAAATCTCTTTCCTCTCTCGTGTACAACCCATGCTATGACCAACATAAATTAGAAACAATCATAATTCTGTTCCTTTGGCTGTATCTTTTGGATACCCTCCAACATAAAATGCATTAGCACAAAAATGTTCTTGTCCTTAATTAATTTATAGCTTAGAGCAGAATACCATAAATAACCATTGAACTTCAGCTGCAAAGGTTTTGAAGCCATGGGTAAAATATTTTACAAAAATTGTAATAAAGCTAAACAGTGCTGGATGACAAGTAGAACTAATTATCAATAAATTAAGAAATTTCTGTGACGGACAACGCAATGTAAAAGATGTTTATTTTGTAATATATTTGGGTTCTATTGAATTTACTGTCATTGTGGGAGAGAAAATTATTTAAATTTTATCCCTACCCTGAAAAAATACACTTACTAAACTGAATTATTTGTTTGGGGAGTTTTATTTGTTTTGTTTCTAAACAGCTTGAAGCATATAAATTATGCTGGCATATCTTGTTTTGAAACATGCATGGTTGAAGTTTACAGAATGTGCATGATATACTATAGCTTTATATAGGAACATAGGACTGGAAAAGACCTAATGGGTCATCAAATCTATTGTCATAATATTGCAGGAATCATGTTTTATAATCCCCTTCATAAATTTATCAAATTCCACTGTGAGTGCAGTTGGGATTTTTGCTGCTGTTGCTACAATGAGAAAATTGTTCCCAAATCTCATTGCTCCAAGTGAACATAGATTAATTTCTGGCCAACCTATGCCATTGAGCTCCCTGGCCAACATTGTCACTTAATTTAAATGGCTCTCCCATCTCCCTGATGTTTGCCTCTGTGATATATTTATACACAGCAACTGGATCCCTTAACAGGCTTTATTTTGCCAAGCTAAACAAGCCAAGCTCTTCATTCTGTCTTCTCATATGATAGGCTCTCCTTTCCCCTGATCATCCCAGAAGTCCATCTTTGTACCTGAACAAGTCTGAGGTAATGTGCTACAAATGACCAAGTCTTGTATAAGAGCATAATAAAAGAAACCATAACAAACAGAGTAATAATTTCATGCCTGCAAGGATGTGCTGTGCCAAATATTTAGGAGGTTGAGTAAAGGCTTTGAAATCTTCTAAGAGGATTTTTGTTAGAAATAATGTGTGTTTTTTCTCCAAAGTTGTTGATTCAATTTGCACTATGAAAAGTTTTAGGATTTTAATAAAAAAGCTGGGAATCAATGAAAGTTATTATTTGGTTGAGAACTTCAGCCATAGTATGCAGTTTATTAGATTTGTGACAGTAATCATTGAAGAAATGGGTCTGGCATATTGAAAGTTTGTTTGACAATTATGACTAAGAAGATTTCTATGAGCACTGTATAGTATGTGATGAACCTTTCCTGGAGAAGCCACAATTGCTTTCACATGATGCTCTTAAGACATTTCATTTACAGGGTTCGGGGGGCTGGTTCCCTGGCGCCCGCTCTGCAGAGCACTCCTCTCGGTGTGAGCCAGTGGAAAGCAAAGGAGAATGTGGGTACAAGGGATCCCAGGACCACAAGGAAAAGGATGGTTGGTCAAATACAGTATCCTCTGGTCTCTTGTGCAATAGCTTCCTGGAAAACTCCAGGAAACTCCTGACAGCTAGGTGTTAAGACTGTGACAGAAATATTTTTCACTTCTAATCCTTACTGAGTCGATAGTTCAATCAAGTTTCAAAGGGAGCTTCAGACAGACACTTTTTCCCAGTCATGCTGAGCTTGACATCATAGTGCTTGGGTTCAGGATCACTGGGCAGTAGGATACCTCTGTAAGTGTGAAGGAGAGACATTTAGCAGAGCATTTATTTTTCTGCAATCCTTTTTTTCTCAGGAATAGACATGCTGATTCCTTTTTTTATCTTTTCTCTTCCCTATAGGGTAAGGTAAAAGAGCTTTTGTAATATGCTGTAGGAAAAGGGAAGCACAAATTCAAGGTATTACGTGTGCATAGATCCATGAAAATGAACAGCTTTTAAAATACAAGCAATTTCTTAAGCAAAAGCAAAGGGGACTCAAAATGGTGATTACAAGCAGTTAGGTAGACAATTCAGGAAAGACACGTCAGCACGAGTGCCTGCTCCCTGGGGACTGGGAGCAGGAGGAATCCCCATGGGGATTAGAGGGCTGAGGACAGCCCCAGCCCTGGGCATCAGGCACTTCCCTGGAGATGGGTTGAGCTTGGGATGGGCCGTGAGCCCAGCTTGATGGGACCCACGGAAAGGCAGGGCAGGGCTGTGTGGAGCTGGAGACCAGCCTGCTGTGGCGATCTTGGGGCAGAGGATGGTGGTCCCAGGGGGGCTGACATGGGGACCTGGGTCCTCATTCATTTCTGATGAAAACAGTCCTAGTCAAATAGTTGAGTTCATAGTGGAAGCTGTTGCACGCTGCTTGCCCCCATGGTGGCCTGTGGGCTCCCTCCTTCATGCATCCCAAAGCGTTCTCAAGTGATGCTTGACAAAATCAGCTTCACTTTGTGCTCTGTCCTGACTACCTGTGCATAGCCAGATCTTCACAGTGCCCAGCCAGACTGGCTGTCCAGAAGGACTTGCCCTTTGTTTTACTATCCCCAGTGTGGCAGCTGGTGCTTGGAGCTGCAAGGGAGCTAAAAGCAGCTTCAAGAGCTCTTTGCTTTCCCTGGATGTTCCTTCAAGGGTCCTGGGAACTATGGCTTGTAAATCAATGGGAATACAGGGACTTTCACTGACCCTTTTAGTTAGGGTATTTTGGCAAACTTGCCAAAGAAAACTTCAGCTTTCCTTCTGCTAAGCTTGTTTTTCTGATCCATGGTGCAATGGAGCAGAGGGGGCACGTGTATGTGAACGAGGAAAGATGAGAGGCTTTCTCCAAAACAAATCTACAGAGAATCAATAGCTTCCTATTATTGTGCTGAGAGCAACAAACAAAAATTACTCTATTTAGTGCATGTGATAAAACTCCAACAACTGGCATGGAAAATACAGTCCAAGAGGCATCCTGCTGTGCAAAGGGCTGTGATGTTATTGTAGCTCTCTTGGGTTAAGTGAGGCAAAGTCTGCAACCAAAGCTGCTTCTTTCAGTAGCCTAACAGGTGGTTTAGGAGCATTTTGGTGTACCTATGTGACGTCTGTGAGTGAAATAACAGCCTTTTTCAACTCAGTAGCAAAATCCCATGGACTTTTCAGTACAACACAATATTGTATAATGGATGGTATTTTAATTAATACAATGATGTTCATCCTGACTGTTTCTATTCCTCACTATATTTACTGTGGCATCACTTAGTTAAAATGGAGAAGACACATATAGGCATAAATACTATCTCAAAGTATTTTGAAATTTAATGAAGAAAAGGCTTTTCCACACAGTGTAAAGCATCTACATGATCCTGCTTCTTGGTAAAACATCAGAGGATTGAAATTCCTCAAATCCTATGTGTGCTCCAGGATGTCTCTTCTCAGGAGGATTTAAGTGGAGTTGCTACACTTGTAAAATGACTTTGAACAATACGTAGTGGAGAGAAAGTATCCTTAAGGGTCTATTTTTAAACCATGTCTTCTGTGAACAAGGCTTCTGGTGAATAACACCACCTTTTTTGCATTAAAATTTGCAGATTCTAATCTCATTTAGTCTGACAAAAATCCAGAATAACATCTTTAAACTCAGAATCATAAAGGCAAATGAGGTCAGAGTTTGACCTGCTAAGCCTTGGTCCACTCTTTTTGTATCTTAATAATTAGTATGCACTGGTTGACAGAAAACTCTTCTTTGTTTCTTATATTGTGTGAATTGCATGGAAAATGCAGCTCTTCATTGCAAAAATGACTCATTTTATTAGGTCTAGATAGTTGCATATTATCTTTTAAAGACAGTAGTCTTGATCCTTCCTCCGTTCAAATTAATGAGAAAACTTTCACTGAATTTTTTTGAAGGTCAAACTTTTTGTAGGGCAAAGAATAAACTTCTGTAAATCCCATGTGCCTTGTACAAATGTCTCTACCTTGCTTCTTGTAAATTGTCATGCCAGATGTGTTTCGGAGCTTCTGGGATAACAGTGTGATAACCTGAATTCTCACACATGTAGGAAATGCCTTCTGCTCTTCATAAGTAAATATATAGATGGATAATTGCTCAATTTTCTCCAAGAATTAACTGCTCAGGACTGAAGTTCCCTAAAGAAATTTTCTAGAAAGTTAAAATATTTATCAATAAAATAACCTTCCTATAAAACTAAGCTTTCTTCAATGTGTTTGCACCAATTTAACTTTGATTAGAGCTGGCTAAGATTTCATTGCTGAATCTCTCCTTATTTATAATCCAATAAATCTTGTTCTTTCTATTCAGAGCAAGGAAAAAATATACAAATACCAAGATGACATATACTATTTTGCAAGAATTGACATACAGTTTGTTAAGAAATAATGGATAAATGTGTCATACTGTTTTCTGACTCGTATTAACTGGCACCATAGCAGTCCTGCTTTATTCCTTAAATGGTAGTGTTCCTTGTTTGACTGTATTGTTATTAGGAGAACTATATAAATTATTTAAACAACAGTCAGTTTGTAGTGTTGAACAAAATTGTTACTGTTTTCTTTAAAAAGATCACAGCTTCCTAGAACATTATGTGCTCCTTGCCAAGAAAAGACCTCCATGATCTCACAGCCCTCAGAATCTCTGTGGCACCACCAGTCCTGCCACTGAGCCTTCCTGGACACATTTCCATGCCAGCTGTCTCTGAAGTGTATTTGACCCACAAAACTTTGTTTATACCATAAGCATACTGCTCAGTCAAGGAGGTCAGGGCAGAGTTCAGGGAATCCACAATGTGGATTCAAATTCTGTTTGTTTATGCAAACTAGTCTAATGCGAGAATGAGCTTTTATCAACATGAGAGCCTGCCTCCCTCCAGTGTTATGGCTCTTTTCCCACATGCACTACAACAGCCCCAGCTTTCCAGGAGTTGGGATTTGGAGTTGTCACCATGTCTCCAGCCTTCCTTTGCTTTGTGGGCTGTGAAATAAACTGGCCTACAGCTCTTGCCGTGCTCCAGGCTGCCCAGCTTGGCCAGCCAGGGGAGTCACACATTCCCCCTGAGCAGGTAGAACTCTACAGCCTGCCTGCAGCATCACTAATACATGGGCCAGGCTGGACATGTTTCTTCTCTGCTGTCTTTTTGTCGTGTCACTGCATTGCACATATTCTGCAGAACTGCTCTACTCAATGAGGAACCCAGCATATTACCTAGCAGCTTTTTACTTCCCTCATTACGGTGCTTTTTTTTGGGGGGGTGAAGGAGGTTATTTGGTGCTAATTGCTAGATTAACACAGAAAGCTGAAACTTGTGGCACCAGCACTTTGGAGGCAATGGGAGTGTGAGGTGTTACCACTGGGTTGTTATACTGTATCATACCTGCAAACATATTACCTAATGTATTCTGGAATCTTCAGGTCACTGTGCTTTTTCATGGCTTTGGAAACACATGGATAAAGTCAATGGGAGTTTCTAAATTAAAAAATACAAGTATTTTCAAGTCATTTCAAGTCTGGAAGTCTGTGTTTTCTAGCTGGCCTGCTGTCTGGCTGGCAGAACAAGCAGAACATGCTGCTTCTCTCTTTGTTCCTGGCATGCAGCCCCTGAGCCTTATCTTTTCTCTAGGGAGCAGCAGGAACCCCAGTCAGCCTCAGGTGGGAGCAGCAGAGCGATGGCACAGGGACACCTCTACCCTCGACTCCCTCCTCCCCCCACCGGACCTAGATTCTAGCGAAGCCCCTGCCCTGGAAGCATCCCTCGACACAGGTATTACTCCACACCACGGGCTGTTCTGCTGACACACAGGAGCTTCCAGGTGGAGCCAGATCCTAAATAAATAACACTCAGGAGATGCTGTTGCAATAGCATGGCTGGAAAGCAGCACTTGATCTTCCTGCAGATGTCAGCTCCAGGAGAGGACCGAAATGACTTATGTCATTGCTTGTCTTTCAAAGGCTCATCTGAATTGCAGAGCTGTCAAAGCCCTCGGGGACTGTTGAGGATTCACAAGGACATCTTCAATGCACACTATTTTCTCTGAAATATTTTAGCATAATGAGTTAAAATTAAGCATCCTGAGTTAAGGACTTAGTGTAAGGAGGAACTCTTCAGCAGGCACTGTGGACTTTTATGACCGAAATGGGTGTCTCACAGTATTCGCATTGGATTTTGCCTGTCTTTTATAAGCCCCATTGCTAGTATCACATTGGTTATACTTTGTTTCCAGTTTTAAAATGCCTCACTGTGCTGATCATACTTCGAAATTGTGGACCCAGCTCAAAAACTTGAAGGCAAACACTAATGATTTTATAAAAATTTCACAACTTCAATATTTTAAAATGTCTGACTCATTTGGAAAGCTTGGGATCGTCTGTATTAATTATGGCCCCAGAAGATCTCTCTCAATAGAAAGCAACTCCATTTGTAGTTAAGGATTGCAAATACAATCTTCCTGGAACTGAAAATTGTACATTGTGCAATTTTTATGGCTTGTATAGCTTTTCTATTTTTAGTTGATTGAAACCTGCAATACATCATATAATCCTCCTGAAATTGTCATTTATAATGCTAATTGCATTAACTTGGCATAAGTTATTTGCTTTCTTAAAATTGTTTCACCTAACAATGTTACACAAATAAAACTAGTTTTCTCTGACACAAAGTTGATATGACTACAAACTACTAATGATGCTTTTCTAGTTATGGACTTAAAAAAAATTTAAAAAAACCCTACAGTATTTTCTTTTATTCTTTTAAAAATATGCATGTTGTTATGAAGTCCAATAACTGTTCCATTACTTCAGCAAACAATTTATTTAATATTTGCCTTTACAGACATTTGGAAAAGTTTCTCTGAGGTTTGAGAAAGTCTAATAAAATTGCACTTTTCAGCTTTTTTGAAGGTAGACTGAGAAGAACAATTCTGGGTTTTTTCTTTTCTGGAAATGCATCTTCAAGGTATAAGAGATCAGTCAGTAACAAGTATTTGCATAGAACTCTCCAACCTTGTTCTTGCTTACTTAAATAGAGATAATGTCATTTATTTGGCTACCTGCAGAAATCGTTTGCGCAACATTGTGCAACATACGTTGGCTGAGCAGAGGGCAGGGGAGCTAAGCCTGCTGCTGGCAAACCAGTTCATGACTTTTGTACCATAACGTTAAGTGTTGTTGACAACACTTTTATTTTCTAGGCTTTCCTACCCCTTTAATTATCATCATTTGTCTTTGACACATATGCTTATTTCAACAAGTCCGAGGTTTTTCAAATCCGTGGTGTTTGCTGCTTCCACAGGGTGTAGCCAGGTGAATTCTAGTGCCTGAAAGTCCAGCGCTACAGCCAAGCCATCCTACAACACTGGCATGTGCTGCTGAATGTTTTCCATGCGAGCTTTTGTTTTTTTCTTGATGGCAAATGGTAGTAACAACGAGTGCAATCAGAATGAAGATTCTTTTTGCAAACATGACAGTTACCTTAGGTCAAGCGCGTGGCATCCTCTCAGCTGTGCGGAGTTTCTCTAAATATGACCAGTTCACAGCAGGGTGGTTTCGTAGTCCTAGAATTGACTCACAAACTGTTGACTGATTATTTTTTTCTTTTGTTTTAAATTTGTGACAGTTTTCTGGCATGCAGTCAATGATTTGCACAGGCTTAATTGAAAAGATTTATTAGAATACCAGATTTTGGAATTTACTTTGATGAAATGAGTTACATAACTTACTATGAAGCATAGAGTGTATATATTGCTGAAGTTACATTTCATTTAGCAGTGTCTTTCAGGTTTAAAGATAAAAATTATTCTTAGTTAATAAAAGTAAGGAAATATTTACTCAACATGAAAACTTAGTTCTGAATTTCTGAAAGCCTTGGGAAGTATTTTCAGTATGTATACAGTGGAGGCTCAGATGTTTAGTTTGGGCTTGCATTTTCCGCACAGCTGTGCTTACCAGTTGGCTACTGGGTGCTCTGGAGAGCTGCCCTTTAACTTCCAGCTGGGCAGGTCTGAAGAAGACTCCTTTACCTCTGAAATTCCTGCAGTCTGCAAACAGGCAAATGCAGATAAGGAAAAGCTCTTATCTGTGGGTTTATGCAGTGAATACTAAGAAGAAAGCAGTGGTACTGAAAGCTCACTTAGACACTTTCACTAGGGATAGAAACCTGAGTGAGGTTTATTCTCACTGGGAGTAAGACAGTAAGTGAAATGTGAAATGAACACATGAAAATACTCTCTGTTACATCTTGTTTCTTAAGATAACTAAGTATATATATATAAAACTAACAAGAGTTGAATTTGCTTCCTCATAGGTGGAAAACTGGTTAATCTTCCTTTTCCCACACCACAGCTTGGTCCGGCTTGGTGCTGGTGGAGCCAAGATGTGACAGACCTCCAGCAGTAACTGCACCAGGTCCTTGCCAAGGCCCTGAGTCCACCACACATGCACACGAGAAGCAGCCCAAAGTAATTTCTCAGTCACCTAAACTTCGTGGAAGGCAGCTGAAAAGTATTAAAGGAAACAAATAAGAAATGCTGAGACATTACATAACTTTTTTTTTTTACTAAATAAAGAAAAACAGTAATGTCTTTATTTATCTGCTGCTTTCTTACCTGATTTACCAATCATATACCATCTGTACCTTTTAAACTTGTATTCCAAGACCCAGTGATGCCTTCATATTTAGAGATACCCATCAATTCCTTTTAGCAACACTGCAATCTATATTGCTTTTCTGTCACCTTCACATACAAAACAGGAACTTGAAATTTTTATGATTAATTTTTTTCAGATTTATCCTTATTATTAAAAATTATTCTCTAGTTTCACTTGCTCCAACTAAAAGAAAGCTAATTTCTTATTGCTGTTTCTTAAATTACTTGTTTTGTACAGTTATGGCCAAATTCCCCACACTCTTCCTTCCAAGAAAGAGAAGTCAGCATGAGTTGTTACTGGAGAGTCAAACGAGCTCATTTCCCAGTTAGGGAGCTCTTTGAGGGTGAGCTTTTGACTCTTCAGTACTTTTTAGAAGTACTGGATTCTCTGCCCCTCTCAGCCAGAAGTGTGCCTGCAGCAGACCTCTGTGTACTGATATCTTGTAGAAAAACCATCTCCCGCCACTGGAGTTTGCGACTTCATTAACACAAAGTTGGCAGGGTTGGTTGTACTAGCGACTGAGGAGTGGACCCAATCCCACAAACTCTGTTATGCCCTAACATTTGCCATCAAGTGTTTCACTGTGTCAGATGCTGATAACAAGGTGCCAAATACATGGTATTGACTCCCCACCCATCATCAAAATTGGCCTTTGTGATGATGCACTTCCGGATCCATCGCCAGCTTATCAGTCAGCTCACTGATGTGCCTCAATTAAGGGCGCAGCCTCTCTAGAGAGCTCAGTGGTGGCTCAGAGGGGCAAAACTGAGACCTCTCAGCACATCCCAGGGTCAGAATTCAGTGGTGTCCTCTCACAGGGAGCAGCACTACCATCCTCTACCCAGCATCTTTTCCTATGGAAAGAAAATCAGGAGATGCTTTTCCTGATGGACAGAAGTCATGATCGGCTGCCACTGGAGCTGCATAACTGAGGACAAGGACAGGCCTGAAGTCTTAACATAGCCTCAGAAGGCTCAGGCTCCATTTCAAAGACACTGCAGATTATGGATAAAACCTAAACTCCTAATTCAGTCACACAAATGAAATACTTAAAGCTGAACAGTGTGAATTTATGCCATGTAGATGATTTTAGCTTCATGTAGGCTTATAAAACATCCACTCAACTTGTAGTAGCTCTTTTTAATATCTTTCCATGGCTCTGAACTGAAATTACTTTCTAAGAAAAGCAGCTAAGGAAGTTTTACTCTATCCTAGTGGAAAACAAACTCCAACCCTTTTTTTATAGTTAAGAAAGGCCAGGTGTTTGGCTAGTTGCAAAAAAGCAAAGACCATTCACTTAGATTTTATCCCCGTTGAAATTGGACTTCAAGAAGTCACAGACATTAAAGAAACTTGAATTTGGCAGCAGGTAATTTTAGTAATGTTAATGCAAGACCAGGCCCATGCAGAGATATTTATTTGCTTTTTCCTTCTCTCTTCCTTCCCCGCTCAAAGCAACTGTGCTGTATTTTCAGCTTAGCCTGAATTTTTACTCCAAATTAAAAAGCCAGGTGAAGATTTGAGCAGATTAACAGTGACAGGCTATTCAAAAGAAGATCAAAACCAGCTCAACCTGTACATGCAGGATAACTCTTTAACTTAATTCTTTCCAAGTGAAGAAATTGTTGTCCAGAGATTTTGAAAACTTGACATTAGAAGAGGCACGTAAATATGGTTTCTATAATTGAAAGCTATTAAAGCAGTTGAGGCCATTTTCAATGCCCAGGTGAGGTGTCTGCAGGTTTTGGTGCTGCTCCCTGTCAGCGTGAAGGCATTGGTATTATTTAAATCAGTTAGGCTGACATTTTCTTCTTTACTTTCTTTGCCACAAGTTCTGAAGTCAGTGGAAAGCCTACCGGATTACTGGGAAATAATGACAGTCATTGGGCTGGCACTGCCAGGAATGAAGTAAGACTCTCCTTTCCGTTTACCTCTTTGCAAATAGTAATGACAACTGAAAGCCAGGGCTTTGAATAAGGCAAGGGCCACTCTGGAGTCTCCCAGTGTTAGTCTCTTTATCAGTGACATGAAGCAGAGGAGTTTGTGCCACCAAGGCCAGCAAAAGCCAGGATAAGGCTGCTGTGAAGTGGGGATGTTGGGCAACCTCTCTCTGCTTCAGCTGCCCTGTCTCTACCTGACTCCTGCTGAACTGCTCTATCTCAATCCACGCTTCAATAGCGGCTTAAAAGTATGCCTCTAGAATAGGTAATAGATGTCTGCATGCCTTGACCTAACTTACTTGAAAAATTCGGATCCTTCCCACCACCCTCTGCTTATTTTCTCTCTCCAGACTGTGTATTTATGGCGAGTTGCACTTTCCCTTTGCACGGCTGATTAGTTTTCCATTTCCTTTGTTTGTAAAGGAGCGGACTATGGAAAGGAAAGGCTGTAAATTAAACAGTGATGGGCATGAGTACAGATACTGGGAGATGAACGTCTGTACTCATACTAAACTGTTGGAGTGGTCCCTGGCACACTTTTGGCCAGACCACTTAACACTCTCCCAAATCATTTAAGAGCACGTTTCAGGAGTTAGCATGGGCTAGGAGCAATTCCCAGTAGGCAGTGTGGATGCAGCCAGCATGTTATGGATGCTAAGAAGGCTTAAGAGCCTGAAGGATTTTCCAGGACAGCTGGCCTCACAGTTAGAAACTAGTTCTGGACATGGTTAAACTCCATTATACATGTAGCCAAAGAATTCTTTTTTTTTTTTTCCCCCTAATGGGACAAATACTATTGTAAAACCCCCAAAACTGATAGTGAAACTCACAGGCAGGTTTAGTATCAGAGTCAATTTTTAACTCCTTGTTTGGGAGTCAGTTAAACTTCACAGAGGAGGAACCTTTTGGGAGGAGGGAGGCAGCCCAGTCAAATGAAGGGGGTTAAATTCACGTCTTGCCAGACCACCAGGCATTCATGTGCAAGCTGGTACTCTGTGTCTATCAACAAGTGAAACTTCCTACAAAGGGATCACTGAGAGAGATTTGGAACTTGCTCCCTGCTTTAGCTGATGGCTGAAATTTGAGATGCTGCAGATGGTTTTTTTTTTTTACACTGTTGTCTCTTAGAGACAATATTTGTAGAAGATACAGGTCCTCTGTTGGATTTTTTTTCCTTTTGCTGTAAAATCCGTAGGGGTATCTACATTGTGATTATTTTTTCCTATTTTTATAAAACAAATGAAAGATAAATTAGTCACATGTAAAATGTAGCTATAGTTGTTTACTGGTTTCAGCAAAATAAACTGTGCAAATCATGGCTACTGAGAAGAATATGGGATTCACAATCCACATCAGGTCAGCAAGAGACAGCAAAATGCTTACCTTGCCCCAAAGCTTGTTTTTGGTTTTGGGACATTCATCTTTTTGTCTTATCTCATATGTGTTAAAATCTGAGTTAATTTTGAAATAAAAAGTAATTTGAAAGTGAAAAGTTGGAACTTCTTTTGTAAAAAGCTAAGGGTTTCCTCATTTCCTAATTGTATTGCCTATTTGCCCTGTGGTTCATTCCTAGGTCAAAGTAGGCTTGCATGGACTGTGAAATTACTTTAGTTTCCATGCTGTGTTCCCTCTTTGATATATCAGTTTTAGGTATTTTGCTTGGTCATAGTAGGGATAGGGATGAGGGACTGAGAGGCAAGACCTGTGATGATTGTCATCCTGCCCCTGTCTATTGCTGCTTTCAGCAGTTTCCTACCATCCTGGCAGGAGACAGTGCATTGTTATAGGAGCAGTGGTCTTTAGAAACTACTTACCAGAGATATAGCGTGGTTCCTGTGTCCACAGTATCTTGAAGGTTATCAGCTTGGTTCTATGCTGTCAACAAAAAGAAATTACTAATGTTTACCCAACACCAAAGATTTCCCACCTGCAGGAGTGAAAAATCTTTTGTAGGCCTGCTAATCTGCATCACCTCTCTTACCATTTTCCAGGCATGTTCTGGCTGTTAGGTGATAAAACAGGCATTTAGTGGGTTTGGACTGGAACTAATGGTGACACTGCTAGTGTGACCTTCCTGTGAAGTTTGATTTGAAATGGGATAACTTAAAAGGGCAAAAAGCTGTGAAACAATATGTGAAGAATCATGATAGGGCACAGTGCTCAATCCAGACCTCAAAGAGTGTCTGTGCTTCAAGACAGGCTCCATGAGCTGGGTGCAAGGCCTCAGAAAGCAAGGACATTTCTTTCCTCCAAAGATTCATGCACTTCAAATCAGAAGTCATCCTGAGCACAGGACACCTCAGTGGGCTGGGAAGAAGGATGAGTCCTCCATGTCTTGCAGCTCTGCTGAAACCCCCTAGAAAGGCTACACGGTTGGCAGTTAGCACTGGTGCCACCCCCTGGCTCCTGGGGGCTCCCTTTCAGCCACATAGCCACTCCAGAGAATAAATTTTGAAGCCCTCATCAGCCCTACTGGCATGTTTGTCTAGTGGTGTCAGCTCCTTGAGTGAGCTCTCTCTTCTCTGTGACTCCTGTTTGTACTTGCTGGCAGCTGGGAAGCACAGTAATCAAAACAGCGGTAGAGTCATATATAAAAGTTTATTTTTTTGACTCAGTGATGATCTAATAGCTTATCATTCCTCATGGCTCATGCATCCAAGATGTTTTTCCAGATGAAGCCTGGGAAACATGAATCTTTGTGAAACAACTCTATATTACTCCTTAGTGGGTCAGCACACATTACTCACGTAAAAGTATGCCAGATGAAACCACAAGTTTTCCTGAAAATGACAAAATTAATGGAATTATACCAGCATAAACTCTGTTCTTTCTAAATCTGTGCCATAATTTAGCCAGAGAAGAGTTTATCTTGGAATTAAGAAAATGGTGTTAAAGTGATATAAATCTGCCTTAGGGATGACTGGGTTTCCTCTTTCAGTTTTGTGAAATCCTCTTCTGCTTTCACGCAGATTTTACTTATTCAGAAAGACACCTGGATATGGAATTTTCATAACTCTATTTCTTTTCTTCTTGAGACTACATTTATGCTTATTCCTCTCATTTCTTTCTTCAAGCAAAGGAACTTGGTGAATATAGCCCATGTGCTACTATGCTCCACTGTTACAAGAATCAATTTTAGAAACTGTAAAATAAATCTTTGATAAAGCAAAAAGGCTTTGCTGGTTTCCTGCTGTACCTCAGTGAGTGTGTCTGCTGTAACTGCTGCTTTTCTACACTCCTTTCAAACAGCAAACCCCACTACTGGAGCAGTGTCAACAGGATGAACCAAACATTTCTTCTTCAGTGCATGAGGCTCAGCACACGTGCTGGGGTGTTGCTCCTCCTGACACCTGTATGACAAATATTCCATGGGCAGCAAACAGACCAGGTAAATGGATGAAGGCAGCACTGGTCATCTCCTGGTCCTCTCCTGGTCTGTACAGGAGTTAAGCTCTGTGGCTCGGTTATTCATACTGTGTACTGAGTAGAGAATTGCCCTGATTCAGAAAGTTCTGTACCTCCCTGCCAATAGTTCAACAAGGGCAAGCAGAGAACACATGCTCTCACCAAAGCACACTGGCAACGTGTAATACTGTCAGAAGAAACAAAGACTACTCCTCGTTTGCTCAAATCAAGTCATGATGCATATGAGGACAAGAGACTGAGGGAGGGTTAGACAGCACAATGGATTAGTACTCCAGGTGGGAATACGTAGAAATTCAGGAAACTCCGGAATTGCTAGGGTAGATATTTGTTCCATTCTTCATTGTATTAGTCATTTGGTTTATCACTCTCCTCTGACCAGCATGACTGAAACAAACACTGGAGTCATCCGCAAAAGCAAAACCAAGAATAAGGTCTGCATTCCCTTGGCCCAGTGTCATTCCCAATCTGGAATCTGACCCATGGCTGCCTCATGCAGCATTCGAGTCCAGCTGCACAGAATTGCTCAGCACATGCCTCCAACGATGCAGCCAGGAACTCCTACCTGGTCCTATCACAACCTATTGGGAATTTCTTCTAGTCAGACAAAACAATAATAATGAACATCTCTAGAGTCCAGGAGAACAACCCGGAATAACTAATAAGAAAATCAATGATTTTAATCAGTCTCTGAGGTAATGTGAACAGTTGTATCTCTACATGGTTGTCCTGTGAAAGGCACACCACCGAGGCCATGTAACCTCCGTTGTGGCTATCTAGATCCCCTGGGCCTAAAGCTGTCCATTCCCATCTGGGGTGGTCCTTGCTGAGGACTTCTAAGCCAACAAAGTCAACTTGATGCCCCTATGTTCCTGTCCTCCTGACATTTGAGAAGGTACCTTCTTTTTCATGTGTTTTTATTTGGCAGGATTTTTTCTTGGTACCTACTACTTGCAGATGCAAACTGATAATATTTAAAATTTTTTCCATCTGTCCTCCTCGTTTATGAGGTGTTTCAGATCTGATGAAGGTTTTACATGATTTGGTCTCCATCTTTAGTATATTTAAATTATTTTTCACTCGTGATGCTATACACTGATTGGTAATCACCAGGCACAGATTTGGCTTGCTCAGTGTTTGAGTTCTCCATGATCAATCCTGTATACCAGATGCTTCTGCACAACACTTTTCTCCACATAAAAAACCTGTGCAGCACAGTCACTGAAAGACACAGTTCCCAGTGCCACAGCAGAGAAGCAATTGCAGTTTTGGCTCACTAATAACCCAATTGCACTGACCGTACAATACACTGTTAGCCTGTCAGAAACCCAGCACTTTCATGTGATATCCTAATCTGCTGGATCTGCAACTGAACTCCAGACTACAGATTTATAGCCAATGGCAACAACCATATCATGCCTTTAAATCAGTTTTGTGTGTGTGTGTGTGTGTGTGTGTGTGTGTGTGTGTGTGTGTGTATTATAATATTATTATTATTTCAAGGGAAAACACTATGGAGACAAAATCAGCATGTTCAATTAGCAAGAGGGACTGCACATGAAGTTCAAAGAACCCTTTTGCGTTATCTGATTCTAATAGCACTAGTAACAGAGCCTAATCTAACCTGTCATTTCAAGAGCTACAGGGAGAACAAATTGCCGTCAACGGGGAAAGGGTCTGGAACAGCATGCAGCCTGTCCTCTCCTGACATCCTACTCAGCAAATTTCTCACAGATTTCCTCCTGATGTCAGTAAAACTAACATAAAGGTTATTTCATAAAATCTTGTGTGAATTGCTAACTTGTGAAAACTGAAGGACCCATGCCCAGAACAACAATACAGACTCCAGTAAATAAGCATAGCATTTGTCCTTTGTGCTTAAAGCTTAACAAACGACTGAAACAGAGGAGAGGCTGAAGAGTTCCCATGCCAAGTACCAATAGTGTGAGCACATATTGAAATGAGTAGCCAATAAATGTCAAAATCAAGGTGACTGATCACATAACGTCTCTTTGTTTGACTGGAAACTGTTAGGAAAGATTTCCAGTTTAATATGCAATATGATAAGGCTTGGCGGCGGGGAGGGGGGGGGGGGGAGGGGTTTGAAATTAGTAGAGTTAAATGCTAAAGTTGTTATAAATCATACCAAAGATTTCTTCAGGGAACACAATCCCTACAGCGGATCAGGAATGCTGTAAGATATAGAGATGAGATCAGGGCTGACAGCAGGGGGTCATTTGTTACCAATGTTAGACTGGCAGTGTCCCCAGAATCAATTTTGGAACCCTGACGAAAAAACAGATCAGCAGAGTTTTGGGATTTTGATATTTGCGTACCAAAATAATGTCAAGCAATTGCCCAGAAACTTCTCTTCTTTATCATGATGCCATCAGAAATACAGATGGATGTCCAAAATGATAATACTAAGAACTCGTTTCCAGCACACAGTATTTCAGCCAAGATCCCTGGTATGTTCTGGCTACTTCACGCTACACTAATTAAAACTCAGTCATCCTTACAGCTGCTTTATATTCCTAGAGCACTGCACAGCAGCTGGATCATGCCATTGATTTTGGCCCTTAAACTCCTTGGAAATCACTGTGTGAATATCAAAACTTTGGCCCTTTCTGTCACAATTTAAGCTTCTGTCACCTGCATCTCTGGCATCAGCACACAACACCTTTGCATTTGGGTAACATGTTGGAAAAGTACCAATATTATAAGGGAAGACAGAGTAAGTATTAACATTATATTGATTTTGGCAAGCTTTTAGACTAAGAAAGGCTTTTAGGGGCAATGTCCCCCAGAGTGACAGATTGTCTGCCCCACTCACAGTCATATAAGACTTGCTGCAAAATAAATCTGCAAGTTAAAAAGAAATTTCAAAAGAGGTCAAGTCTCATCTCCTTTAATGACAATCATATCCTAATTAGCCAGATGATACAAATCACCAGGTCAATTTGTTCAGCTGATCTGTTGCTGTTTTAATGAATTCTGAAAAAACATACATTTGCATCTGTCCTTTGTGGGCCTATATTGACTTACATTAAGTAAAGCATGCTTTAAATATGCATTCCTACTTTCTTTGTTAGCATGCTTATAAGCCTGTTGTCAACTGCTCGGTCTTTACATGGCTTCAGGAATTGTTATTTCTGCTCCCCCAAGGGCAGATGGATCAAAATGGCTGTCTTGAGTTATGATTTGACAGGGTGACACACCACTTCTTGTGACGTCTCACATACTCAGCTAACTGTTCATGATGCAATGCTTCAGGTGGGTGTCTCACCTAGTCATGAGTTAAATTTAAAATTTATTGTGCACCTTCAGGTCTAATAGTTGAGTTGTCTTACTACAGACAGATCACTAACATGGCATGTTACTAAGCAGAATACTGTAATATAATAATCTGTTTTCCACTGGAAAACATATACAAGACAGTCTTCAAATATTTATTCTTAAAACATGTAGGATGTCCCAGAGCTATGAAACTATTCACTGTAAGCCATAAAAAATAGCTTTGGTTTAGAGATGAAAGTGGCTGGAGGCTGTGGCCCACAGGGACTCAGAAGGAAACACTTAGAAAATAGAGACAGATTGAATCCCAAGTGCTCTCTCCTGAGAGGAAGCATGGTTGGAAAGTTTGAAACACATTAAAGTTAAACAAATTGAAAAGCCCTATCTGAGAGGAAACATAGTACAATGTTTATTTTTCCATTACAAACCCAAAACCTAAAAGATTTCCTGAGGTTCTCAGGTATTGTTCATACTTATAATGGAGACCTGTTTTTAGAAAGTGTAATTCATGTGTTTAATCCAAACTGTTTGATGAAAAACACACTGCATAAGCATTCAGGAAGCTAAAGGCCATTGTATACCTGTATCACATATTGTTTGGATAGGAGCAGACCTACAATGAAAGGAATTTCTGTGGAACTCTCTTGCTCAAAAACATTGGGTCTAATTCTCTCCCCATTTATGCTGGACGAATTCCACTGAATTAATGAAGACATGAGTAATGAGTGATAATAAAATGATAATCGTCCTGCTGAGTGTGAAACTACGAGAGTGCAAGGCTACTGTGAGCAAGAGATTTGTAACAGTGGCCTGAGTCAAGAAAGTTGCAAGCCATTGCAGGCCTGGGGTAATTTAGCCAAGCTGATTAGTCAATGTATTTTAGGTTTTGCCCCATCGCTAGTGAACGGTGAACTGCTACTCTGAAATCCTTACTAGAAGAAATACTTGTAAGAAGTGGAATATTATTCATTAGGTCTATTGATATAAAAATTTAGCAATACAGTAGGTCAAGTGACAGAGCTAAGGAACATTTGCTGTCATAGTCCAAGACCACAGTGTAGGTGCTTAAGAAGACAGAGATATGAGCATTCCAAAACCATGACCAATTTTGGAGAAACCCTGAATCTTCTGGAAAGACTGTGCTGATCTTGTCCATTTACCTCTTAGTGATTTCATGCTCTCTGTGCTCTTTTTTCAAACTTCTTTTCAACTTTCCTTTATGGCACTTACTATCTAATAATTTTGTGCAGTATTTGCCACCTGATTTACTCTGCATTCCCCATTTTGTTTTATTACCTGGAATGAAATCATTGCTTCACTCAGCGAAACTACAGACTGACCTTTTTCATGCACTGTCATTCCATTCTCATGGAGAATTTATAATCAAGGAATATGCTTTTCTAAAATTTAATTGCATTTCTGTTTCTCAAGGAAACCACATGTTAAAATAAGATCTACTTAACAGCCTGCTTTGTTTTGTAGTGTTGAGTTGTGAATGATCAAAATGTCAACTGAAGGAAAGAAAACACTGGAACTTATCATTTTCCCACATCACTTTTAAGTTCCATAGATCTAAATTCATATTAGCATCTGGGCTTGCTGAAAAAGGTGGTTACCCTTACTTTAGGACTTTGTTTCTGCCACACACAGAGATTTGCTAAAATGGTTGAGCTTTCTACTGCAGTCTGTTGAGCATGACAGTATTTTCAGTTTATAGAAGATTGTTGTTCTTTCCAAAGGCTGTATTTCCACTGTGGCTTTTTTTTTGCAAGTAATTTTGTTTACAAATGCATCTTTATGTTTGTTTCTTTCTAGGCAGGGATGAGATCCCGAAACCAAGGTGGAGAAAGCTCGTCTAATGGGCACTTCTCCAGTTCCAAGCCTGTCATCAGCCATGCAGAGAATGAAAAACTTCAGGAGGATGCCAAGAAAAAGAACAAACCTCATCGGAAGGAAGATGAGGTCATGGCTTCAGCAACTGTCAAACGGCACTCAAAATCACCTGGACCTGCTGAACGAAAGAACAAGAAGACCATAGAGCTTTCTAAAGAGGATTTGATAAAACTACTTAGTATAATGGAAGGAGAATTGCAGGTAAATTAAACATATTTTAAACCATATTTTCTATGTAGTTATTTATTTTTAGTTTGCTCAAAGAGCACAGGGCTCAGTGAACAGTGCAAGTTAAAGAGGAAGGACCACAAGGAGAGAGCTGTGATAGTTGATGTTTAACAGGATAGTCACAGCTTTAAGTAATGCTTTATTTACCATCTCTATCTGCAGCTACCAAAGTAAAATAAATTATAAACACCTGCCAGAATTGACAAAGAAATGGGGATCTGTAAATGAGGCAGAAAACAACCATAGGGAAATGAGTTCCGAAGGCTGGGAGGGAAGGGATGGGAAAGACAAGCAAATATAGTAAATGTAATTACCACCATTAATGAAAATATTCAAGAGCCAATCTGCAAGTCAGTAATACTGAAAATGAACATAAGATTATGTCCCCTGGGAACATAAGATGTCCCCCCTTTTGCATATTCAGATGTTGCTGAGGGCTCATCCAAAGCTCTGTCTGTCTCATCTGGTGTCCAGCACTCTTCACTTTCCTTGCTTTTCAAAGATCCATTAGGTTTATTTCATGGAGTGGTGCTTGCTTGAAAGCTTTCTCAATTGTCCTGGTTTGCATGCTAATTCAGCCCAGTAGCAAGTCCTTGGTGGCCGTCAGTGCTTAACTTGTCCCAAAAATGTCCACCCAGTTTTGAGATTCTCTTTAATGCTAATAAATCATTGAACTTTCAGTAGTGTCAGCCTTCAGGGAATTTCAAAATAAGGAACTGAAATGTGGTACTTCAAATAGTCAATAGGAAAACTTCTGACTTTTCGAGACTTATGCCCTTCTGTGGTAGGAATGCTTACCAAACTTATAGATCCTTTTGGTTGTGCTTTAGTGATCTTTTTCTCTGAACCCATGGACAGGCAGAAAAAAGCTGCCTGACCTGTGTGAAAATGTTTTGTTTAATCTCTCTATTCTAGTTAATCATTATTACTTAGCATTTTATATAAGGCTTTACTTTTCCCATGAAATCCACATTCATAACATTTTTACTTTGATTTTGAACTTGTTACCATTTTAGATGGTTACAAGAAGAAATTGTAAAAAGTCACCTGAGTTGCACCATTACCACACTCTGAGATTCCATCATATTAAGTATCATTAAGTATCACTTTTCCTGTACATAATTCACCTCTGATTTGTCAGAAAGTACTTTCAAGTTACAGAAAGTATGCATTCAAAATAGATAATTTTGTCAAAGAGAAAGAATGGTCATTTTACAAGGACAAACTGCAGGGGAAAAAAAAAGGAAGAAAATTTGTTGAAATTGCAATTTTGCAAAGGAAGAAAAGAAATTGTCTTTCCAGAACAGTAACCACTTTTATAGTGCTTCATTTTACTTTATACAAAAACTTGCATATATAATTTCCTTAAAGAGGGAGCTAGGATGCAACTTCTGTGGTGAATGGAATCAAGCATCAATACAAATATGTCATGCTTGTGTTATTCAGAAAGATTCACTCTGAAGTTACCTTTGTGGTCTGGAAAGGGGAGGTGAAAAAGCTACTACTGTTTCCTGTGTAACAATAAATGTGGTCTTTATTGTTTGAGTAATTCTCCTGTTCTTCACCAGTCTTTTACTTCCTGGGGTAGTTACACAACCTTCAAAGAACTGCCCATGTTCTCATTATCCCTATGGGGATGATGGGGATAGCTGCAATCTGCACTGTGCAATATGGGCTGAACATCCTCACCAAGCTGATACTTCCATTGTCCTGGGCAGTACTTTTAGGGATGTTCATTCAGACAGACCCCACAGAGGTTCTAAGACACTGCTAAAGCTTCCTGACATGACAGGAGGATTGTGAGGACAACAACACTGGTAGCCATAGAGTGTGTCTGTTCTTCTGCTCCTTGTGGCAACAGAAGTTTTTGATTTAATTTCAAAACCCCTCATTTCAGTTATTTCCCCAGTACCTGTGTTGGTGCATTTCTGAAGTGGGCAAGCTACAGCACTTTGGCTTGAGATGAGAGCCTGGCTTTAACACTACCAATGAAGATGAGCCAAGGAAGACTCCAGCCAAAGTAAATACTCTGATATTACCTCCTGGCTCTCACAGTGACCTAATGCACTGAGTCATTTCATGGCTTTTTATTTTCTGATCTGTTCGGACATCTCTGGTCTCTGGCTGGCGTTTTGTTAGACTGACAAATCAGACTGTGGGTTTATTTTGAAGCCATTTCAGTACTGGCAAAGCAGACATTATATAGGCATACATGGAAGAAGATTTTGGCTTGAGAATAACATCAAGGTGTACCTGTAGGGAGATCCATTATTTTCTGAAGAAAAAAATGGAGTAAAATGCCATGACTCTTTAATGAGCAGCCATGAGCAGGGGGCATCTTATGACTTTGCCACCAAATGGTAACCCCTAAAACAGTGAGCTGAGCCATGGGAAGTAATCATCATGACAGCCATGGGGCTAGCAGGATAAACTGGTAAAGTGGGTATCATGTGCTTAGTTCACTATTTACATCATGTAACAACAGACCCATGCCACATTGCTGTTGGTATCAGTTTGGAGTCCTTACTTTAGGACTTGATCCCCCAGCTCTTCATTTTGAAGGCAAACATGCCAGAAGACCATGGGGACATGCCCTGGCAGTGACATTTATGTCATCATTTTTAACTTTCTTACTTTTAAAAATTATAATAACCTCAGGTAGCTTGTCTGTACTTTAGCTTCTAGCAGCAAGTTGGACTCAGCTCTGCCTGTCTTCAGGTTTTGTGGCTAGGCCCTGTGCATGTACTGAATATAGAGAAGGAAAGGTTTTCATAAACTGTAGCCTATGCCTTATTTTGTAAGAAAACAAAAGGGGAGGAAAAAGTGTACAGAAGCTGCAGTGATGTGTCCCAATGTACATGGTAGGGGAGCTCTTAAGTTGCTGAAGGAGAGTGGGAAGCAAATGAACTGATGACAGGGATTGATTTTTAAGACCTTACAGCTCAGTGGAGTATATTTTCTCTTGTGAGATCTAACTGCTCATATAAAAAAGCAGTGATTACATAGTCTTTAAACCTATATTGAATATATAGGGGCAAAAAAATCCATTAAGGATTTTTGCCTATACCTTGAAAAAATTTAATTTTTAAATACTGCAAAACTTATTTTAAAAGAAAACTTTAAATACCAGTAGAATAAATTAGACCAGGAAGGCATGGCATTAATTTGCCTGGTTGTTACAGTGATTTCAGTCAAACCCACATGTGAATATTATTAATTACAGAGCAACATAGGCAGTGTGAATCTTTACAATGATAATGTAATCCTATCTGTGGTTCACAGATTTTTTTTCTAATGGCCTATGTATTTGTCCTGGCAGGAATATATTCCCTTTCTGTATGGTTTCTGAGCAGCAGCCATTAATCTCCAGCAATACCAACACTGATTTTCAGCATTTCCTGATTGGGGGCCCAAAAGGAAATGAGTAGTGGTATTCAAACATATTTACCATTAACTCTGCAATTGCATGTTTGAAAAGAAAAACAAAACAAACCAGAATAGTACAACAACTATGTTTAATGAAGACAGCATCCCACTACAAATCACAGTCTTTCAAGAAAAATAATTTTGTAGCCAGGTTCTGTGCCTATTGCTGGATGACAATTTAAGCCTGGAAGACGGTTTGCTACATTTCACACCAATTTAAATGGGAGCATCATTTCACCTTGAGGCCTTTATTATAGTCAGCGATTTACTGTGTTTCTCCAGTGCAAACACGGCATTCATCCCCTGCAACTCAGCCACCCCTTCCTGTCGAGGACCCTTGCATGCTTTAGGGCTGAGGGAAATGTTTCACGAGAGCCTGAGACTGTGGAGGAGCAGGGCTCCACAGAGCTGGGCAGCCATGGGGTGTCAAGGAAATGCATGTTAAGTTGTCAGCTGTGTGTTTCCTCTGTTGCAGACCTGAGGATGCAGATGGGCAATACGTGAAATAAGATGTCTTGGGGAACAGTATGTATGATATACAAGTGATGTATATATTAATCACAAGATACAATTCCTAAGAAGCCTTCAGACTTCCAAATGGTCTAATGTAACACTGGGTTGGGTTTGACATTTGAAGGGAAACACATTGTAGCAGATATTCAGAGGTAAACCTATTTGTATAGCATTCCTCCTTCAAAGGGAGAGAACAAACGACTCTGTTGTTAAAGAAGCCTTTAATCTGTGTTTAAGACAGGGTAAAATTCTTAAACTGTAAACAGTCCTTTGGCATAACAGTCGTCCATATAGATGCAGAGTGCAGCATGCAGGGGTCAGGTAGTCACAGATCTATGTTGCTGAAGCTCTCCTTCCACTGCTGGTAGCTCTCTCCTCCAACAAGGGAATGGTTAGCAGAGGTGTGTGAGGAATGTGTGCTTTGTTCTCTCTGGTGAGGTTCTTATGAAACACTCAGATCAATGGCTGAACATCCTGCCATGAGGGAAATTCTCTCTTAACAAAGTCAGTTAACAGATACTGGGTATCATATACCTATGACCACTTGTTGCATTCTAGCATTTTTAAAAGGTGTTTCAGTATTTTACCATCTGTCTTTCTATCAGAAAACTAAGCCTTGTAAACGTAAAGGAAAGGAAAATTCTTTACTGCTTCCACCTTTCTGTTTTCTACTTTCTTTTCTGTTTGTATAGCGACATATTTTATTAATATCTTTTATTCTATCATAATTCTGTTCTTTTCTCTTTCCCAAGATCTAACTTTCACTCTTCACTTTTCTTCCCTTCTTTATTTCTCTAGTTGTGACTTTTTTCCTTATTCTACCTTTTTGTCACTTCCCAACTCAGGCTTTCCTTATCCTCATAACGCATGAACTGACCTGAGAATCCTGGAGATAAAATTGTAGAAGATATACTGTAAATCAACTTCGAGCAGCTAATTTTTGTAGGCAACCACTTTATTTGTCATTAATTTATTAAACTGTGTTTTCAGATTAGGTGAGTTGTTTACTGGGCTATTCCTATTGAAAAACAGTCCCAGAACTGAAATGCTTTCATGTCTAGCTAATTTCCCTCTTTCAATTTCTGATGCAATTTTAATTATGTCTAGTGAAATCTTTATGAAATGGTGCTATACACTGATACTGCTTTGAATAGCCTACCTCTCTCCCTACTGCCCAATGTGTTTGTAGACAGAAGTCTGGCATCCTCTGAGCCCTTGTTTTTGCTGTGCTATCATGTGTTATTGTTTTGGTTTGACTCTTGGCAAAATGCCAACCACCTCCCAATGTGACAGAGTTTCAGTTAAAAGAAGTGA
>JAWWEU010000111.1:84829636-84889135 GCA_035583155.1 Acropternis orthonyx
CAAAAAGTATACCCCTGGGTTAGTGTTCTTTGTTTAATTCATTTGCTTGTAATAAAACCGCCCATTTATTTCTCATATGTTCAAAGCAGAACAAGTAAGGACTGCCCTGTATCAGGTTGGAAGTTTTGGTCTTATTCCCATTGAGATCAGTGTCTGTAACTGATCCTATTTTGCAATTTTTTAAAATTAATTTTAAATAACTGATGTAATTTGGCTATTTTTTCCCACTTACTTAATCAAAATTGTATACTCAGTGCCACAGTAATGAGAAAGCTTGTATCTTTTCTCATTTTTCTTGAGAGAAGGTTCACTCTGTGGGAGAGGAAGTGGCCAACCCTTTTGCAATCAATGTTAAATGCATGGACTCTGGCTTTAAAATATTTGGGATTCTTGGGAGAGCTTGCAATGAGCATATGTCTTCTATGTCATAATGCTCTCCAGTGCTCTGACTCACAGTTGTTAATTTAACATTGTAGTTGTAGATGAGTCTGGTTTTATTAATTTTGCTGCTCCAGTTGTGTGTTTATTAAGTTTTTGTCTCCTGTTCTCCAACTGAGGATCATATAAGCTCTTGAGAGGAAAATGGATTATTTTTCATCCAAAATAAGCTTTAATAAAAGTCAATACAAGGCTTAATATAATAATTGTGAGAACATGGCTATTTGAGAATGTGTCCTGTTTCTAAGGTTAAAGGCTCCACCTATTGGTTGACCAAAATGAGAGAACTGTAACATTAAAAAAACTGCTAGTCCAACTGAACATCCTGTGTCTTGCCACATCTTATGAAATTGCTGGCTTCAGTGTAGAATTTTGCAGGATGTCCAAAATAAAGTGAGTTCAGTGACTTATTTCAGTGCAGATGTGGCACCCAAAATGATGCACTGCTGAGACACTATGAAGGGAAGTCCTTTTCCTGGGACAGGAAGAGTTTGGATTTGCAACAGAAGTCTTTCTTATCCTGGAAATTATTCATTTTCTTTGCAAAAAAATTAGCATCAAGTCTTCCAGACCAGCAACATGAGTGTAACTGACCAATTGAAATATACTTGCATGGTAATTTCCAAGTGTTTGTCATCTTCAAGTTTAAAAAAGTCAGAAGCAGAACTATTCATGTGGTCAACTTCATAGTGAAACCCCCATTTCCCCAATATTGACTGAGGCACTCTCAGGAGTTCAGGTAAATGGCATTTGGAAGGGCTTCAGAATCATTCCTAGGAATGCACTAGGAGGATGGAGAGGGGAAAAGATTTCCAAGTGGGGCTTGGGGAGGGCAAAGGGAAGGACAGACAGGGAGCATCTAGGGTATTTTGGAGATGACAGGAGGCTGTGATGGCATTTTGGGCATGGCTGGGAGCTCTTGCTCTGCACCTTTCATTGCCCATCCTCTCTAGTTACTTCACCCTAACAGTTTGTGCCACTTCCCTCGTTTCCTCTGACAACTCCTCTAAATTATTGGCTACGCTGGTGAGTGCTTGCTGTAATGCAGTCCTACTCTTCTTGCCCATTCATCAGTCATCAGTAACTTGAATGCACATTGTGTAGCACAGAGTACTGAAAACCAGCTTGTTGAAGCCAACAAAATGCTTGGGCAAGAGAAAGTTGTGTATACAGTTTATTGCACATGTACACACACTTACATCTGTTAGTGTCTCCACAGAGGAGGCAGAAGGATTGCCTCTGAACTTCATCATCCTGGTGATTACAGCCCTGCTGGCACCAGCTTGTCTTGCTCTGTCCTGCTCTTTGCATGCTCATTCCTGCCAGAAAGCAGAGAGATCACTGTGGGGAAAAAAAAAACCTGGGCAGATTTTTTCCCCTTGGATGGGGGATACGTATGCCAGCAGCTTCAAGTGCATCCCTGAAATTCAGGTCAGAGCACCCAATTTCAGATGCTTCAGTTCCTTATACAGTCCATGTAGCACTTCAAACACCAATTTAGACAAGCTGAGTAACATGCCTAATGAAGATACTTTTTTGTTTCCAATGGATTTCAACAACTTGGATGATAGTATAGAAGTACATAAACATGGAGAAAATAAAAGAATGTAATGAATGGGGAAGATTAATAAAAGAACAACTATATTGATGTCATAGTGCCATATTTTTTGTAGCATTCATAGAGTATCTAGATCTTCTATATACCTAGAAATTAAATGTTACAGCATTTCTGAGAAATATTATTTCCTGTATCGAATGGAAATTGGCACATAGTGAAGTTAATTTTATGTGTGAAGCATAAGAAAAACATCCATGATCCATGGATCTCTTGTGTCTTGATCCAGATTTGCTAACATGAAACGAAGGGCCAGATGATAAGAGAAGAAAATCTTTTCTGTTATTAGCCTTTCATTAATCACCTTTTTTTTTTTTTTTCCTCTTAAAGAGGTGCTAACTGAACACAAAAATGTTGTGGTTACAAAAGGAACATGGTAATTTACTACATGACTCCAACTCTATAAAACCACCTCAATGTGTGGGAAACGTGCTGCAATTTTAATGACTTCCTTATACTGCTACAGTAGCTTGTGATGGGCCATTTGTCTGGGATATGGAAAGCTTCAGATCATTTCTTAGCACTAATAAACTGGAATAGGGACTTAATGATCTGGGCTGTCATGTCTGATTTGGAGCACATGAACCAGGGAGCTCTCCTTTGCCTTTGCAGGCATTGTGGTGACTAGTGCTGATGAGAGGAAAGACCTAAGGCTGCTTTTTTTAACTACCTCATTTCTTGGGATGCACATTGCATCCCATAGCCACATACCGTCCCTGAACTGCAAATGTAGTAATTCATATGCTGTTGTTAATGATTCTTCCTGCTCAGGTATTTGAAAAAGTGTTTTGACAGATGTTCCTTCCTCTCCTTGATGGCTAGTTGGATCAATCCATGGTTTCTGCTTGCTGCTTGGGCTTCAGGGCATCTGAAAAATGTTATTATACAGCTAGTGTCGACTGAGACAAAAACTACATGACTGGATACAGCAAACCCAAAGCAGTGGGTTTACCCATTGTGATGCATTGCTGAAGCATATAGAGTACATCCCAACATAGAGACTTGTGCACATACCTGACAGTGACCCCTCCCACTGGTCCCTGTGCTGACTGGATCATGGAACCCTAATTCTATACGTGCAGTAACTGCCCCATGGTTCGATAATATCAAGCAAAGCACTCTTTCAATGTGAAAAGACATGACAGGGTATGCCAAAACCTAATCACTCTGAAAACACCAAGCAGTTTGGAGTTAATACTTCTCAGGGCCTTGCTATGGGAATTTTGCTGGCTGTGGCCCAGACTACAGATAATTAATTATGTCAGTGAAAGGCTCCGGTGGCCTGTTTTCTTCAGAAAAAAGTGACATCATCCATGGAGTGCTCTGGCAATAAAGCAGAACAAAGCTGTGTGGGCAGGAAATAACAGACAGATGTCTTCTAGTGCTCATTTGATCTGTTTCGAAGCTTGCTGTAAGAAGTAATACATTGCTCAGTGCTGCTTCTCCTCAGCTCTGCAATCTTTAGCGGGGACTTTTTTAAACATAAGAGGCCAAATTAATCTCTGATGTAATTCTTCTGGAGCCACTTCAGAAGGTTAGTGCAGTGGATGAGCTGATTTATCATGTGCCTCTTGTCCAGTTTTTATTTTAGAAGGACTTTCTGTGTTATCACTGTAAGATAACGCACAATAAAATGAAATACATTGTATAGCTACAAAGGCTTCATACAAGGCCAGAAAGTTCTGCACAGTGTGGAGAAAACAGGACAGTTCTGTTTCATTTCCTTGGGGTCATGAGGGATCACATGCATTTCTGAATATATTTCACTTAACTTTCCTACAAAACCAACGATCAACAATGGTAATTTTTCATCACTGAAGTAATCGCTTTACCTTCAAAGTACATCATGTACATAGACTTAAGTCTAGAAATGTTAAAAGAAATCCAAGAAAAAAACTTTGCTGTACATAGAGTCTTCTTTTCAAGAAAAACTATATATACATTTTGCTGGTGCAGCCTCACCTTGAATATTGTGTGCAGTTTTAGGCACCACAATATAAGAAAGATATTAAGTCATTAGAGAGTGTCCAAAGGAGGGCAACAAAGATAGCGAAGCGCCTTGAGAGGAATCCACATGAGGAGTAGCTGAGGTCACTTCATCTATTCAGCCTGAAGAGGAGACTGAGGGGAGACCTCATTGCAGTCTACAGCTTCCTCACGGAGGGAAGCAGAAGGGCAGGCACTGATCTCTTCTCCCTGGTAACCAGCAGGATCCAAGGGAATGGCATAAAGCTCTGGCAAGAGAGGTTTAGGTTGGATATTAGGAAAAGGTTCTTCACCCAGAGAGTGGCTGGGCACTGGACCAGGCTCCCCAGGGTCATGGTCACAGCACCAAGCCTGTCTGAGTTCAAGAAGTGTTTGGACAATGCTCTCAGGCACATGGTGTGATTCTTGGGATTGTCCTGTGCAGGGACAACAGTTGGACTTGATGATCCCTGTGGGTCCATTACAGCTCAGGAATTCTATAATTCTGTGATTCTATGTCATTAGCCAGCATTTTGCATGGCTAGCATCACTGAGTGATACAAACAAGGCTACTTCAGATATCTGGTATAGGGGAGAAAATATTTATTGAGTCTTTAGCAAAAAGAGCTTTGTATGATGCAATATGCAGTAAAGCATCTAACTTCCCAGCTTTGAAACATACCTTGTACACTAAGTACATTTGTCCTGGAAGAGAAATTGCTTCCCAGTCCTCATAGCAGTATGTAGGGCTAGTTTGAGGACTCAGGCCTTTAGCAAAAGCATCACTCCAGTAGGCAGGGTTAGTTTTTATTACTTACTGTATTCATTTTTATAATATCATGACAAAATTAGAAAGGTCCACTTTCACTTTAATTATTTTAATTTCCTCCTAAGGTAAGAAAAGAAGGGAAGTTACTGATTTTGAACAGGGACCAGTGGACTAGTGTTAGGAAGGTTTTGCAGATGCATGTGTTTGAGTACACCTGCCTGAAGATGCTTTCTTTCATTCAAGTCAACTAAGCAAACTTGCAGTATTCACTTTCAGAGTTTTCTGACTTTTCAGGATTAAGGCTATTCCTGTTCTGACAGCAAAACAGCATGTCCTGGATAGCACAGAAAGCAGTGTGAGAACATTCTCCCGATCTCCCTCAGGATGCCTTGTGTGTGATGTTTATTAGCTCTTAGGTGAAACACTTGTAAAGCCTACTAGAACTCAGGAAATCAGTTACTGGTAAGACCCCCACATTACATGGAGAACCTGTGACCTTATCTAGTTTCTGATGCTGTGCAGAGTAGCTGTTGCACTATAAATAACCTGAACTGTATGCAATGCAAGTAACAACAACACAAGTAGAAGTGAAGGTTCCTGTCTGTGATTTCATAAGTTATTTTTTGTCACTAATCACTGGCAAGAAAAATACAACTTCATAAATATTAAACATCTATTACTTAGTGCTTTTACTTGTGCAGGTATAAAAAGGTGTCTTCATAATTAGAAAAGAAATATCAAAAGCTGGAAATATTAGATTGTCCAAATATTACAGAGTTGCATTTCTTGTAAATACTACTCCTGCATTTTCAAAACTCCTTTCATATAATTGAGACAATTGTTGTAATGTTATTGAAATATATAGATAGCTGTGAAGTAGGTATATATATTTTAGATACCTCCAAACATGAAGCTATGAAAGAAATAGTTACTGGTAACTGATTTTGAGAGAGACACGCTGTGAATTTGCAGGAAGGCTACTTACAAATAAACTCAGGAGAAGAGTTAAGGAAAGGTACTGGCAAATGATCGTGAATTGGGTTTTACTCTCAGCTGACAGTGATTACTTCAACTCCATTCAACCCACCTTGAATACAACTGAAATTTTTTCCCAATTTACTAGATGCCTTATGTGAAACAAGTTTGATCAGTTCAGTCCCATTTCCCAGGTGACAAATGGTCTGTGGCAAAAATTCCCCGTTTAGTGGGTGCTGAGTTTTGTCAGCAGTCTCATGGGAGAGGCCAAAGACTGTGGGAATGGGGAGAGAGGGCTGTAGTAAATTGGCAGGGCAGGGCATCAGGAGGAAGCACGTCTGAACGCCCGGCTCCTGTAACAGTCTTTCCATTGACCGAGAATCTGGTTGCTAGGCTGCCGGACCTCTTTTACAAGCAGCAGAGTCATGCTATTGTTTCCTAAATGGTTTCAATTTTATGCAGGAACCTCTTTACATCCTTTCTATATATTTTAAATATTTTACTAGGCACGTAGTAAAGCAAGGTTTGGAACACAGCCCCCTACTCTGCTCAAGTCGGTGAGCAAAAGAAAGTCCTTCTGCTTTATTCTGGCAAAAAGTGAGGGTTTCAGCATAGCCCTGCAAAGTGTGGGCTTACGTCAGCCTTCCCTCTGGGCAGTTAGCATGCACTTAAGAGGGGAGGGGAGCATTGTGTTGGATTTCCCAGGTAGTAACGCTGACCCAGCATCTTAGGTAAGTGCACTTATCAACGGGTAGTAGAGAGGAGGGAAAGGAGAGCAGGCAAAGCTTTGTGGGACAGGAGTACTCCACAGCACTTCAGTCCCTACATGGAGGTACTCAAGAAGTGAGGTCATCAACCTTTAAATTTTGGCACCCTTAGTAAGCATAAAACAAGGCTTAGACACAGTTCAACTTTGCAGCTCCTCTATCAGCATGAACAGCTGAAGGAGTTAACTGAGTACAGTGTCCAATTCCGGTCCCCACAATTCCAAAAGGATGCAGACAAGCTAGAGAAGGACCAAAGGAAGGACACGCCGATGATCAAAGGGCTGGAGAACCTGCCCTATGAGGATAGACTGAAGGAATTATGTCTTTTCTCCCTGGACAAGGCTTGGGGAGAACTCATCACAGTAGTCCAGTACTTAAAAGGCAGCTCAGAAGATGGAGGCTGTCTCTTCACAAGGAGCCTCATGGAAAAGACAAGGTGCAACAGGTACAGGCTGCACTGGGAGAAGTTTCATCTTGACCTAAGAAATCATTTTTTTACAGTGAGAACTATCTATCACTAGAACAACATCCCACGGATGAGTCCCTATCACTGAAGTTTTCAAGATGCAGTTGGACGTGGTGGTAGATGATATCTAGATTTCCTTTGCCATGAAAGGTTGGACCAGATGATCTTCTGAGGTCTTTTCTGATGTGGACTGTTCTATGGTTCTATGAGTCTGATAAACAGGGAGTCTCTAAGCAGACTTTGCTCCTGAGGAAAATGAGTGTGTAAAAATATATCAACATATCTGGTCTTCTGTGTTTCTTGCCTTGAGAGTGTTGCAAAGTGGTAAAAGTAGTCTCTTTAATCTGCCTTCAGTGCTCCTACTGCTTAGAGAATCAGGTACTTGAGGGCACTTTATTAATGGGAAAGTCTCTTTATTTTCAAGAACCCACAATCTGAACAGTATAAATAGAAAGTTTGCTTGGAGTTTTCTGTGGGACAATTGAAGTAATGAAAAACCAATAAAAGTAAATTTTTTAAATTCCATATTTTGACTTTAAAGAGCTTCTCTGACTAATTGAAGTCTTCTGGACTTTTGCAAATAAGTTTCATTGTGTTACAAGCTGTTGCAATATGTGGACTTCTCAAGCCCGGATACTCTTTCTCATCACCAACAAAACAAAACAAAAAAAGGACCTCAAAGATGTTTTTCCTGTGCCAAACACCATGTTCTTTCCACGAAAACAGCTAAGAACTTTCCTCTGGGATTTATATGCAAATTTACTTCCAATGTGAAGTATCTTCCTTTCAAAGGAAGTTTGTCTCCTAGCTTATGATTTATGCAAAACAGCATTGTGCTTTGGGACAAGGGAGGCACCAACAGTAAATGTCCATCAGTAGAAACAGCTTGCCAGCAAGGTCCCCTCTTCTTAGCTCACTTTGAGCTTCTCATGCCTCTTTTCAGGTACCTGTGTTGAAGTAGCCCAACTATTCCTCTGCAGGATTATTCTGACTTGTTTTCTGAAAACAGTCTGTTTCCTGCAGATTGCTATGCATTGAAAGAAAATATCTGAGCTCTCTTCTAGTCATTTCAGTGGAAAATTAGTCATTTGGAGGAAGTCTGAAATCAACAAGATAGACAGGCATGCTGTTTAAGATCCTTCCCTCTACATTATCCTGAGGAGTTTCAGAGACACTAAACTGGAGTTCACAAACCCTTAGGCAGATGGAAGGTTAGGATTTTGCCTGGGTGTCTCTCTCACCTAGGTTAGCTGCACTTCAGAATCTCCCTATGATGAGGTTTGTTTCTGACCAAATAAAAGTTAAATTTGTCTCCAGTTTATTATTAGTATGAGGTCCCCTTTTTGGTCCAATGCTTCCTAGCAACCTGAGGGTCTGTTTGCCAGTTTGCTTTTCACAAACTGTTATCATAAGTCCCTGAAACAGAGTACTTGGTGAATTAGCTGATACCCTTGAAAAGATAACAATAGGAGAAATGGCCAAGCCCAGAAAAGACAGAAGGTGCTTTGCCAAATTAATGCAATCCAAAAAATCCATAGTGCCAGGAGAGTGTGGGGTAACCAAGAAGGGGTATGTGAGAGGGGAACTGACTGCACCCTCGGGGATGGTGCCAACCAGCCTGTCTCTGGGCTGGGTACCCTCCCCTTGGGCTGCAGCAAGGGGTGTTCAGTGATGACAGTCCTACCCTGTCCCCTTGGAGCTAAGTGTGTCACTGCTTCCCTTTAAAAATGAAGCAATGACAAGGTGTTTCCTTCAAAGCTCTGAACTGAGCTTGGGCACCTTTCTTCCTTCTTGGGGTGTCTGCTCTTCCATTCAGCATCACCCACTCCCTTGGTTTGGTTCCCTCTGACTCTTGGGGGACCCAAACCTGCAGTCACCAGAAGCCTTTCTTAGCTAGCAAGTTATAAGCTGTTTCAGGGATTCTTATTCCCTCCTGCTAAAGTTGCTCCATTTTAATTGTTAGTGATGACAGACTAACGAGGCCTGAAGGAAAGTACGCATGGCAGTGCACAACTGAGCAAGGGCTGGGACACAACTGGGCAGAGCAGCTGCCTCTGCCAGCTATTTCTGTATCAAATAACCATTGCGGGGACTGGAGTCCAGCTCTTTGCTCTCTCTATTCACAGTGTTAAGCCACCAAGCCCGAGTTGTCTCGGTCTACTCTGCCCAGCCCTGTCAATGTTTAATTATGCCATCTGGGGCCCAATAACTTCAGTGGGAGAGAATGAACTCATCCTCCTCCCCTCCTAAATAGCCTGGGGTCTGAGGTGTGCCTGTCCCTGAGGAATGGGATGTGTGGGGCCTGAAGCTTTGTGTGCTCAGAATCAAAATAAAATGAGGTTTCAATATGATTGGCTGTGGCCCTTGGTGCATAGGGTAGAAGGGAGCTGCCCCCTCATCCCGCTGTTTTTGGTGCTCCCTTTGCATGTCTGTGGCACAGGGCCCCTGCTGCAGGGCACACAGCGGGATACCAAACTCATTCATGGGGGCAGGATGTAGGTATGGCCCCAAAACTGCCTCTTCCTAAAAGGAATTAAGACAACATGGCATAAAATCTGGATATTTAGAAATCCTCTCATAATCCCACGCTATTCTATTAGACTTTTTAAGGGCTTTTTCTTCAATGTAGAAGCATTGGCCTCAATGCTTCTATGATATCTGTTATTTTTACAGGGATAGCAGAAATTATACATTCTCAAACCTGTCTAAAACTTTCAAAAAATGACATTTTTCATGTACTGAGAGTGGCACAGTCTCAGTATGTGATGTAGTGAGGTGTACATGCTCTTCTGACTTTCTTTGGGTCTAGCTCACATAATTCACTTACTTGTGATATCTATGAGTAATTCACCTTTTCCACTCTCATTTTTGAATAACATGAATACCATTCCAATCTGTATTTTGTAGCTTGCAGACATGTGCAAAGCTTTTACTTCAAGTTACAAAATGTTATAAAGTGTAATTTGGCAAGTTCTTAATTGGGTAGCATAATCTTTGCCCCAAGTTCATTTTTTCCTTTATTTTCATGTTAAAATACTTCATTTTAGAGGAAAAAAAAATAATTAAAGGGTCTTTGCCATTTTCTGAAATTATTTTCTTGCTCATTTTAAAAGTTGGTGGTATTGTAGAGCTATGATACCTCTGTGTTACTGGGTAAAAATTTAAGATTTGCTACAGGGATAATACTGAGTGCCATTATGAACACTGTGAAAAAGTGTGAAGCATTGGTCAGTTCACAAATCTTAATTATTGCTTATATAGGGGCAGGGTTTGTAAAGAATTTTTTCTTAAAATGTCTGAACCTTTCCTCAGCCCTTAATTTACTTCTCAAGCTTGCATGCATTGTCAGAAAGGCAGGTGAGAGAAAAATTGGTGCCCATACTCTTCTGCTCCCCCATCCATTTGAGCCTGTGGGAAAGATGCACTCCTGGGGCTTCCTTGTGCCCACCAAAAGCTTGTAGGTTTTACAGCCCTTCCCTGGACCATGGCCTTATAAACACACCTTGAAAGGCAAGCAGGTGCCCTATCCCCATTTTACAGATGGTTTAACAGATGTTGGCATGTCTCATTAGAAATAGAGCTCTGGATTAAGCATATGTCCAGGGCATAGCCCTAAAATGCCACTTATGCATAACCAGGTGGCCTTGCAGAGCAGTCTCATCATGCCCAGATCTTTGCTCATGCTGCCTCAAACTGGGGGCTCCCACCTGGGGCTGGGAGCAGGAGTTTGGACCTGCCACCCCTTTGCCACAGGAGCACCCCTGCTCCCAGCCCCCAGCTCCAGGGTCAGCAGCCCTCCCCTCATGCCAGGAGGGTTTGCTCAGCCTTTCCACATCTGATGCCAGTAGTGCTGGTTAGCCAGGGTCTGCAACATTTCTAGGGTTTTGTTTAAAGAACTGAAAGCTAGAAAAATTTATTTTTAGTTACTTGAAGAGAGTATTTAGTCACAAATTCAGGTAGGGAGTGACTTGGAAGTACTTTAATCGAAGCTGTCTGAGAAATATTAATTCATCTCACTTGTGCTGGTTCTTCTACTCATATCTTTATCCCAGTCAGGGAACAGCATGGGCAACAAATAAGATGAAATACCTGAAGAATAATGGTGTTCCCTGGTATAGTTGCAACCCAGATAAAAATTCGTATCATTCAAATATAATGACAGGCAGGAATAAAATAATTAATACCTTTAAGGACAACATTCATATTGCACAGATAACGTTTACTCTTCTATCTCCCAAAGTTTTTGTATTTTCATTGGCAGCCTGGCATTTTTCTAATTTCTGTACATATGAAATGCCTCTATTTTCCCTGTTTTCCCTGTCAGTTAATAGGTTGGCTTATGGTAGTGATTTGCAACATTTACAGGCAAGGGAGGATGTGATCCACATGCTGAAGACAGAGAAAACCAAACCTGAAGTTTTAGAAGCTCATTATGGGTCTGCAGCTCCAGAGAATGTGCTCCGAGTGCTACACAGGGATGCCATCCTTGCCCAAGAAAAGTCTATAGGGGAAGATGTCTACGAGAAACCAATTTCAGAGGTAATTGCTTTACAACATTATGTCTGTGCAGGGGGAATCCTAATCAGAAGTGAGACTCCACATATTTTGAATGTGTGCAAGGCACTCAAGAGGATAACACAGAATTTGTACAATGACAAGAAATCAAAGAAAGCCCTGTTCACTCAAATGCAGAGTAATTTGTAAGCAAAGTCACTGGATTTGAAAACAAATCATAAAGAGGTTGTGTGCTTCTTAGGGCTGATGCTTTTAAGCAAGACCAGAATCTTTGGGTGTTACATTTCTGGTTTTTAAATTCCTTTCAATTATAGGCTTCAACCTCTACTGCTCACAGCATTGGTAAGCACTCTTTGATTTTCTTGGCATACAAGACCACTATCATGTGGGTAGTCAAGAAAAGAAGACTTTTTGAGGCTGACAATATTTATGGGATCATAAATCCACATTCACTTTACATCACTTAAGCTCTAGAACTCCAAAGTCAGTTCAGCCTCTAAGGAGACTTACAGGACTTGACTCTGTGCTTTAAAATCTATGCAATAAATGAATGTAGAATAGAGCTGGGTATGTCTGAGGCCAGTGTGAATGCCAAAATAAAGAGCCGCTGCTCATGTTTATAATTTCATCACAATCCAGGGCATGGAGAAAGCTTATGCAACAACATACAACCACTGTAGTGGCTGCCCAAATCTTCACAGTTCCTCCTATTAGAACATTTAATTTGTTCACCAGGAATTGTGTCTACCACGGGATAGATATCTCTATACTGTGTATTCTCATTGAAGCGTCTCCTGGAATTTTTGGGATGACAGTAAATAAGGAAAGCAAACCTTAACATGTGGGAGCATACATAAAAAACTGTCAAACAAGATTGAAAGACCTCAAAAAGGCCTTTTTCTAAACAAGCTGATAATTTGACAGGGACCTCAGTTGAAAAGGTAAAATTTTGTCATGTGCAGGTTCACAGGGGTTATGTTGAAACCAAAATAGAATGGTGACAAAATTAAGTGCAAAAGACCTGCTCTCAAAAGTTGAACCAAAGCTGTCTCTTATAAAATGCTTGACTGCTATGGTCAGCTTCTGAAGACCGAATTGCCAGAGTCCTCCTGTTCTCTTACTTCCCTCAGCACCCTGAGGTGCATCTGGGGCCAATGAAGATCCAGTTCTCAGGGTAGGGCTGAGTGTGGGCAGAGCAGGCTGTGGGTTGATTTGGCAGGGAGGAGAATGGAGTTTTTCATTTGCACCCAAGAAACAGCAAAAGGAAAAACATGAATAGCCATGGTGTCTTTGGAGTGCCCCAGCAACTTTTTAGACACACCTCCCTGGCCTTAGTGTTTGTTTAAATAATAACTGGCATAGTAAATTAATAAAAAAAATTACAGAAAACAAAAAGAGTAAAGTGTTGCAAATAAAGAAAGAGAATTTCTGTCAAAAAACAGGCTGAGGGAAAAGAAAACCCTAAGGCTTATAATTAATTGTATTTGGTAAGTAAAACTGAGTTTGTACTGAATCAGCAGTTTCACAGGTGTGTTGAAGATGCATAACTCAAATTCCAGTCTTGAAATTGCACTTTACACTCCAAATGTAGGTGTCTGGTCCCCATACAGGCATGTGAACTCAGACTCCCAGGGTCTGAGACCTGAGCTACAGCTTTTACCACAGAAATGAAGAAAGTGTGCACAGCACCTCACCACAGTGGACATTCTGCAGTGCAACAATATTTTTTGTTACCCTAAAACTAAGTGAAGTTCTGCCCTTTGTGTATCTGAAAACTATGCAAATGTTTACTGCTAATATGTCACCCAAATAAATCATTACTTTCACAGGACAGTTATTTCTAATCACTGCTTTATGTAGAGCCCAAGACATAAAATTATGGGACTCACATTAACCAAACACAACACTGTTGGTTAATAAATCAGATGAAGTAATCAAGGAGACCTTTAAAACCGTCTGTTCTCCTTTCCTACAATCCAGCTGGACAGACTTGAAGAAAAGCAGAAAGAGACATATCGGCGCATGCTGGAACAGCTCCTGTTGGCAGAGAAGTGCCATCGTCGCACGGTTTATGAGCTAGAAAATGAGAAACATAAACACACAGATTACATGAACAAGAGCGATGACTTTACCAACCTCTTGGAACAGGAACGGGAGAGGTGAGTACTTGGGACAGTGCAAAGACTATCTCCAGTGTCCCAGTGTTTGTCCGTTCAGCAGTGATTTGGTCAGATATTTTCTGTGTTTAAATGACACTGAACTCATGTGTAAACCATTTGTAAATGTTAGTCCTCTCATGTTATTACTAAGAACATTACTGTGCCGGTCTAGAGCTGGAGGAATAGCATTGAATGTTCCTGTAGTGTGCACTTGAATTTAGAAATGGATTTGTTTTGAATTAGTCATGCCCATTTTGGGTTCACCTCCAGGTAGCATTTGATTAGATGTTATTTATGTTGGCCAAATTTGGGACTGGCTTGCTTAGCTAAGTGCTACATTTGGTGAATGACAGAGCCCTGCTGCCACAGCAGGAGGACAGGGTAGGGAAAACCACAACATGCAATAGGATAGTGGCACACAGGTGGTGGGACCTTGCCATGCCCTTCACATTTAGGCTTGCAAAGTCACAAAGCATTTGCATTCTTTTTCAGTTATTTGAAGACGTTCTCTCTTCCCCTTGAAGAAAATATTTTCATGCTTTACAAAATGTGCCCAGCCTGTGCCTGGTGGTATCTGTAGTGTTTATCTCATGCCAAATTGTTTTTTCCAAGTGTTTATCCTGCTTAGGGAAGGAGTAATTTGTCCTGTGTGTCCCTAAGAAAAGAAAGATCAAACACCTTAGATGAGGAGTGAGCAGTCAGTTTTTCAATGTGAAATTTTCATGCTCATACCAAATTGCTTGAAATCAATCCGTGATGTTATGTTTCTTCTTTTTTTCCTTAGGGGGGGGGGGGAAGAGAAAGCTCTGAGAAAAATATTTAAGGCAAGTTCAAAGAAGAAATGCTTTTGAGGAAACCACAGGCTTGTGGCAGACATTTGCAAAAAGCCAGGAGCAAAATTGTTTAGTGTATTTCCTGAGCTCAGTTCAGTGCCAGCTTTGAGTAGGTGGCACATGAGCTGCAGTGACCATATTTCCTTGTTGTTTTTTCTGTCTTTATTTTCCTGGGTTGACTGGCAAACTATAAAGCACAAAAATGCTTCTGTATCTTAGCAATTTGATTCTTATAGTAGAAAATAAAAAAAATGTGTTGTATTTCCAAGTATAGAGCAATTTCACATCTGACTCTCATAGATGCTATTTTCTCTCTATGTTGAATATTCATGTATGTGTGGACATGCCACCACTAAAATTGTGCAGAAGTAAAAGTGGTACTAAGGCACCATTTGCATTTGTCTTTATATTTTAGATTTACATTAATTTGGCAGTTTTTGCCTTCTTATTATTCCCTCTCAATTCATGAAGGCCACTAAATAGACTAAGAATATGATGTGGTTTGAACTGACTTTCTTCAATGAAGAGATTTAAAAAGATTTTTGTCTTACATTGCCACTGCTGGAGATATCAAGTCCCAGTGCCATCTCTGTGGGCATTTTCTCTTACCTCTCCTGCTCTTTCAAGCTTCAGGTTTTCTACATTTTGCAATTTTTGTAAAAACAGCAACAAAAGAAAAGAGAATTTGCATTTTAATTTCTCTTGAAAGCAGATCTTTTAAAGCAACTAAGCCCGCTGGGTTTAGTCACCAGTGCCTCTGAACTGGTGGCTGCAGCGGAATAATTGCAGTGCTGAAGGCCTTTTGATTTGTGTTAACACCAGAAACCTGATGTTTGCTATTTAATCCACTTTGTCTATGGCACTAGTGAGAAAATTCGTTTCAAGTTAGTAGCGACCAAGCAGAGAGAATATGGCATTTAGCTAAGCACAGAAAACCAAGATGCACGTCCCTCCCTCTGCAGGGTCCTTCTCCCACATCACTCACAGAGCAGATTAGCAAAATCAGTCTGGGCTGTAAACCACCCATTATCATATAGTCTTAAACGGTTCTCAACATCTCACCTTTGTTTGCTGAGTGCCCATGAAACTGAGGCTGCAATCACATCTTTGTAGGTATTAAAAACTAGAAGTAGTATTGTTTGAGGGTTGTATTCACAAAGAAAGAGATGGTGATGGGACAACTTCTTAGCAAAGCCCCGAAGTGACAATAGATTTTGTCAAAAAGGACAAAGAACTGACCTGCCCAAAAGCATTTTTCAAGGTCCTGCATAGCCATTCTTGTTTTATAGGTACCACTATGTGTATAATTCATTTTACTGTGGTGTTTTGAGGGTTATTTTATTAAGAGCTGAACAGACTTGTAGTCTCCATGAAAATGAAAAGGGACAGAGTGGGGAACTTTGCCCGTCAGCCACTCCACTGCACTAGCAGTTATAATGTTAATGAGACAGGGTGAGCTGGAGGAAGAACAGTGCTGTGGGATGGCCATCTCACAGCAATCTGCTGAAAAGAGAGCAGTAATAATTTCTGTCCTGGATATAAGTAATTTCAGTTATTTCTTTCCTCACGGTATTTTATCAACCTTTCCTAATTGTTGTCCAAATCAGCTTTCACAGGCCACATTCTGCTTTTGCTGTCTTGTGAATATTTGAACAAAGGGAAAAGGGGAATTCTCTAAGTGCAGAAATATGCCTCAGTTCTGATGTATGTCTAGCACTCTCTTACTGTATTTACTTTGGAAAATATTTTTAAGTATATTTTCATACATTATCTCTAATCCATCTACAACAACATGATATGAAAGCAAACTGTTCCTGTGAGGGACTGATTGTTAGGTCAGCCTCGCACAGGAAGCAAGTAACAGGAAAACATGATTTGTCAAGAATAATTATGCATGAAAAGCATAAGAAAGTGAAAATTGTACACTGGGATATTCAAAATGTAGACAGCTGCGGGGGGGGGGGGGTCAAGGGAGAAAGTTGGAGGGCTTGACTGTTGGTATTGGCTCTGCAACACCAAGTGCAATTGACACGAAGAAAGACTGTGAAAAAGGTTGGCATGTTACAGGAAAAGAGCAGTGACAACCATTTGCTGGATGGAGATGAAAGAAATCTGGTACTTTTGGTGGAAGGTGCTTCTGCAGATATGGTGGTTGAAGGTTTTGCAAATTTTCCCTATAGTATGCTATCATAATATCTAATTATGTTTGAAAATTACAGACAGTATTTTCTATGCGACCAAATTTCCCTTTTCCACTGCTGTTCCTGTAACATTAAGTTGTCCTTGGCCATCTCCTATCCCCAGGAATGCAAAAACAGACATCTTCCTGGAGCCTCCTGAGGAGGCTGAGGACTATGGAGAAGAGCTAAGCTTGGTGGGATAAGAGTCTCTGGTGTGACAGATGGAGAATGAGGGCTCTGGTCAGAACTGCACTGACAATGTGACTTGCAGTTGACACCTGGAGAGCAGGAGACCAGGCAGCAGCAGCCTCAGGGATAAAATTAGTCTTCCCAGTGCAGGGAGCTGGTGGCCTGAGTTTGGGCTGAGCTGGCTGTGGCTAAACCATCTATTGGTACTTCTCTACTCCGAAAATTATTGTGTAAAGCAGGCTTAACGTGAAATGGTACTTGGTTCTCTGTTCTACCTAGTCCTAGTCCTCCTGCCTTTCCCTTTAGGGAACTGGGGTGGATGGTTGGGAATCTTTAGGATCAATTATAAAGTTGCTAATTTGATGAGCAGGGCTTTTTCTTCTGGTGGAAAAGGGTAGAGCTCTGTGTAACCTTAGCACTTCTTTGACATCTCGATTGACCTAGGAGATGAGGTTTAAAATGCTGACATTTTTAGAGGTGCTAATCTCTGAACAATTTGTCTTGTACCCTTCTTTTAATTCCATTTGTTGACAGCACATTTTGCTGCTATTAAAAGCACTGGAAAGCTCCCATTGATTTTGATGGTTCAGAAACAGGCTTGCTGTGAGGACCACTGCCTTGCAGGACTGACTGAAGAAATAGTCTGAACGCCCCCAAAAATGGGGGGAGGAGGGAGTTTCTTTTATAAGCACAGGATGTGGGTTGGCGAATAGAGAGTGTGGTGTGGCAGAAAGGCTTTGTTGGAGCTCTGTTATGGGGGATGTCTGTGACTGCTTTGTGAGTAATTTGATAATTTCCACCACAATCCATGAGACTGCTGAGACTCTGTCACCCCACACAAGATGTCAGTAAATATACACCTAGTATCCAAGTGTTGTCTGTCCTAAAGCATTGATATTACGTTTAGCCATATTTCATTGTAAGATTTCATTGAAGTGAAGAGGATTTTAAATTTGCTCTTGCTTTCCTCACTGCTTCAAATTATTCTTTACAACTACAGCAACAGTGTTCCCAGTGCACTGAAGCATTTCACATTTTCCTCAAAGGCAAGGCCGAGGATTCAGTCTGTACTTCCTAAGCATTGCCCTGCTAAATCTGGTTTTAGTTAAGCCCTCTTTTTGAAGTACATGGCCATAATTAGATCTGCTTAGAGGAGACAGCAAGACTGTGACCCCAGATCTTTCCTCCACAAAGTTTCTTTTCAGTCTTCACGTAAAATTGTCTCTTCTGTGCCTCCCCCATCGCAGCACCCCCAACAAGGAATGCACTGGCAAGTCCCTCAGAGGTCTGTGATAATACATTCCTCTCAGCTTCGATCATCCTGGCACCAAGATGCTCTTGGCTGCTCTGCTGGTGATGTAATTCTGGGCCCGCATCACCTGCAAAGGAAACTGATCTGAGAGCAATAAAGCATACAGCCGTCTTGAAACAAAAATGGGAGTGTTGATGTTAACAAGTTTTTAAAATCCTTTTTTTATGCATTTCTGCTTTTATTAACAAACTTCCCCTTCTTCCTTTTCCCACAAGACGGCAGCACCAAGTCTTTCATCGGGAAGTACTTGCCTTTTGTTTCCCTCTATTTGGACCTAAGCAACTGCAAAGGCTGGAGTGTAATACAGCTTGGAGATTTTGAGCGTGTTACCTTGCCAGGTTGTGTTTTCTCATTATTTTTATGAAGACTGCAAAATAAAGAAGCTGGCATGAAGACAGCAGGGCAGAGTACCCATCAGTCAATTACTCATTTAAAGAACAATCAAGATAAAAATATGGTGTTCAGACTAGGAAATCTCTGTGAATTACCACTGGGGTGAGGTGTAAGGTCCAAACATGTAACAACCATTTTGGCCTGTAACTGTGTGATGTGTTGGTGATTCCTTTAAAGTCTGGAAATTAAATTACTTTACAGAAATATTTTTGCTATCTTTTTTTTCCCCCAAGAGCTCTTAGCCATATTGGTACTTTGGCTTTTTTCTCATATGGTGATTGTTTCTGTGTCCTGATTTCCAAATTGCAACCCAAAAAAAGGAAAAGCCATCCTGATGGGACTGTGGGAATTCACCATTGCCTACAGCAGTTGTTCATCTGACTGCATATTACTGGCTGTAGTAGAGCACCGAGTCACTCTCTGTCTACTTTTCAGTAAGTGCATCTCTAAACTTTTAATCTTATAATTTAGAATACAAGGGCAGCAGTACAGTTTTTATTCTTTTCTTTTAGGCTGACATGCTATCTGTATGGTTTGGAAATGCTGGTCATTGTCTTAAATACATTCACAGGATCACAGATCACAAATTCTGCAGTAGTCTATTAAAATACATAAATTAAAAAACCTGGCAATGACAAATACAATTTCTGCACAGTTAAGTAAATCTGAAGGTCATCCATTTTGCAGGCCCCATTTTACTGCTCTAGCTGACTGTAAGGCAGCAATGGTTTGAAGTTTATGTTTTAACTAATGAATCTGGTCCCAAGTTCCAACAAAATGGCTCCAAAGGTAATTTAAAAATGAGAGAACAAACAGCCGCATCTGACTGTGAAGAAACAATATGAAACTATTGCAAGTCTTACACAATGTGAGCTGGGACTAATCCAAATCCATCTCTTTACACTTGGATAGTCCTCAAAACTATCCAGTCTTTCAGTCACTTCTGGGATTATATAAAATGGCATCATGTGTTGTTTCAGCTATTCTTCCAAAATTTTTTCTAAGTAGGCATCAGCTTCACAGCCCTTGAGAGAGAATTATTATACAAAACTATACGTAGCTCATTATTCCTGAAGCTTTGCTTGCTAAAATCATCAATTCAAATAGCTCCCAGGGTCAGACAGGGGGAAAAAATGACTTCATTCAAAATCCACTCACGAACTCAAACTCTGTCCAGGGTGCAATAGGTAACAATTTTAACATTTAAGGGGTCTTTGGCATGTTTCAGAGTTATACTACTGAAATAAATATCAGTTCACAGCTCTACAGAGGCCATCTTTTTAAGTTGTCATTTTTTTAGGCAAAGAAAACAAGAATTCAATCAGGGTCATGTAGGGAAAATTGCTTCCTCATTCAGAAAGATTAGAAACAGGTTTCAGTTGAAGAGCCAGGTTTCAGTTGAAGAGCCAGGTTTCAGTGAATTTCTAAAAAATTTAGATAGATGCCAATTATTTACAAGTATAAATATATGATAATAGGCACTCAAGATTGACATGTTGGATATTTGCTTTATGTTTAAATGAAAGTGTACCTGTGCAGAGATTCGCAGACTAATTAGTGAAGTATATGACCTACTATTTAGATTAATGCCCTACTAATGTTCTAGACCTGTGTGATATGGTCCAATAATTTCCAGTAAGTTGTGTGAAGAACCTCAAGATGTCATCTGACTAGTGGGGGTTATTCTGACTTAGAGAGCCTATAGAGAAGTCTTCCTAACCCTAAAGAGAGGCAATGCTTTTTCCACCTTCTTTCTCCAAAAGGGTGTAAAGTTGTGCAGCCCTTCTCATTCCCACAGTATCTCCAGCAGCAATGGAGAATAACAATAATGAGTTTTATATTTGCATTATTTCAGTTGTCATTTCTTTTTAAGGCTTATAGATGGAAAAATCTCAAGGCAGAAATAAAAAATCCATGGGGCGCACATATCCAAACCAAGCATTCTTGTGAAATTTGCCAAGGCCTGTGCAAATGTGAGGGGGGAAAAATGCAAAATGTATAATTCACCACAAAGTACCTGAGTAGGGGCCTGATTATAATATTGTGTTGTCATAGTTATTGTTTCAACTAACTTTTTAAAAACTCATTAAAACATGTCATTTAGGCTGTAAGATTATTATAAATGTCAACAAAGAAAACCTGGTGGCTTAATTCACAAGATCAGCTAGTCAAAAAACCACATCAAATAACCCTGTGATTATGTCATTTACCTGGATCATGGGAGACTTTCAATTCTTCAGTCAACGTGTTGGGATCTGAATCCAACTTCTTGAGGAGGCCCTCCTGGTCACATCACTGCTCCTTTGGTGTGTCTGTTCCCATTCTTTCTGGGCAAAATTGTTCTACTTTTGCAAGTCACTTACATAATTTTGAGTTCTTTTGACCAAAGAGGTGAAAATCTTCTCGTAAGTCAGTGCCTGGGTATTCAAATTCCCCCAGACACAGGAATTCACTAGTCCAAGCAGGTTACTTGTTGATTTGGTGAGTGGTGCCAAGTTGTGTTCCTCTCTATCTGTTGCTTTTCTTAAAATGACAAAGACAGAAATGAAATTACTGATTTGAGATAAACAAATATTTCACTGAAATCCACATGAAACACTTTTTTTCACTGGAATGAGAGAGAAAAATAAAGACTTTATTTTTTTCTTGATACTTATTGAATTTTTGCTTCAGCTCTGAAACTGAAAAATCAATTACTAACACAGCTCTGTTATTCAGCTGCTTATGTTAGGGAATGATTAATAGTAACATAGCTGAGTGTGTAATGCCCTAATGAGAAAAGATAAAGAAATGAGCAGAAAATGAGGTTAAATTATAGCAGAATGACAGCAAGGTTTTTCTGATGATAGCAATTATGTCATAGCTGAAAAAGTATCTCTGGTGACAAGTATGGATATATATCACAGAATGAAAGTTCCTGTACAGTTTGGTTTAAAACGTTTATTTCCAGAGGAACTGGAAGGAGATAGATGTGTTCTCTTTCATCATTTAAATGTCAGTCTTTTCCTAGACGACTTAACTTGTTTTAAAATTATGCATAGCTTTCAGCATTTTTTCACTTTGAAAATTTCTGGCTTGGATAGAGCTCTGGTTTCCAAAAACAGCAGGGGAAGAACAGTGTCCGTACTGGCGAAAGGCAGGCAGCTGGAGCAGAGGGCAGGGCAGTGCAGCTTGCAGTTGTTGCACAACTCATGTGATGTGTGCATGGCTAATCCACAGGAAAAAAGAGTCTGTCCTGGATGGACTGGCTCATGTCCTTACCTGACAGACCAAGTGCTGTTGGTCCAACTTGCTTTCAGTGGCAAGCACTAGTGCCTTGTGCCCATCATTAGCACACCAAGCTCTCTACATCCAGCTTCTTCAGGCCTTAGGAAATAATTAATCTGTAAACACGCAATCCTGATGCTGGATTTTAGGAGCACAAAGCTGGCATTGCTGCAATTCCTTTGAAGTCAGTAGGGCATTTCTTGGTTAATAGGATTAATGAGAATCAGAGTAGGAACTCTGAGATGTGTGTGTGCATGTACCTGTAGAAGTCTATACATGCTTATATAAATGTATTACATGCAGCAGTGTCTTGACTGGAGTTATAGCTTCTGCATATGAGTTAGCTTTCCAGAAAATTAATTTATCAACAATACCTATTTCCTGTAAGGCTATATTTTTATATAACTTCTATATGCATTTTGGTTCATAATAGTAGTAATAATAGTAGTAGTAGTAATAATAACAACATTAACAATAAAAACAGCAACATTAAAAACAAACATTAACAACAACAACAATTTTTTTTTCATAATTCCTACAGACAAAGTTTGCCCTTGTATTTTGATTTTTTTTTTGTTGGTCAGTATTGTCTATTGATTCTACCAAGGAGACTGTAAACTTCTGCTCCTTTGTACACAAGGCATCATTTGCACTTACATGACTATAACATTTTTAAAAATAGTAGTGATTTGTAAGTGAGGATGCTCAGTGGAAGTCAACAGCTAAGGGCCTGACTAGGGCCAGGTTGACCAAGCCCTGCAGTTATTCAGAGGGCAACACAGACATGGCAGAAAGAAATTTTAAGGCAAAGGCAAGCAAAGCACCTTCTAATTCACATTTACTGTATGAAACTGGTCGTGTTTCTCCTTCCTTGCTCTCCATCTTGGAACTTTATGTTTCCCTGCCCCTTTTTTTACCATTCAAACACTCAACAGGCTGATGGTCAGGACATCACCTTGGAAAGGGGTAGTGCAAGCTAGAATTATTTGAGACTGAGGAGAGAAATAAAACCAGATATGCCACTCCTGGGGCAAATAATACAGGAGTGCTGGTGCAGGAGTCATGCCCCTTGTTAAGACTCTCTTTGAATGGAAACTCCTACGGCTCCCACCCTTGTGTTATGGCTGTGGTCAGCCCATGCCTTTGGTCCTCAGAATAAGACCCTTGCTTTTAAAGATAAGTATTTCATAAGGCCCAAATAGCCTCAGGTGAAGAATGATGTTCAGCTCAGGCAAGATGATGGGACTACCAAGGATGTACAACAGCAAATCTGTGCAAGCAAAATACAGATCTGCACAAAAATCTGGTGCCTGTGAATATTCAAATTTATGTGTGCATTGGTTGCTTTTTTTGTGTGTTTTTTTTTGTTTGGTTAAGGGTTTTTTTGTTGTTTGTTTGTTTTTGTTTTTGTTTTTTCCTTTCCTTTTAAAATTCTTAATTGATTGCGCTCCAGATATCTATGGGAGTCTTTTTTGGATCCTGCTCTAAGCAACTAGAAGGTTAAAACAGCAGTCTCAAACCTTGGGCAAGTCTAGCCCCTGTGTGAGGGCTGGGGAGGGGTGCAGTGGGGACAGACTATTCTATAATTGGCTCTCAATAGACACAAATGTGATGCAATCAGCAAATCTAAGAATTGCATGAGCTGTTTTAAATAGCTATGTGGTAGTCAAAAACCTCTGTGTAGGTGTAGGGTTTTGTTATTTGGTGGGGGGTGGTTTCATAGTTGTGATGGGTTTGGTTTTTTGTTCTTTTTCTGGTGGGCGGAGAGGTGCCCACTTATGCTGCACCTCCAGAACACAAGGGCAAAAAGCACTAGCAAAGGTGGAGTTGTGAAATGGATGGAGTAGGCAGGTGTGTGCTCTTTTGTGTTCAGGGCAAGAGCTGAGGGTCCTACGTGAAAATTGATATAAATACCTTCATAGCCTTTTGGATTGAGTGTTGAGACATGGCATATTAGCATGTGGTGTGACAGTCAGGGATTACTCAGTGCTGATGTTGTTAAAATCTATCTTTAGTTCATAAAAGCAACCACTGAGTGCTCTTCCATAGCATTTGAAATATTTACTGAGTATTCATTATTTGCTAAGTCATTGAATACGGCACTCACAGGAAATCATGTTTAAAAATCATGAAGGATTCTTCCTGAGATTATTTATTTTTCTCCACTTTTATAAGTGTGTATTGTTTTATTTTTATGTCAAGTTGTGACTGAGGGGGCCAAGCATGATATAAACAAGTGCACAGATAACTTGTATTTCTAAAAATTTCTTAGACCCTGCATTGACAGAGCTGATTTTTAGTATTGACTACACCTGAGCAGTTACTTGCTCTCAAGCTGCATTGCTGTTGTACAGCTGTGTGAGCTTTTCCATGCTTGACTAACCCAGTGCGTGCAACGATACTAATGATACTAGTTCCTAAATTCAGATTTTAAACATCTTCACTATCTTTTTTGGTACTTTCTCATGTTTGAGACCCTCTCATGGTGACTCCAGACACCATTATTTGTATTGTTTGATGCTGAAATGAAGGAACAACTCCTTGGAGTCAGTTTTCTCTCATTTTTCCTACCAACTTGTTTTATTCACTGTGTCAAATACATTATTTCAGTGATGTGTCAAATGGGAAGTAGTGAGGTGGACAACCTTTAGTTTTAGGTGTCAGACTCACATGCCTTTCAATCCCTTTTGAGGAGAAATTGAGAAGAAGCACAAAAGAAAAGGAAGTCCGGAAAAGGTCAGTAGGAGTTACACCTACAGCTCAAGAACTGAACTGATGGACCTGGAAGGTAAAGAGTGAGGAATAGCAGAGAGACAGGTTTGGGCCAACAGAACAAAAGCAACACAAAGGTGAAAATCAGTCACACTTAATTTCATGTCCCAGACCCAGCTTGAGCAAAAGAGGCCAAGGCACTCCCAATAGACTAATTCCACATAAACTGAGAACAGGCATGGTTCTCCCTGCTTTCAAAGCCTTGAGCTCACTCCTCCACCTATTTTTTTTTTCACATGAACACCTAGCACATCAAAAGTGAGTAATTCAGAAAAACAAGAGTGGAGCCCAGAGCAGCAAGGACAGCATTAGTGGGATGCTCTGATGGAGCACAGGTAGGTGAAGTAGCCAACATTAACAATGGCAGGTCCACAGAGGGCAGCAAGGAATCAACCTGCCATGTGCACTTCCCCTGGCTCCTGAGATGCTTTGGTCACAGCAGGTTTCTATGAGATTATTGGTGGTTATTCACAAAATAGTGATCAAATCATACCATGAAAGAGTAACCTTGACATGGACCGGTCCTGCTTCAGCTGTAATCACTTTTACTTAAGGGATTTGCACCAGTATTGGAGATGCTGAGCTTTCCCAGATGTCAGAAGGATACACACAAGTGTTAAGAAAGCAGCAAACCAAAAGGAAGGGGGTGGGGGAATGCAACAGAAAGAAAAAAAAAAACAAAAACAGAAATGTTTTTGTTACTTTTGAAACATGCTTCCCTAAAAGGCAACAGATCACTAACATAGGGCAATTTTCATGCTATAAGGAGAAAAATAATTTAAAACCAAGGCAGCATTACTTATTTAGAAAGATCTGAGGAGTAATAAAAAAGCCTATGTGTAAATGTATGTGAGTGTGTGTGTGTGTGCGCACACAGTTTCTTTAACAGCTGCATGGAACAACCTGTTTTAAATAAGTACAAAGGTGAACAAAGCCAGTTGTCAGTGCAGCTCACCAAATGAAGCTTTTTAATGTGCATGACGTAAGCCATATAAAATGTATTGCCTGAGATATAACAGCACAGAGTCCAGCTTGAAGTCTTTTTCTCAGGCTTTTCCTACAAAGTCATGTTTCAGGTATTTACTGCATTTATCTTCATTATTTATTTCTCTCCAAAAGGCTAAATGCATCACCTTGTTCACAATCTTTTCAGGAGCAAATTAAAATCAGCCTCTTCTTTCCCACAATATTCAAAATTTTCATGTTCTATCAAGATGTCACTCAATCAATTCGTATTTGGTGCACTCAGAGTAGGCAACTGTCTAAACAGAGGAGGTCAGGTTTGACTTAAAAAATGAGTTTGACTTACCAAAAGAAGGGAAGAAAACAAAACAAAACAATGATGGAAGAGTTTCACTCCTTTGAAGGTTTTATGAACAAAGAAGAAAAAGTCTGGCAAGCACACAGTGTACCTTTTCATGTATGTAAGAAAACACAAATTTAGGAAAAGCTTTGCTTCACACAAACAGAAATATTTGGGCTTTTTGTAGCATGCTACAGAACTTGGAGAGAGTTGCAAGCTCTCTGCCTTCACTATAAATGTTACATGTGTTTCTGCACTGAAGATGAAGAGCAAACAGAGCAGGGCAGTCTGCTGGAAATGTTACAAAGCCCCGTTTACAGAAAATTTTATAATCAGGCAACCATTTGTTACAAGTCTCTAAGATCCACAAGAGGAACCTATTGTTGTGCTGAATTTAGGAAATTTTTGAAGAGAGCAACTTATCAAAGAAATGTGTAGTCTATTAGCACCTCATTAAATTGTTAAACCAATTCCATCTTTTGCTTCCCAGTTACTCTCCTCTATAGCAGACAACTGTACCAGATGCACAGAATAATTTCTGACTTTTGGAGGTGAGTTGGAATTTGGGATTCCTATCTATTCCCTCCTCTGCTTTTATTTCTTGTTGGGTTTTTTTTTTTATCTGGTCTCACAATGTTGCAAGTGCTGCTTTACTCAGAAATGTGTTTCTTGGACTACTTCATCCCAAGAAAGTATGAACGAAGATTCACAAGCAACTTAGACTTTCCCAGCCTTTGATGTGACTAAAAGTTGAAGGTACTCTTGAGAAATAACAACATATGGAGCACCTTTATGTTTTTATATAGACACATAATGTGATTTCTATGCAGTGAAAGAAAAGCTGTAAATATTAAAGGCCTGTTTGACCTTAGCTATGACATCCTACATGATATCCCCTATAGCTCTGATACTGGAATAGCAGTGGGTACCTGGAGTAGCTGAAATGGTGATGGACAATACTGTACTTGTGAAGTCTCATGGTGGTACAGACGTATCTCAACCCCTGCAGATGTGTAGGCTCCCCACTACCACACTGCACTTTGTCTAACAAGTCTTGCATCCAGTTGTCTGCTGGTTCACATCCAGACCCCTTTGGGAACTCTAGATCACGTTCCCTGTACTTCTCAGTTGCAGAGTAAGCTGAGGGAGCTGGCAGTCTGAGATAAGTTCCTTCTGGGGATCACTGGTGGTCACAGGTGCCACTGATGATTGTCATGAAGCATTGTATGTGGTATACATCACCTTGTCTTGGGGACTCAGCCTGATTTAGATTTTTCTCAAGATGAGGTTGCTCAGGCTCTAGAAAGATTGCCCAGAGAGGTTATGATGTCTCCATGATAGGCGGTGCCTAAGACTCAATTAGAGTGGGCCTTGTGCAATCTGCTCTAACTGGACCTGCAGGAGGCTGGACTAGACATCTCCAAGGTCCTTTCCAACCTCAACAATTCTGTGGTTTTATGATGTGGTACTCTCTGGAGGACGCAAATTTATTGATGATTCTGATTGCATCTGTCTTGACTTAGACTGGGGTGGGCTCTGTGGCACCCTCAGAGTATTCCCTTTAGCACATCTCTTGCCAGGTGCAGACCCTGGCAATGCCCTCAGTCACCTCTGTTCTTCTTGTAGTACATGACAGTTCTGACTGCTGGTTTTTTTGCTATGAAATTTGTGATGGGTAGAGGCAATCCCCTGAGGTCTCTGGTGTAGGCAGATGGTTGCTGTGATTGTGAGTGGCTGCACTTCCTGACACAGGTGATCACTCCTAGCCTGGACCCCCAGTGCCCCCTCTCTTCTTCATGTCACATATGTACAAAGCTGACTGCTATAAACTCATGGCTGCTTTCCTAATATAATTATTGGGATCCTCTTGATGTCTCTGAACTTTGTGCTCTGAGCTGAGACCATGAAAACACAGGTGAGGGAAGATGTGTCGCTTGCAGTTCCAGCCTGGCCCAAGTATGGCAACATGGATAAAAGAGGAGCCAGAGCAGATATGAGAGGACACCTACGAGGGTTATTGATTTGGGAGAGGTCAGAGTTAGAAATGGAGTGCAGAGATGAGGAGAACCTGGGACTGAACAGTGGTTGCAGCAGGACTGGGATAAGCTGTGCAGTGAGCTCAAAGCCCAGAGCCAGCAGGGATGGGGTGTGTGACCAGATACCCTCCTGCCGAGCCAACAGTGTCGGTGGAACAGAGCCTTACTCTCAGCTGCTGATCACAGCCAAACCCATCTGTCAGCAGATAGTTTTGAAACTTGCTTGCAAAGTGCTCTATGCCCTTCTAGTATCAAACTGCCTCGAGGCTGACACCCTGCTATTGCTATCCATTATTTTGTTAACATAGATTGCAGACTTTTATGCCAGCAATATAAAGCATCTAAACTCTTCTGACATCTCCCAAAGTGCCCATATAATGCCACATCATAAAATCTCAATGGTCAATATCTGTTTTAGTGTTTGCCATTGTGCATGCCATTACCTATTTTTAAAGAATATTTCCTGTTTTTAAAGAATATTTAGCTCTACCAAACAACTGTTAGGATTGCAAAGGACAAAGTAATTAGACTAAGCAGAATATCTGTCCGCTCAATGCGTGTGATCATTTGTGTTTGCATAATCACACATGTTTTGTACGGAAACCTTTTCTCTGACACTGGAAAAATAGAAACATAGCAACATGCATCAGCTTTGCACACAGGAGAAAAGGTCTCTTTCTAGGGCCCCAACTTCATCTTTTGGAAAGTATTTAGTAAATGAGGCAGAGGAATATAAAATAGGAGAGAATGATTAAGGCTAGTATATGTTTCCCTGGAAAATGTGACTCTACTCCTGTTGCATTTGTGTGACGGATTTCCTACATCATGGTAGTTAAGTCATGTGAAACTAATTTACACAGATTGTGAATGTGTTTCACTCTAAGAAGGGCTCTCATTTTGGGGAGCTTGTTGGATCTGGGCTCTGATGTGCAGGAGTCTGCAGCATCCACTCCTGGGCACAGCCAAAAGGGGCTGTGATCCGAACATACACAGCACCCACTCTGCAGTGCTTTGAAAGCCACAGCCTATGTACTCTGAAACAGGTGTCCCAACCAAAACCTTAGTCCCTTTGTGCTTCTATCTCCCATCCAGAAATTAATAATTCTGTTCTCAGTGGAGTCTGAAGAGGGTGTGGTAAATAGGACCTTGAATAAAGAGCATAAAATCAATCACTAAGCACCTGCTTTTCAAACGAGCTCTGTCCAGCCTGTGTGCTGAATGAGGTGAGGGTCCTAAGGAAAAACAAAGAAAGACCATGAAATCAGACAGTTTCTCAAAAATGTAGACACACATTGGTCCATTTTTAATGGATAATACTATTTGACATGATATGATTTCAGTGTTTTGGCTATTAAAAGCTTAAGAAAAGTGGAAGGTGAACAGGAAGGGAAAGAGGAAAGTGGGGGTGAAGGAGAAGGAGAAGGCAAAGGGGAAGGGAAGAGTGGTTTCTAGTTTCTCTTGTGAAGACTGAAAAGGTGACTGTGAGCAATCTAGGGAATCACTAGGCAAATAGAAGGAACCCCCAAGTTCTTTTATGTTGTTTTGGGAACAAAAGAGTCAGTTTAGGACTTCTTTAACGCAGGGAGCTAGCAGAATGGTGCTTTACAGACCTCACTAGTTAGCCTGCTACTATGCATGGATTTTAGAAAAGAAACACGTGTTTATATTAAATCCACAGGGGATTTTCTCCATGTATTCATGCCTTTTTTCAATTGATCAGCGAGTGCACACCAGCTGTAGTACTGCCACTTCAAACCCCGGGAAGACAAGAGGAAAGCAACGGCAACTTTTGTTGAGCCGGAGGAAAGAACCGGCAGCTGGGACTGGGAAGCATCCCTTCGTGCATCCCAGTTCAGTTAAACAAAAGCAACTCACAAGAGTTATCTGCGATCATATTATTCTTTCTTACTCGTTCACCTATAAACTGTACCTATAAACAGCCCAGGGTGGCTGTCAATAACAAACTGCGGGAAAGCGGTCCCAAAGGGAAGCGCGGGCAGGGGCGAGCCCCCGTCTTGGCAGGACCCTTTCCCCTGTCCTGCCGCGGCTCCCCCCGGGGCAGCACATCGCGGGGCGCAGCGGTCACCTGCGGGGACGCCGAGCCGTGACCCAGAATCGTCCTCTTTTTTTTCTGTTTTGGGTGCTTTAAAAGAAAAAAAAAAAAAAGGTGGGGGGAAAAAAGGGTCTAGTTATAAGGTAAGAGAAATCAGGCTTTTCAGCTTACTTTTAATTTGGGCGCTGCTAATTGCCGTGTACATGCGCACTGCGCGGGCTCAAGGAGCGCACTGTGCATTAGCGTAGGCGCCGGCGGGAGGGAGGGAGGCACGGAGGGAGGCTGGAGCGGGGCGTGCGGGGATGCTCGGCGGCTCCAATCCTGCCCCCGCCGGGCTGGACGGGCCAGGGCAGGGCTGAGGGGCCGGGCCGGCCTCAAGTTGACCGCAGCGTTGTGCTGGCGCCCTGGAAGGTGCTCATGGTGGGGCTGTGCTGCGGGGCTGCCCCTGCCGAGCAGCGCTCCGAGGGGTCAGGGGAGGAGAACCGCAGCCCCGAGACAGGTTTGGCAGTTTTCATCTCTCAGCTGAGCGCTGCTTCGCCTTTGCTCTCAGATGCTGTTTGCATGCTTTCTGTGCATCCCCCTTCCCCTCCTCTGATCTGCGGAATTAATGTGGGTACCATAACTGGGGGGTGCGGAAAAAGTGCCTGTCCGCCTGGGATACTGTTGTGCAGTCTGAACGCCTGTCGGTCGGGTTTTGTTCTCGAAGATCTCTGGTGGGTTTTTTATGTGAACAAGGTGCTGAAAAGGTGGGGGGACACTGAATCTAATAAGCGTTCTTATTTCCAATATTTCTTATGCCTTTAGCCACTGTTCAGTTGGAGTAAGACACTTTAAAAACAAATGAACTACTTCAGCAAACTGGATTTTAGTTTTTACCAAATCAGTGTTAGAAACAGAGGAAGCAAAACTGTTGTAGGTGATAAGCAACGTGTCCTCCTAAGGAAGAAAACATTTCCGAGTAGGAAGAATATTAATTTTCTTGTGATATAGTTTGCTACAATCACTTCTTAAAAGTTAATTCTGCAGCGAAGAATATGCACTTTTTTAAACTTTGAGTTTACATATTATGTAGCCACAAAAAATATCGTTGTATTTACTAGAATTGATAACTTTTTTTTACAAGTTTGTATTTGTTTTAAGGGTTGACCCAGTGATAAACTGAACAGCAGCTTGGGAAGTTCTGTAGTAAGATCATTCAAACATTTTTCTTGTTGCTTACCTTTAAAGTTTAATGGATACAAAGGAGAAAGTAACACAGATGTGCTTTATTCTTTTGCTTGCCACGGGCTCTGATCTCATTTACATCATTCTTTTCCCAGCTGAGATGGGTATGTGGGAAGTAGTGAAGCTGATGATTTGAAAGTGTTACTTAATTTTGAATTGCCCAATTTAAGTGTTAGGCCAGATTGTTTTGTCTTCCTAGAGAGCCTGACCACCTTTTGACTCTCTTTGATTGTAGCTGAAATTTTAAGTACACAGAATTAGCAAAATTCAGCCTGGCCCCAAACATGGAAGCACTCAGAAATAGTCCTGACATGTGGAGGATTTCCCAGTGGCTGCAGAAGCAATCTTCAAAATCAGCTGTTGTACATTAAACAGGGGGGGAAAAGAAAAAAATAAAAAAGGGAGGGAACTCCTTTATTAAGTTAAACCACCTCTTGCTGGTTTTCATTGTCCGGGGATTCCAGCCTCTCACATCCCTTAATGGGCAGCAGCTTTCTAGCTACCACTAGGAAGTTGTCCAGTCTCTCTAACTTTGCATATACAGTAGCAAACTGTTTAGGTTTGAAGGGGAAAGATGAGCTTGCGAAAGCATTTGTTTTCCCCAGCGGAAATTCCCCTGGGATTGCTGCGTGAGTGGCACAGAAATGCTGTTGGCCCCTCAGGAGGAAGCAGCCTTCCTCAGCCTATCAGTCAGCTCATCCTTAGAGTGACTAAGTTCTTTCCTTAACCCCCTCAGATTGGCCATCCAAAGGGTAGGTTAAAAGTGATTACATCCCATCACTGCAAACTTTTTGGAACTTAAATGGCAAAATAGGTGTTACAGGGGCAGTATGTTGGATGGCTTTTTGCTAGAGCAGCAATGAAGAGCTCTGTGGATCTTCAGGCTGTATCTGAACTCAATTAAAATGTCCTCCAGAGACCTTACACGCTTCCCTCCTTCCCATCCTCTTCTAACTGCTGTTCCTCCTGCTGCCAGTTTTGAGCAATTTCCTTCCTCATTTGCCCCTCCTGTGAGTGCTTCATTAAACACTGGGGGACACCTTGGAAAGCTTGGCTTAGTCTGTTTGCAAAGCAGGAGGCCAAACCAGGCCAACACAGCTGAAATGTGCCAAAATGTTCACATGCACACAAACCATGGAGGCAGCTCATGTTTTTTGAGGGCATCCTCTGGCTTGCCCTGCCTTCCCACGGTTTCCATGTGTAGATAAGTGCCCATTTCTATGCTAGAGATGGAAAAGGTCGTGTGACTATTGGTGATGTTTTCTCATCTTGTTGTAAGTACACATGGAAAGAGAGATACCACACATGGTATAATTTTCAATAAATGCTTGAGAGGCTATTCACTTCTACGTGCTCTGTTTTAAATACTCTAAAGTGAATGTTTTTTTGAGGGAGTCATGGTTTTTTTAAAATCACTGAGCATCTTTCCCCGATAACTGAAACTTCTCAGTATTTTCTTAAAATATTCCCACTTCAGAGAATAGCTTCTCATATCAGCTGTCATTGCTAAATAGGATTTTTACAGTTCCCAGTTTGCTAAATTTATTACATTTCAAATGTAGTCATGAAGTTTATTGTCCTTCAGAAGGCAAGAAATTGCTTGCTGACCACTATTCTTAATTTCTTTTGAAAATGTGAACAAGAACTAATGCTTGATTTTATCTAAGGTCTTACTGCTGCTACTACTTTTACCATTTACAAATAAAATAAATCCTGTCTAACATCCAGTAATGTGCATTGGAGCTTTCCTGTTGTGAATCTATTGAAGTGTCTTTCAAAAACACGCAAACATTATGGAGTCTTGCTCTGGTGTGAGAAGAGACACTGTAAAAATGGTACTGTGGGGTTTCTCCTTTGTGTCTCAGTGATTGCACTTGACATGTAGACATAAAACAGGAAAAACAATGTATGAGTTTAAGCGAAGTCTGTAGCTTTATTGAGACAATGAACTGATCAGTCTTAAAGAGAATGTTAAACCACTCTTACGGCCAACTAGAAAACTTGAGCAAGAAGCCCTTCAACTATTCTGCATTTCTCATTGGAGTGGGTGGATACAGCCATCCATGTCCTCTGCCTCCTGTCCTTCAGGGCAGTCTCAGGGACTCACAGCAGACCAGAGCCCTGCCTGTGTTGGACACCACTTCCCAACATACCCAGTGTGCTGTTTTACAAACTGTGTCTATGCTGTAACCCAGAACTGAAGGAGGATGAGTCCCAGCCTGAGCAAGGTAGTCAGAACTGGTAGGACGAAGCACAGGAATATAACCATAGTGAAAGAAATGAAATTACATCGCTGGAGGAATAGGGTTGTAGCTATCAGCATCCCATCATGCTTCTGTTGATTAATTCATTGCTTGGAGAATGGAAGGGGGAAGCAGAAGGACTGTGTGCAATGAAACACTTCAGCACCAGGCCCAAAGGAAGGAGGAGAGGGAGAGCCCGGTTACTGCCTGTCCATTCCTGCCTTCCTCCTTGCTGGCTGCTTCCAGCACACCTTTCATGAAAGATATTAAAAGTAATTCCATAGTTGGTCTTCTTCCACTCTGGTCTCTGCTTTCTCTGCAAACTGACATTGGTTGTTGAAAGTCTTCAGGCTCCTACTTCCCCGCCATGGCTGCCCACAGCCCTCCCTCCTGCTGCCCTGGCACTGCCTGGTGTGGCTGTGAACAGCTAAGGCTGTGGAGGGATGCAGGAGATGCAGCTCCCTATGTAGCACAGGCCAGACGTGGTTGCATTGGTGGCTTCTGTAGTCCAGCACCCTGTGCCATACCAGTCAAGCATCCTTCTTTATGGTTCAAAACTGGGGAACAGCGTTGTCCTGGGTGTTTTCAGCTGAGACAGTCAACAGTTTGCACACAGTCAACAGTTTGCACAACCCTTTGCAAGGGGTTTGCTGCTTTATTTATTCAGTACACTGCAAAGGGTAATGTGATTGTCTTGAGTACTGTGCAGCTGTGGGGCACCTGTTCCTCAAATACTGTGCGGAGAACAGATAGTAAGGAGAGAGACAGACCACCAGGACCCTCATGGCAACAGAAGACCATGTATTCAGGGAATGACTCGTGCTGCATGCTTTGATGTGATACTTGTGGCAACCTGTGGGGAAACACAGACTTCAGCAGTGCGGTCCACAGAGGAACAGGCAGTGCCTTTCTCCACGGGGACATGGAGCACATCTGCATGCTGGGGTCTAGTTGCCACATCCTGAGACTCTCACTGATGAATAGAGGTTATCCAATTGTATCCAAACATTTCTTCCCATCTCTAAAAAAACCACAAACCAAGACAGCAAATACAGGGACTGGGCTGGGAGAACCAAATGGTTGGCTTGTCAGTGTTATAGCCACACATTTCATTATTAAAGGTTTTGTTTTGATTTTGACCCTGAATGCAGGTGCTTTCAACCTCTTGACAATCCAGAGTGTAGTTGCTCTGGATAACACATTGAAGACACACGTGCTGGGAGTTTGAGGGCTTTTAGTGTTGCACTGGAGCAGTTCTGCATTGCTTAGCAAGCATTAGCAGCAGCAGTCAGATGAGAGCCTGGTAGTAAATCTGTTGTGAGGGTCAAGAGGGGACAACCTCACCTTGCAGTCCTGCTGAAATTCCAGTTTAACCACTGAGGTGTGAAAGTAGTATAAGAATGGAAGAGTGGGAGCAAGCTTAAACTCAGCTTTATTTTAGTGTTTAGAAGTAACAATGAAAAGGTGTAGATTTTGTTAATTTGGTAATTAATACACAGATTTATGTGCGGCTTTCCCATCCACCCCCCCCACAGAACCAGATTTTAGAAGCAGTTCCCCTAGTTATGGAAAACAGAAGTATTGTCAAGCATTTTCTCTGGAAGTTCACTTGTCAAATCTAAGACAGTGTAGTTTCACCATGTTGAAGCTGAGGCAGGATAAAATGCTGCACCTTGCATGTTGCCTCCTACCTTGCTCAGCACAGAGATGTTAGCAAATTCACCTCCATGTACTGGCAGAGTTACAGTGCTTTGTTTTCCCAGAGGGGCCAGGCCAGTTATTCCCCACTGCTAGCTCTCCTGCGAGGCAGTGACAGGGCTAATGTGCTTTCTTCTCCTGTTACTCAGTCTTATGACTGGCATTTTTTGTCTTAGTTTACAGATACTTGTTGTTTTTTTCAGTGTCTTTCTTGGCAGTATTCCCCAGTAGACTCTCAGGTACTCATGTGGGGCTATGTGTTGCCAGTGAATTATTTTGCACTCTGCCTAGCAGGCTGGCTGGTGTATACCCCCTGGAGCAACTCCTGGGTGAAAATCACACATGCATGCTTAGGAATTAAAAATCATATGCAGTTTTCTAAGCATCTCTAGATAGGCTTTTGAGTGTGGGACAAGGGAGACTGGAAACTTTCTATTATTTTCCTTACTCTGGGAGATGGATCATTTAGAGCACTGCTAGGTTAGGGTACACTGTTCTGTCGTGGCAGATATTGTTTTGTGGAAGGGTACATACTGTTTCTTTAAAAATGTAGCCTGGGAGAGATGAGGAAGAGTTCTTGGCAGAAACATTTGCATGAAGCAGTGTGATAGAGCAACCAGGGAATATATTGCATGCCAATAAAGTTCCTTCTTCAGTGTCAAAAGTGCATGCTTTGTGAGTGGCGGTGGGTCTTTTTTACCTTTTGATATTCTAACTTGACCCATACTGAGGCATCCACTTGCAGCTTTTTCAGTCCTTTCCAAAGAGTTGTCAAAACGAAAGAGATTTTTTTTTTTTGAGAATAATCTGTGACCCAGCAAGGTTGGCTGTAAGGCTTTTTTTCTCTCTCCCACTGGTTCTTACTATTCTCTTACTCCCACATTCTATCCGACTCTTGTTTTTAAATGCATTCTTTAGCCTTCTCCTTCCCTACCTACTGCATCCTGTGTGCTGCTTTCTGACTTCCTTCTCTTTTCTTATAGCTTTTCTTTCCAGTTCCTTTTTGTTCTGGTCCTTGAGGAGCAAGGAGTTAAACATTAACTGTTGCTGGAGTACCAAGTTAATATGACTGTTATGAGTTTAGAGTTCAGGTGAGGGCTTTGGGAGACATCCTTTGTGTATATCATTGTGCCCTAGAGCCCTTTGCACTGCTTCATTGCTGGGGGTGCAGAGAGGAATGTATGTCTGTACTTTACCTGCCACCATCTACAGCCCAGCATTTAAGATAAAAATACCAATAAAAGTTGATACTTGCTAAGATATAGATGTTCCAGTTATTGCAAGTTAGTTAACAGGCATAAATTGCTCTGCTATTATGACTTCAATGTGTGTCTCATTTATAAAAAAGAAGCTGAAAAACTTCAGACATAGGGTAAGCAAAGCAAGTGAATTTGAATTGTCACATAGGGGATTATGGGAGTTGTAAGTACTGTGACAGTGGTTTGGGAAACATGTCATTTCACAGTAAATTCAGTGTGCGGACCTGTGTCTTTCTAAGTTGGAGTGCTGCTTTTACAATAAGGCTCTTAGCTTGGTAGGAGATACATCCCTGTGTTATCTGTACCTCTTTGTCAATTGAGGGTCACCATCCTCAGAAATCCACGCCTACAACAAGTTCAGGAATTTCCTGTGCTGATGTCAACATATTCTGAATATAAATTGCAGATATAAAATACTTATATTGCCATTAATAGAATTCTCCATGGTGCATGGGTAAGGCTGGAAAATATAGGTCTCTTATCTTTCTGAGGATACAGCTAATTTGTGTATTGTGAGCTTTTTTAGTGTCTGAAAATCCAGCTTTACAGTCCATATAGAGAAGAGCATTTTCCAGATGAGGTTAGCTGTAGCTTGTAGCTTTGATTCGTCTGATCTTTTTGGTTCACAAAATCTACTAAATGGAAGCGTGTCTGGAAGAAAAAACTTTTTAACTGAACAGTCACTGTGCTGGCAAATTTACTTTCCTGCTAATTTTGTATGCCTGCGAAACCCAGATAGTTACCAGTTATGTGCTTATGTAATCATCTGTCTAGCCAGTTTATTTACAACCAGGATTGGTCTGTTTATGTGTGGCTGTATATGGCAATTACTTTTCATTTTTTATCTTATTTTACACGTTTTTCTATATATAAGACAATACGGAGGACTCCACCTTGTAAAACAAGTTTGATATAAATGGATTTATGAGTAGATAATTCCTGTTCTATTGAGGTATTATACACTTCTACCAACATCATCCTAACACAGAAATAAATGTAAAGAAATTAAAACCTGTTATATTTTTTATCTATACATGTATAAAATTTCACTGTGTTTCAACTTTCTAGATAATTTTATATTTTTTTCATTTAACTTTTGTAATTTAAAATACTTGGTTTCAGAATGTAAGTGTAGTAGGTAGTTATTCTGTGATTTCTTGAAATACTACTTGAAATAAAGAAGCTAAAATGAAGGTGATTTTAAAAATAGAGAAGTACACACATGTATATATGTTTAATGCATCTGTTCTAACTTGTTTCAGGTTGAAGAAACTTCTTGAACAGGAGAAGATTTATCAAGCCCGGAAGGAGAAGGAACATACAAAGAGAATCAATAAACTAAGAGAAGAACTAGTCAAGCTCAAATCCTTTGCACTCATGCTGGTGGATGAAAGACAAATGCATATTGAACAACTTGGTCAACAAAGCCAGAAAATACAGGACTTAACCCAAAAGCTAAAGGAAGAAGAAGAAAAGCTGAAAATTCTTAGTGCAAAAACTAAAGAAGATGGGCAAAAACTGATGAAGTTAGAGGCAGAACTTGAACACAAAACATCATCATTTTCTCAAGAACATGAGGAGATGACTGCTAAACTGGCTAATCAAGAGTCACATAATAGACAGCTAAGGCTTAAAGTAGTGGGGTTGACTCACAGAATAGAGGAGCTCGAAGAAACTAACAAAAATCTTCAAAAAGCTGAGGAGGAACTTCAAGAACTAAGAGATAAAATAGCAAAAGGGGAATGTGGGAACTCTAGCTTAATGGCAGAAGTGGAAAACCTCCGCAAGCGTGTGCTTGAAATGGAGGGTAAAGATGAAGAGATCACAAAAACCGAATCCCAGTGCAAAGAGCTGAAAAATAAACTGCAAGAGGAGGAGCATCATAGCAAAGAGTTGAAACTTGAAGTGGAAAAACTGCAGAAAAGAATGTCAGAACTAGAGAAGCTGGAAGAGGCTTTCAGTAAAAGTAAGTCTGAATGCACTCAGCTACACTTAAACTTGGAGAAAGAAAAGAATTTGACTAAGGATTTGATACATGAGTTGGAAGTGGTGAAGGCTCGAGTGAAGGACCTTGAGACATCAGAAAGCAAGTTGGAAAAGGCTGAAATAAGCTTAAAAGATGATCTTACAAAGCTGAAGTCATTTACTGTAATGTTGGTTGATGAACGAAAAAATATGATGGAAAAAATAAAACAGGAGGAAAAAAAGGTTGAGGGTCTAAACAAGAATTTTAAAGTTGAACAAGGGAAAGTTATGGATGTAACAGAGAAATTGATAGAAGAAAGTAAGAGATTTTTGAAACTGAAGTCTGAAATGGAGGAAAAAGTGTCTAGTTTGACAAAGGAAAGGGATGAGTTAATTGGCAAACTGCGAAGTGAAGAAGAAAAATCCTCTCAGCTAAGCTGTAGAGTTGACCTGTTAAAGAAAAGAATTGATGGTATGGAGGAAGTAGAAAGAGAAATTACAAGAGGTCGAACCAGGAAAGGACCAGAGCATGGTTGTCACGAGGACAACAAGATTAAGGAACTCACCATTGAAATTGAAAGACTGAAAAAACGTCTCAAACAATTGGAAGTGGTTGAAGGAGATTTGATGAAGACAGAAGATGAATATGATCAGCTAGAGCAGAAATTTAGGACTGAGCAGGATAAAGCTAACTTTCTTTCTCAGCAATTGGAGGAGATGAAACTGCAGATAGCAAAAACTAAAGCAATAGAAAAAGGTGAAGTGGTGAGCCAGGAGGCAGAGCTGAGGCACATGTTTCGTCTGGAAGAGGCCAAAAGCAGAGATTTGAAAGCAGAAGTTCAAGCTCTTAAAGAAAAAATCCATGAGCTCATGAACAAAGAAGACCAACTTTCTCAGCTCCAAGTTGATTATTCAGTTCTGCAGCAAAGGTTTATGGAAGAAGAAAACAAAAACAAGAGCATGGGTCAGGAGGTTCTGAACCTAACAAGAGAGCTGGAGCTTTCTAAGCGTTACAGCCGTGCTCTGAGGCCCAGCATAAATGGACGAAGAATGGTCGATGTCCCTGTGACGTCCACTGGTGTGCAGACAGATGCTGTAAGCAATGAAGCAGCAGAAGAAGAAACTCCAGCAGTGTTTATCAGGAAATCCTTCCAGGAGGAGAATCATATCATGAGCAATTTGCGACAGGTAGGTCTGAAGAAACACATGGAGCGTTCTTCAGTGCTTGAGAGATATCCTCCAGCAGCAAATGAGCTTGCTATGAGGAAATCTTGGATACCATGGATGAAAAAGAGGGAAACTGGGGCTCAGGCAACTACTGATAAAGGAGCCCGAACCCAGAGTAGTCCAGCACATCCTGGAGAGGTTGTCCTTTCACCAAAGCAGGGTCAGCCGCTTCATATTCGGGTGACACCAGACCATGAGAACAGCACAGCAACTTTGGAGATAACCAGTCCAACCGCAGAGGAATTTTTTTCAAGTACCACTGTCATTCCTACTCTGGGAAATCAGAAGCCACGAATAACCATCATTCCCTCTCCAAATGTTATGCCACATAAAGGAAAAGGCAGTGAAAGTCCCATGGGCACAGATCGTTCTGTGTCTCCAGTCACTATAACAACATTCTCCAGGGAGAAGTCCCCAGAGGGAGGGAGAGCACCCTTTGCCGACCGACCTGCATCGCCAATTCAGATTATGACGGTATCAACATCTGCAGCACCGGCAGAAATCTCTGTCGCTCCACAGTCGCAAGATATGACCATGGGAAGGGCTGTCTTCAAAGTAACGCCAGAAAAGCAAACCGTCCCCACTCCAATCCGCAAGTACAATGCCAATGCCAACATAATTACAACAGAAGACAATAAAATCCACATCCACTTGGGTTCTCAGTTCAAACGTTCTCCCAGTGCTGCACCTGATGGTGCAAGTTCTGTGATAACAGTCAGACCAGTGAACATAGCAGCGGAGAAAGAAGTTGTGACCGGTACCGTCCTTCGATCACCTCGGAACAGCCTGTCCTCGCGCCCTGCAGCGAGCAAGGTGACAAGTACTATCACTATAACACCTGTTACAACATCTTCCACCCGAGGAACACAATCAATGGTAAGCAGCCTAGTCTCATGATGTCGTCTTCATGGTAAGGAGAAGGTCAACTGTAGTTTGGGTTTGAGATGCCCTCAGGGAAAATGGGTGGGGTGAGGAGAAACTCTTGACTTCTCTACAGTTTGTTTCAGATACGAGCTTAATTATAGAATCAGAATTTGCCCAACTCGTAGATGTTTGTACCAGTGTTGGGTGCTGATACACTTTTGGCATTAACTCCCAAAGCAGTAATTTTCAGAGGAAGTCCCTTAAAAGCTCCTTTCAAGTTATTTTCATAATGGCAGTCCAGTAACATTGCAAGTGAGACAAAGGGACAAATAATGATGATGACAGAGTAGGAAACTGTATTTTTATTTTTGGTGAGTGCAATTTCTGACTTTTGAAAATACTCCTCATGTTTTTTTGCCTAACTGACAGGTCATTAGACTCTGATCATGGAGGCTGGTGTTTCTTTGGTATAATCCCATTATAGTTATAATTCAGTTCATGTCTCCTATAATACTGAACTCCAAAGGAAAAAGTAAGCAGACATATTCTCATTGCTTACAGCTCCAAGCCTCTTTCAGCCAGGGAATAGTAAAGCTTTTTATTTTCCTCTGAACTTCTGCAAGTGCTGTATTACAATAGTGCTTCCTCTGACATATTTTTTTCTGCTTTCTCTCTGGGCTTCTGTGGTGGTACCCCAGTTTGTTTTTCCTGCTTAAATCAGTCTCTCACCTCTGTCTTTAATCACAGTGGGCAGTATTATAGTCCCTCCTGGTTTATTACTGGATACAGTTTTGTGTTGCTTTAGTTAAAAATACCCTGGGAAAGAAGATTTTAACCAAAATAGAAAACCATCAGTACTGTATCTAGTCCAGAAACTTATTTAGCTAGACAGAGTGTGCAACAGATGCTTAGGGGAAGATTATTTTAAGTGGGTAGACATACAGTGATGTTTTCCTCAGCATCTGTTCTTAGTTTTTGGTAATAGGTAGTTACTTCTTTCTGAACCAGGGCCTGTAGCAACATCTTTGTCTTTAATAGACTGTGGTGGAGTTTTCTTCTATTTATTCTTTTAATTGCTTTTTGAACTCATTTATACTGTTGTTTCCACAACATCAGGGGGCAGTGAATTCAACTGTGAACTTTGGGAAAAACGCTCTTTTGTTTAGTACCTTTTATGTAATACCTTCATTGGTTACAGCCTCTTTCTTGTATCTTGACAAATACTGAATAGTCATCCCCCTGTTCATTTGTCCGTGCAGCTCAGGAGTCTGCAGACCCCTGCAACATGCCTCTTCAGCCATCTCTTTGTAAGCTGAAATGTTGAAGTGTATTAAGATACACTTCCACACTTTTGGAAAGAGGCTGCTATTCCCATTTAAGCCTTCTGACTTTAAGAAAACTTGCATTCGTCATACAGATCTGTTTGAGATTGGACCTGTGCTGTTTCTCTCTCCACATATATAATGTATCATACATACTTTACTGTACAGTGTTTTCTTATATATTAGAGGCAACTGTTCATTTTTTTTAAAGTCTTGAATTAATTAATTTACAAACCTCTTTGTCTCTCAGAAGCTTGGAAAGCTTGTTTTTAAACTTTTCTTTTTAACTAGATGTCTGTCTCTACTGTGATGATGCACTGAACCATGGCAGGCAAAACTTTTTTGTTTTGTTTTTTTTCTGGCTAAAAACTGGCTTCTTTCTTCACTTCATCCTCTCTGATTTGGAATGTAAGGAAAATAGTTCAGCCATAAGATTTACTTTATCTTATGCTTCCCTCTGCTTTTTAATGCCACTAGTCAGATGAGCAGGCAACTTCGAACAAGCCCAAATATGCCTTTTCCTCTCCATCCTCCTGAAAAAAAAACAAAACAAAAAAAGAAATTGCGTATGCCCCATCTGTTTTGCAAATGACAGCTTTAAAACACATTTCAATACCCCTAGTCAGAAAAAAGAAGTTTCTGATCATTTACTCAGTAACCCTGGAAGAAACCAACATTGATACAGTTTTGAGGGTCTAAGTTAATAAAATCAAAGGAGACAAACTGATGTACAACTGCTTTCTTTAGTTCACTGGCTTTAATTTTTGTCTTAACTCTCCTCATACAAGATGCTTTGTACAATGTACTATTGCAGTGCCAAGCTACAAAGGGGAAGAGTTCTGAAATTCCTAGCTCTCATCTGTTCTTATAACAGATTTGCAGCTACTGTTTTCCTGTTTGAAAACATTTCACTTTTCCAATTTGAATTTATAGAGTTATCTTCAGTACTGCAGGTGCACACCCAGTACTTTTAAAGGTTCAGCCTGAACTGTGGTGTCTCCCTGCATATGTGAGTCCAAAACTAGAGTCCGTGATTTCATTATGGATCCTCATGATTTTTGAATCCCATGAATCCCATGCATTTAGAGGCGTTCTGATTGTATTGATTTACACTGACATACAGACCAGCGTATCTAGAGATCCAAGTCCTCTTCTGAGTCTGGAAGTTTTGATTTAGATAAAATGAGACCCTGGTCCAAAGACACAGACGTCTGAAGGAGAACTTGGGACATTTTTGAGCATGTGATCAAAAAGAATCAAACAAGGCACTGGTCGGTGACAGTATCTCCACTGGTACCTGGATTCATGGGACCCAAATGTTTTGGAGGCGCTTCATTGTTGTGCCTGCTGGACAAGCCCAGGGCTGGCCCACTGAGCAGCAGACCCCATTACACCAGTGCTTTGCCCAGTGTGGTCCAGTCCTATGGGGGTCTCAATGGCAGGAGCTGATGTGATGGAGACTGACCATGAATTCTGCATTTAACAGAACTATCACTGCTTTGATGAAAAAAAAAAAAGAAAAAAAAGAAAGACCCAAGCCCTAAGATGGTAATTGCCTTTTCTGTAGCAGGGTATGGATTTTGACAGTTCCCACAGAAGTAGAAAAAAGGAGGTTTGGTTCTCCTTAGCTTGATTAGAGTCAAACCCACTCCCAGGGAAATACTTGGACTGGCCTAGCAGACCTAGGAGATGATTTTTTATTACAGATGGACCACAGAGGATATGGGAACCAAAATGAGTCTGAAACCGTAGCCTGATTGTTAGTCTTGCCTTAGCACATTGGCCCAAATTCCTGCTCCTAGGACAGTTCATATAGTTTACAGTAAAAATCCCACAGACTAAAAACAAATACTCTTCGTGAAAAGAAAAAAAAACCAAACCAAAAACAACTGGTGCTTATATCCTGTTTTTTATTTAGGCCTTACAGTTGATTGTAGCATTGTTGGTGAATTTGGATCTTCTTTGGCTACCAGGATGGGTCTCAGTCCTATAATCACTTAATCCCTGTGCTCCCCACCTCCTACAAGCGTCACATCAGTGCCAGCTCTTTATGCTGCCAGGGTACACAGTGACTTCAGTGCCACGCAAATCTGCAGGGAGCAGAGGGAATCCTGGCTGCAGCAGAGCCAGCGCAGTGGCACAGCACCAGCCATGCAGAGCGTCCTGTGACCAGGGCAGGCAGGCACAGCTGAGAGGCTGTTGGGTGCGAGAGCGAACTGGACACATGTTTACACAGCTATAGGGCTGCTTTTATTTGGGCAGCATTTAATTTGAAATGGTTATCTGAATGTAATTCTTTGTAGGTGTCTCAAATGTGCTCTAAGCTTCTGCTAGAGCTGCTGGAGATGCAGGGGTCAGCTTGCTTGCCAGTATGGGGGTGTGTGATGCTGGCTGCGTGCCCTGTGGCAGCTGAGATGTGCATCAGGCTGGGGGTACAGCACAGGCCTGTGCATTTCGGCAGAGGCAGCTGATGGGGATACCTCAGATGGCACAGGATGCCTCAGTGTGGGCAACCGGGTCAGTCTGCAGTCATCAGTCCCCTCATCAGCACTGAGGCCTGTGTGCTGGCTCTGTGGAGACTGGAGGGTGATTTCAGCTGAGACATGGCAAACTTCAGTGTGAGCTGAATTGCCCATTGGGCTCCACTGACTGTATTGAGTAGATCTCAAGTCCCACCCTTTCAGGGTTTAGTTGCCCAAACATACTTTTTTAGTGTCATTTTAAGTGGTGTCAAGTAGCCTGCCTAACTTCCGGCTGCTTTATCAGAGGTTGCAGGTCTCTTTAGGTCCTCTGTCTTATCTACCAGCTCTGCACATAGCTTGAGTAGCCCAGGGCATCTCACATTGCACTAGGTGTCTGACAGTCACTGAACTGAACCATTTCTCTCCAGGGCAAGCTGGGCCCTGATCTGATAGGGAACAAATGCTGAAAATCACCTTCCTCATTAAAATGCTCCAGAAGTCAATGTGTCCATGAAAGCACTCTTTCTGTGTGTCAGTAAAATGCACTAAGCAAGATCTGTTATAAACTAAAACATGCTAAACGTTCTGTACATTGAAATTGCTTTTCTTCCTTTAATGGGACTACCCAGCCTTACTGCAACTTTGCAGGTTAATATACCTGCCAGTGTCTGCAGTGAGGGCTGACAATCCACCGCACCAGTGGAGCAGCTGTGTGTATTCATCTCACTCTCAGTAATGTCTTCAGTAACCTCACTCGGGTCCCTGTGCTGTTCCAGCACCACAGACTGCATTGCCAGCTCAGAGCCAGCCCTCATCATTCAGTGTCCCTCCGGGTCACATCTGGGGTGCTCCATGCCAGCTGCATAGGAGTTCCTTTCTGACTGGAGTCACATTCCTGGATCAAGCAGAAGGCAGCAGCCTACAGACAAATGGGGCTGGAAGGAATGGCCTAGAGATGGGTTCTTGGAAGAAATGACAAAGAGACAGTTGTGTGGGTTCTCTGCCCCAGGAAAGTGTCCTCTGCTTGCCTGCCATGTCATGTGCCAAAGGGGACTGTGGGCTGGAGAGGCACCTTTGTGCCATTTCACTTGGCAAACACAAAATGTTTTTTGCAGCTGCATGTGAAGCAGGCACTAGCTTCCATAGGATCAACAGGTTAGTATGCTGTGAGGAAGGCAAAGAAGAAATTTAAAGCAAGTTAGAGTTCTTTTCAAAGTGCTTTTGAGCGATTTAGTCTTGAAATGAGTAACTTGAAAGTGCCCAAATCCTTAGTTAATAATTTACATGTGAATAAAGCTGAAGAAATGCCTGAGATTCCAGCTACTCCATTTGATTGCCTCATGTTTACACACTGTGGAACTCTTTCAGGGAGTACAAGATGTTTGTCATTTGAGTTCCCTGGGATGTTGACATATTTTCCAAGGCTGATGGAATGCATTTGCATGTTTTGCCCTACAGAATTGTATGGGCCTAACTTGTTTTGACATCTACATGTGAGTTCCATATTAGCCTTTACACTGCTATTGTAAATGTTGCTTTTAGTTATTGAAAATGGCTTCCTTCCTGTCAGGCAGACAGCATTCAAGTTTTCCAATTGTGATTTTTTTTGAGTGTACACATGGGGTTTTGAACTGTTCTTAGAAGACTAAGTAATGATTTTCCTTTGCATAGTCAGGATGCAGACAGAAAGCTCTTATGCTACTGGCTGAGAAACTTTTGAGAGAGAAAAGTGCTTCCTTGAGCGTTTTTAAGAGCATTTTTAAGTAAATGTGCAAATACGTGTTGCAGCTGACATGATCCCTTAATCCAATCTATTTTGGTAGTTTAGGTTTATTTTGCTTATATGTCGTAAATTGCAGGGTTTAGTAATTTAGCAGATGGGTCTAGCCAGAATTCCAGGATCTTAAGAGAATTGTTCTCTTTTGTCAGATCAAAGTCTTCATCCATTATCTGAACAGAAAACAGTCAAATATGAAATTCAGCCAAGACAGTGAAGTTGTCACTGTTAACATTTGTGTCTGTATTGCACACTGCAGGAGATAAAAGCCCATTTTCCTTTCAGAATTGTCATGTTTATAAGTAGTCTCTTTAGGTCGTGGTTCAAATAGGGTAGCTTCCAGTTTTGACCTTGCAGAGTATGTGCATCATTATCTGGCCAACAGAGATAGTCAGGCCTTTTGAATGTTTTTATCCTGTCCAAGTACTCCTTGTGTGTTTACACGGTGGGATTCAGTTGCTTAAGTGTATGAACTGATTGTAGTTTTCAAGCCATGGGATAGCTCTGGCCTGGCATCTGGCTGGGGCTCCAGAAGGGCATGTTAGCTGTGTTGGGTCTGTCAGCCCCAGGCCAACCACTTAGGCCAGTTTTTAATTCTGAAATACTCACACTTGAGGATAAGTGTGCTTGGTAGGCTGTTGTCCCGGGCAGCAGACTGGCAGAGACAATAAAATGACCATGTCCACACTGCCTTGAGGTATGTCTGGGAGTCTGGGTTGACTGCTTAACCCTCACTAGAGTTCATCAAGTTGTGGCTGAGACTAGAGGGGGAGGAGGGCCTTTTCCCACATCCCACCTACCACAGCCACAGGAAAAGGAAATCCAAGCCTTTGTCTGTCTCTCTCAGCCCCCTGCTCTTCCCAGTGCAGAAATAAGTGACCCCAGCCATGACCCCAGCATACTTTGGGAAGTAAAATTCGATTTTATCTATAACGCAGAGCAACTGTGCCCCAGCTCTGAAAATATGGCAGCTACCCTGAGTTCAGCATTAGCCTCACAGGGCTTTACTGTTTTGAGGATCTGTGTTAATCTCTGTGCACGATGCTAATATGGGACCTGTCTTACAGCTAAGCCAGTGTTCTGGCATCCTCTAAGGATACCACTGTGTTGTGCTGTGAAATAGGAGTTTTGCAAGGATTCCCATCCCTGTGACATCTTGATCCAAAACACCGGACCTTAGATCTGGGAAACTCATTTCATCTCGACTGAACCTTTGGCCATACTCTAGCAGTATGTGCCATGGTCAGATTCCACATGTGAACATTACTTTGCTTATAGGTATATGATTTCGGATAGTGTCACTTGCGAGATAAATGAAGAACCAAGGAAAAGTATAAGGTAAGCATATATGAGAAGAAAAAGTCTTCCATTCATGGCACTTTTCTCTCTCTTTTACAGACAGGACAGGATGGGTCATCCCCGAGACCTACACCCACCCGCATTCCTGTATCAAAAGGTATGAAAGCAGGAAAGCCAGTAGTGGCAGCCCCAGGAGCAGGAAATGTGACAAAATTCGAGCCTCGTGCTGAGACTCAGTCTATGAAAATAGAACTGAAGAAATCTTCAGCCAGCAGCTCTGCCTCCCTGGGTGGGGGTCAGGGCTGATGGCAGTGGTTCAGGGGGTATGTTCTGCAGGTTTTACTGCTACCATGGAAGTCAAGCCCCCTGTCTGTGTAGTTGCTTACGTTTGACTGTACTAACGAAGTCCCGCAGCTGTCACTTACAAAAAACTAATAAGTGTGTGCACTGACTACTTAAGTAACAACATCCTTTTGTTTTCTTACTCAAGTTTAAAAAAGGAAAAAGAAAAAGCCATCAAAAAGGCAGTTGTATGCTGGGAAGATTTTCAGTCTAGGAAGTGAGAATGGGGCAACTGCACTAGGATATTAATCTAGTTCAGGAATTCTTAATTGTAGACTTTGAAGGAAGTTTGGTCACTTTTACTGATTGTCTTCCACCTTAATGGATCACTTTCCACCTTTACTACTGCATGGGACACTTTCCTTCCTGCCTGTGATTAAATTATTGAAATGCCACTTGAACTAGGGAAGCAATGCCAGGAGACAGCTCACTTGAGGTTCTCTTTTACTGAAAGCTAGTACCTCAGGTGTGGGAGGGAGGGGAAGAGAGAAAGGATGGGCACTGTGCGACCCACCTGCTCTCCAGGAGCCTCCCATCCAAATCAGCATTTCTCAGGGGTGATCTGCTTTCTCAAGATAGTTACAGAAATCAGGGGCATAGGGATGTAGCACAATGTTTGGCAACAGCAGTGTTAAGCACCAATTTAATTCTTCCGGAGAGGATTAACACTTGTAGACACTACTCTGTCTTGAGTTAGACACAGTGAGGTACTGCCAGGTCAGGGCTCAGATGAAGGCATGTGAGCCAAAAGGTGTTTAGTCTTTAGCAAAAGCTTGAGAAACACTGATCTGGCTAAAATCAATGCAGTCCATTTGTGCCTGCTTCAAAGACCACTAAAGGCTGTGAAGCAAGTCACTCCACTGACCTGACTAGGTTTTCAGTTTTCCTTGTTTGGGTCTTATATTTAAATCTTAGTTGTCAAGCATCCCTATGTCTTAGAGGGGAAGTCAGCACAGACTGCTGGTGGGAGGAATTGCTATCTAAAGGCACAGCCTTTAGATAGTGAAAGAGAGAGGGTTTGCTAAGGAAGTTACTGTCAGTTTTCAGTCCTTTAAAATATTTTGTCATAAATACAGACTGCCTCACAATACCATGGCAATTCATCATTTTTCCTTCCATCTTTGTGATTTCCTCATTTACATGTTTGCATTTTTTAAGCATGTTTTAAGGAATTCTTCCAGCATGGAGATAGTGTGAATGCTGATCATTGTTATGATTGTTTATTTAATAACAGTAAAGTTATTAAAGGACATTTCCATTTAGTGATCAGTTTCCACAGAAGAAAGTCACAACCAAAAGAAATGGAGCTGAGTAGACCGATAAGTGATATGTTTAAAATTTGTATAATGCTTCAACCATCTCAGCAAGCTGTGAAGGACCCAGTGGTTAAAACTGCTTTCAGAAAGCAAGGTGGGAAGACCACCAATAAATAATGAATACAATTCACAGAAAGGAACATGCACCATTGGGTGAAATATGAAATGGCTTTCTGTCTGGGAGAAGAGATTTGATGGAAGAATCTGTCACTGAAGATCAACAAAATTATATTCAATCCAAGCAATGTTTAGCTTTCAGCCTGTGCTTTGCATTGCTCTCCAGTTTATGGCAATTAACTGACCATAAAGCTGGCATTTTATTATTCATTTGAAGAGTATTTTTTCTTTGCTACATCAAAAAAGAAGTAGGTTTCATTTTTTTACACATGTAGCACCTACAGTACCTGTTAATTTTAAGGTTCTGATTCCTACAACATTCAAAAATCAGATTAATATTAGTAGCATTTTCCATAACACCCTATTTCCAGTATTTCAGATAAAACTTGGAAATTAGAATTAGCAAGCAATGTGAGTTACTATTTCAGAAATACATCAGATGCTCTCAAGTAACTCTTATCACTTGAAAGCCTCAGTAAGTCAATAAATTGTTGCTGAGATCTTACTGTTCTTGTTGTAACACAGACTTTTTAACAGATGTTTGAAGAAAACACATTTTTAAGAGCTTTTTGCTGGATATTCACTCTAAATACTGGCACTGAAGCAAGTCTTAAGGCCAAAACAGTCATTTAAATAATATTATGAACACGAGCCCCAAGCTAATGTGGCTTGATACAGTGATGAACTACAGCTGCCTTAAGCCCTCCTTATGTCAAAGAAACTTAGTTCATTAGTTAACTGTCACTACAATGTTCTGTGCATGCCTGTGGTTAAAAAATTTGGTTTTGTTTGAGCTCTAAGAAACTTACCTAAAGAAACAAGCCAACTTCACAGTACCTGAGATCCAGGACACACAAACTGGTACAACTAGAGCCAGAACTGCAGGCACAAGCTGGGGATTGCTCCTGTGGAGTCAGTAGGATTTGATGAGACAGATTTGAGAAATTCCAGACAGGTCAGACTGAGGATCCTGTTACTTTTCCCAGGGGCAGCACAACAAAAATGAACTTTTGCTCCACAGCAGAAGCCTAAAGAGTTTGAATCAGGCAGCTGTTTAATTGTTAGCTAAAAATAGGTATTTAGTTATAACGTTTAACATGTATTTTAATTGACCCAATACTTGTTTCTTAAAGGTAGAAGAGTAAGATGAAGAAAGAGAAAGCCTATAGTTCAGAGGTCTTTAAAGTTGAAGTGCAACTGTCTGTATTATATTGGAATTTCCTCTAAATCTGGACAGTTATGTTTAGTGACAACAGCAAGACTCTCCATTCAGTAGGTCAGCTCCAGAAGGCAGTATAAACAACCAAGTCTACAGACAGTGTCTAAGCCCCAGAGGCATCTTGAAGATCTTCATCATTTTTCTCCACGGTCCTTGTCCAGTCAGTGTTTCTGTTGTGACTTTAATCTAGCACTGCAGCCTCTGAATCTCACGAAGATCCATAATGCAGGTATTCTTATATTTCCTCAAAGGGCTACTAAGTCAAGCCACAATTTCATAAAGTCAGGAAGTAATCCCACACTGTACTGAAAAGCTGTAGTCCTTACTTTGTCACATCCAGCCAAGAAAGTACTCAGTCACCCAACATGTGGTTGTCCCTTGACCTGGCACAAGTGTTTGAACTTAACTGGGGAACTGATCTGAATTAAAAGGGATCTGGCAAAAAGCAAAAAGGCTAGCTTCAACATAGCTTAGTTCCAGGCTCTCAGGCCAGGAAAAGAAAGAAGGAAGGTACAAAAAACCAGTGGCTGTTTTAAAGTGTCTGTGGAATCACAAATGCCTCCTAGTAGATCAAATACCACAGAAATCCAGCAGTAGTGCTTCTTATTTTAAAAAGCTTTTGACTGAACTTTTTTTCGAATGTAGGAGAGCGGTCCTCCTTCTCCCCAATATCTGAGAAGATTCAAAGCCACAGCAGCTGTAGGCAGGTTCACCAATGGCACTGACAGACAGCTGAGGGGGAAGAAGGTGGCATTCCCTACTGTAAAGGCTGTGCTCTTCTGCATGGAGTGCTTCAAGTATTCACTGAGCAGAAACAAGAGAGTGGTTGAGTGATCAGGATATTGAACTAGGAGGAGGGAGCCCCCCTGTTTTCATGTCCCTGTTCCAAAGGCTGCCTTTGAGCCCAGCCTTTTGTGAAATAAAAGCTTATAAGGTGAAGTGCCTGTGTTCATCCATCCCGCCATCTGTCCTTCCCTGATGAATAACACTGAACACATCAACCAATTTCAGCCAAACCTAACACAGCAATAGGGGTCTCCAGAATAAGTTCTTCCAGTTTAATGAAAAGGATGGCAGAGAAGAGGAGCAAGACCTTAGTAGTGCCCCACTGCGCAGAAGAGTGGAGCACGAGCCCACCTTCCTACAGCATCAAAGAATAAACACAAGAGACTGTCAGAAGTAACGCAAGGACAAGCTTTGTTCAAGCCTTAGATTTTACAAGGCACCGAAGAATCAAACTGATACACCAATCCATAGGAAAATACTAGGGCCTTTATTTAGAGAGCTGTTGTGTATTCTACATTACTGGATTATAATGCAGAAAACAAGCCTTCCTAAGTGATCATCTGGAATCACTCATCCTTGTACATTCTCTCTCTTACCTTTATCTCTGTAATTTTTTTTTTTTTTTTTTTAAATGAAGTGGAACAATTTCAGTAGGGAAATAGACTCAACTCAGGGTCATAATGATAGTTACAATGCTTCGTCAGGAAACTTAAGGTGGTTCTGAGAACCAATCTTTGCATTTTTAGTTGTATTTAATATCAGCTGGAGAGATACCCTGTTTTGGCTGATGGCACGGCCAAAGAACCATTTGTGATAACTCAATGGGAACATACAGCTTAGGAGAGCAGTAAGGTGGAAAGGGAGAAGAGCAGGGAAAATGCTAACCCACTACTCATGAGCAGCACACATGGACCGAGAAGGTGTGCCCTCAGTTCTCCATGTGATCTCTCTGATTTTAAATCTAGTTCCTAGTAAGTTTTCTACTGTGTTTCCTATGTTTGATCCCATCCACTGGAATTACTGCTACGTATGAGTATTGCTGATGTATTCATTAGCAAATCAATACATTTGAGTAAGTGTGACTAAAAATGAAGGGGCACAGAGCTTCAACCCTCATGCCTGGGGGATTTCTCTCAAGATCAGTAAACATGCTAAGTAAATGGTAGAACAAAAACAAATTTTGATTTATTTTTCCCACGTTTTATCCTTTTGTGACACCCATTAGTGTGATTTTTCAAAAATCAAACACCACTTTGTCACTCTTCTGAATATGCCCATAGAGTATGCATGTTACTGTATTTCAACCTCAAACCACTTACAGCACAGAGTAATTAGCATTATGTGAGTAATCTCGAAAGCCACATTAATATGTTAGTTCATGCCAACTGGATGCCAAGTCATAGGTCACTGCCTGAAATATGCTACTGATGTTCAAAAACATGCTCAGTATTTACATGAATATTCAGTAATTCTGATCAGATGTGGAGGAGCATGTCTTTAAAGTGAGTAAGCTACTGTCGTGTTGGTTTTCAGGTACTTGGCATAAGCGGCAACAGTCAGGACAATTTTCAGACCAATTACATGTTCCCATCACACATCAGTGGCCAATTTCATTGAATTGCTTTGAAATACGTAGTTTGCTGGCAGGAGTTTCAGTGAGCTCATCTTTCAAACTTGTTTTCATTTAGGGGAATGGTTTACTCCCCTAGGTCAGTGTGAGTTATCCTCGTTCCCTTAATTTTGCCTGAGCGCTCTCAGGCAAAACTGTAGGCAACATTTCTCATTATAGATGCTAACTTCACTTTGAATCTTACTCCCTACACACTGCTCTTGGCTTTTTTTTTTTGAAAATGCCACTAGGGTTAATTACTGTGAGGTGCAAAGCTACCAGCTCTGGGAGTCAGCTATGAAACACTCAGGTGTGAATGGTTCTCCAAACATAAAAACCTCTCTTTGGGATTTTAAAAATAGAAATACTGATGTGTGATTCTTTCCTGTTGCTTGGGCGTGCGCTGACTGTGGCACATATATTTTTGTATTATCTGGTGTTACTTATTTGTATATATTGTAAGAAGAAATTAAACTTTTTATGTTAAAATGTCAGTTTATGTGCTTCCTTATATGGACTGGTATCCTGATGTGTTTCCTGGAGAAGTGCTGATTTAATCTGTGGGACTGAAAGCAGAATTATCTGTTTCACATTAACCTAATTTTTTTTTCCTGTCATTAAAATAAATTGTTTAAGTAAATTCATAGCTCCTTGAAATATTCACATCTATAACCCTAGAAAAATTTACGTAATCATATCCTTCAGATATGATCATATTGCTAGAGATTGGTCCAAAAGAACTCTTAACAAAATCTGCCCTACTCGTAATAACTGCTCAGACACCCCTTTCAGTAACTACAGCTGGTGTGTGTACAATGTATGTTTATATATATGTAAGCATTTCAAATACAGACAACCAATAGACAAACTAAGAGCATGTGTTCTCTACATGTGTGAGAAATGAATATTAGTGGAAATTATTAGATTTTTTTTTCAAATTGTTTCTCCTACTCTGTTATGCACAATTGCTATACTGGGCCTGTACCAGGAAGACTAATTGAGAAACCTACTGTAGTTTTGTTATTCATTCAGTGACTGAGCCTTAATAAGAAGTATGGTATTTTTCTGCCACCCAATTAGTTTTTAGAATTTTGTGTCTAAATTCCATATTAATAGATAATGTGCATAGTGAATATTAAGAAAATAATTGTTTCATATAGAGTTCACATTACTCCTGTTGACATTGAGGGGAGAGTTTGCCTGAGATTACAATCTGATATTATGTAAATGCAGCTTTTAACATCATATTCTGCAAGAGCTTCAAGTTAGAACAACACTGGTTATAAGGTAAAATTTTACAGTTCTCTCACATTCACTGCTCAAATTTGGTAGAACGGGTATACATATCTTGTCAAAAATCATTTGTTAAATTGTATGGAAAGTAAATACTTTCAATTTGGGAAGTTCTGTTATTTCATTTGCCTTAACGTATGTTTTTGGATGTTGCCTCAGCCCTGCTTTTCTGATTCATGTATCCTTTTTGTGTATGAAAAGCAGTACCGTGATCTGCCATCTAGTGGCGAAGTTCTGACACAGAGTAAGAGTTACAGTGCATGGAAAATATTTTCGTTTCTTGCAAATATTAGGAAGCAAAAAAAAGGCAGAAGTCAATAAAAAATGTAAAAGGCAATAATGATTTGATTAGTATAATTTCTTGGGTCGTGTAAAATAAATCCTTAGACTATTAAGAAGGGAAGGAATCTTAAGTAAAATAATTTCAATTAAGAAAATTAGGATTTCTGAAAATATGTGATTGTATATTTTAGTTAAGAACTGGTACAGTTACAGTATTTGAAATGCATAAGACACTTTTTCAGAGAAAAACATCAGATAGATAAATTCATAAAATAAAAATGTTGTAAGAGCCATATATATAGGTAGAAGAACAGACCAGGTCATTGGTACTTCAGCAGAGCCCAGGGATTAATTAGGATCAGGAACCTCCTATATTACACATAGGCGAAAGTTAAATCCAGCCTTTTGAAGAAAATGCCAACACTTAGTTTTGCATGGTTGAAATTTATCCTTGTTCAAGTCAGTAGCAAAATTCAAGAAGACTTGCTGAATAAATCCAGCATAGGTTTCTAAGTCAAGTTTAGATTGAAACAGTGAGAAATGGTCCTGTACCACCTCCTCATCTCCATTTCAGAATTGCCACCAGATTTATGATGGATTTGCTTAGACAGGATACAAGACACCTAACTCCAACAGGAACTTTGGTGTTTAATCTGTTCACATGTATTATTCTTTTTTTCCCTATGGATGACCCAGTGACACTGAACTGGAAGCCAAGGGCCTTTGGGCCTTAGACGGGTACTAATTTAGTTTCCCTCTGTAGCATCAGCCAGGACAGTTTTACCAAGCAGTGATGTGAGAGTAAGCCTGTGAGACATTTGTAGAAAAATGCCTAGCACTGCCATTGTAATTGTTCTTCTTTAAAGTAACTTGCAATGCATTTGCAGTTTCATGAACCCAAATGTTTTGCTCTCTTTTCTTTTAGAGAGTGTCATCATTCACCAGTTACGCATGAACTCTAGATGAGTTACAGCCCCACTAGAGCTCTGTGTGCACTACCCTCCGCGCCTGTGGATGGATCACTGTAAAGCTCTCTGCCATCAACACCAGGGTCACTTGTGCTACTGACTATTCATGGAAGTATTACTGCTTCCATTAGATTTTATATATATTTTTTTCTTGGTAGAGCTTTAAAAATGAAGGGTCTTGCTAGCATTTTGAAAGTACCTAGTCAGAGAGAGAGAAGAAGTCTTTCTGCCACCTGAATTTCACTTTTATTTGCAAAGCCTAAGGCACATGCTTGATTTTGTTTGATATTTGCCATATAATTTATTTTTATAATACACTTTGTAAAGTAACTGTCCAAAAGTTGCAATTCTTGTTGCTCATAGCACGTTTATTTGTAGAATACACTGACAAATTTGCAATTTGATATTTTTATAATAGAGAGTATGTAAAGAAAGAAAAAGGTAACTGCAACGTTTTGAGTTTAAATGGAAAAGTATTCAGAACAGGTTTTTTGCCACCATGAGATTCTATGAGACTAAATGCTCTGAAGACTGCTGTATGGAATTTGTACTATTGCAGAATATTTCTTGCACTGTGTGATGGTTTGGCATAAAATTAGGTATTAAAGTCCAATGCCTTGAAATGCATCCAGATTTGCTCATTTTAAGCAATGTAAGCCAGTTTTTAAAGCTGTGATTTTTTTCTATGTAAAGTATGTTTTTATTTCTGCCTGTACCAAAAAAGGTTGATTTTCATTACAGTGTAACTAATAAATTTTCACAGCTATGCAAATATAATCAAGTGTTTGCATTTTAACTCCAGTTTCTTAAGGTTGGCAGTGCTTATCTATGTATTTGTCTATGGGGACAAAATTACAGGTTTAGAAGTTCCTTCTTCTGACTTGTGTACCGTATGGTGTCACAGTGACGTACAGAGGAAAACTGATTCATAGAATCCTAGAATGGTTTGGGCCGGAAGTACCTTAAAGATCATCTAGTTCCAGACTCCCTGCCGCAGGCAGGGATTCCTTCCACTAGAGCAGGCTGCTCAGAGCCCCATTCAACTTGAACACTTCCAGGGATGGGGCAACCACCATTTCTCTGGGCAACCTGTTCCAGGGCCTCATCACCCTCATAGGAAAGAATTTCTTCGTAACACATAATGTAAACTTACTGTCTTTCAGTTTGAAACCATTCCTCCTTGTCCTGTCACTAGATGCTCTTGTAAATAATCTCTCTCCATCTTTCTTGTAGACTCAGAAGAGAAGAGGGATCAATCATCAAGCCCTTAATGACTTAATTGTTTCTAACCTTGTGCTTCACAGCACTGGCAAAGATGTTGACCGGTACTGTCAAAATCTTTAGTCCTGGACTAGAAGGACTGTAAAAATTAGACACTATGTGCTCTGCCACATGCTGAAGGACCCCTTTTACCCTGGTGGTTGTAGTTTCTCAAATAGCATCCAGAGAATTCTGTAGCAGCTATACTTAAGATGATTTTTGAACGAATTATATATAACGCTACATACAACCCAGGCAGAGTCTTTTTCTTAAAACATATATTTCATAATAAATTCTTTTTAATATAAGTCATTGGCACATATTTAAAATACTGCAGATTTTTTAATTGCAGAAGCTACTGGGAGAAACTACTTTTTTGGAAGGGAAAATGGTGGTGCTTGCAGGAGATGTGCTGTGAGATGCCAAAAAAAGTGCATTAACTCAGCATCCCACTGGGATGACTAGGTCAGTCCATCTCTGAAGCTGGAGTATCGCAGTGCTGTGTAGTCAATTTGGTCTTCATTGGAGCCATGGGAGCTGTTTTTCCTTCTATATATGAGTTCTGCAGCAAATGCTGATGTAGAGAAGCAGGGTATTCTTGGACCTGTATGAACTTTCTTGGAGTTGATCTCCATTGTAAAGAGTTCACTAATATAGCTATACTGAGGACTCAGAATAAGTGCTGCTTATCCTGGCAAGAGTAATTTTGTTTGTATAGCTTATGCTTGGCTAGTACACCATGTTTTTTAAGGTGTGGGGTTTTTTTTTCTGTACAGCAGACAATGTATGCCAATAACATAGCTGTGTCTGTAGATGGTATTTTAGAGCGAGCTGAGAACAGTTCCAGCTTTCAGAGCACAGTACAGCTGAGGTGAATAAAGTTTAGTGTGTGCCACAGTGTTTACTGCACAGTAGAATGAACATTGTAGTGACTCAGATCTATTTTCAAAGCATCAGTTTGGAATTAAAACCTATGCACATTAAGATCTACACTGAGCTCATCTGGACTGAAATTCCTGGCTATTTGAAAGTGACAGTGACACACTTGAAATACACTTCAGCTTTTAAATATGAGTTAGACATAAGTAAAATCTTACTCTGAAATTAAGTCTACATTTAAAAGGTCCCAATCAAAGTAGAAAATATTTTTCCTTGCCTAGATTTTAATATAAAGCAAATTCAATATGAGTGTAATTTTATTATACCTAAACATATATATAAATATTTATGGTTTTGAAAATACATTGAGTTTTTAAGCTTTGCAAAATAAAGGCTTGTTTAAAGCATAAATACAGTCATGGTATATTTGAAATCATTTAGATTTTAAAATACTTTTGATGAGCTGCAGCACTTTGGAGTAGGAGACTGGTGATTTCATCTTCAGTGCATTTATGTTCCTGGTCAATTTTTCCCATTACCTCATTTGGATATGAATCTGAGACAAATAAGTAAAGAAAGTGCATTAACCACATAATTAGCCTGTATTTTGGGGACACTCAGGAAGAAATCTATTAATACAGACTCAAGGTGATTAATTCCTACAAGTATTGTCATTCTAAAGGAGGTAATCAGGAAGTGCTTTCAGACTAAGACAATGTAGAGGCTACCTTGGGCTATAGATATCAGTAGCTTTTAAGCCATAGAAAACCAGTGGAAGATCTACTTTTCTCTAAAAGATCTCTTGCTGTCTAAAGAGGATTGAAAGACCTGTTTTGGTATAATTATAGGTGATAAAAGACAACATTTCAATCCTTAAAAAAAATCTCAAATATTTTGATTTCTAGAGATATATTATGCAGCCTGCGAGTTCTCCTTTTCCTTGCTGTGAAATATAATTGGGCAATGCCCTTTCTTGCCAGTCCTCTCATACCTGGCAGCATAAGGTCCCAAGTTCCCAATATTACCTGTTGCCAGAGAAATTTCTTGCCATCTCTCAGCACAAGTCTTGTTTCCTTGGGGTCCCAGATTGCATGTCCCTGATTCTCTGTGAGGCTATGGGAATAAAAGTTACTATAGCTGAAGGTGGTAATTGAAAACAGAAGATAATAAAGAAAAGGGTGATATTAGGGACAAGGATCTTAGCTATGGGGAATGGCAGCAAAAGGCAGGGCCCAAAAGATAACACAAAAGATAAATTAGGAATGAGATATAGTTTTAGCACAAATGCCACAAAGAATACAATTAACTTTGGTACCCGAATTAATTCTTAAATTTTAGATGCTTATATGTCCAAATTTCCTATGCTGGCTATGACAAAAGGCCTTAGGAGCCGCCACAGAGGCTCATTTGCGCAAGTCATTTGCTCCCCCCAGTGGTCTTGGCTGATACTCTTGGTGCTCCACAGAACTAAAAGGCATTTATTTCAGGGAAACTCTTCCACAGGCAGCTAAAAAGTCTTAAGACCGGACTACATGCTTGTAAACTTATCCAATTAAATAGTTCTAATTATTTTTTCCTAAAGTCAAGTGACTACGTAAATACCTGATGAAAGTGGACTGTGGCTATACTCTATACTACTCTATACTACACAGGAAGGACTACAGAGACCTCACAAAACAGACTAATGCAGAAGTGCCAGTAAAGTGAAAAACATGGGCTCTCAATGTTGCATCAAGCTGAGGAAAGCCTGCTAATCCAAGTATTCTGGGCTACAAATACATACTTCCACACTGGATCCCACAAGGTGACCATTTGTTCACAGAAAGGGTGTTAAGCATTGGAACAGGGTGCCCTGGGAGGTGGTGGAGTCACCATCCCTGGAGGTGTTTAAGAAAAGACTAGAACATGGCACTCAGTGCCATGGTCTCACTCAGTGCCATGGTCTTGTTGCCATAGTGGTGTTCGGTCACAGGTTGGACTCGATGATCTCAGTCTTTTCCAACCTGTGAGAAAAATTTCTCTTTTATTAAATTTAGGAAAACAACAGAGTCTGTGGAACAAAGAAAAATAACAAGTAGGAA
>JAWWEU010000111.1:84889382-84959042 GCA_035583155.1 Acropternis orthonyx
AGATTGGATCAGGCATCTTACAACTCCGCGATACGCCTTTATAGGTTAGTAAAAAATCAGAATAATAATAAAACCCCCAAAAAAGTAAACCCCTGGGTTAGTGTTCTTTGTTTAATTCATTTGCTTGTAATAAAACCGCCCATTTATTTCTCATAAACCTAATTGATTCTGTGATTCTATTTAATGAAGTCAGATTAGCTCCGAGGGGAAATGCAACAACTCTGACAGCAGCATCCCTATGTGTAAGTATCTGAAGGGAGGGTACCAAGAGGATGGATTCAGGCTCTTCTGTAGTGCCAAGCAATAGAAAAAGAGGCAACAGGCAGAAACTGATGCACAGGAAGTTCCACTTGAGCATGAGGAAGAACTTCTTTATTGTGTGGGTGACCAAGCACTAGAACAAATTGCCCAGAGAGATTGTGGAGTCTCCTTCACTGGAGATATTCAAGAACCGTCTGGACACAATCCTGTGCCATGTGCTCTGGGCTGTCCCTTCTTGAGCAGGGAGGTTGGACCCCATGACCCACTGTGGTCCCTTCCAACCTGATGATTCTGTGATTCAGGGTTCAGCCTGGAGCGGCCTGGGGCACCTCATGGCTCCCCACAACGCCCTGGAAGGAGGCTGTAGGGTGGTCGGGGTCGGTCCCTTCTGCCGTGCCTACAGTGAGGGGACAAGGGGAAACGGCCTGACACTGAGACAGGGGCCGTTCGGATTAGATACCAAAAAAATATTGTCACTGTTGGGGTGCTGAGGCTTGGGAATGGACTGCCGGGAACGCGCTTGCGCCGCCACCCCTGGAGGGGTTCGAGACGTGTCCGGACGATGCGGGTTAGTGGCCTGGAGATACCGCAGCAGTGCCGGGTGGCCGGCAGGACTACACGGTCGCACCATCCCACAATCCGCATTCCCACCATCCCGCACTGCCGACCCCCCGGGCTGGGCGCGGCCCGTGCTCGTCAGCGGCCGCGCGCCGGCGGGCGAGTGCGCAGGCGCGGTGCGCGCGGTGGCGGCGGTGTCATGGCGGTGAACTACAGCGCCAAGGAGGAGGCGGACGGGCACCCCTCGGGCGGACCGGGCGGCGCGGGGGGCCCGGCGGGCGGCGGCGCCGTGAAGACCCGCAAGCCCGATAACACGGCCTTCAAGCAGCAGCGGCTGCCGGCTTGGCAGCCCATCCTGACGGCGGGCACGGTGCTGCCGGCCTTCTTCATCATCGGCCTCATCTTTATCCCCATAGGCATCGGCATCTTCGTCACCTCCAACAACATCCGCGAGTACGAGGTGCGCGGGGCGGGGGGCCGGGAGCCGGGCCGGGCCGGGCCGGGCGGGCGGGGCCCGCGGCGCCCGGGCTGTTCCGGCCCGGGGTCACGGCTGGGCTCCTCAGCAAAGCTCCATTAATCACCCCGAGCAGGCACGGAGGTCACAGAGCCACCTCCGCGTAGGCTGTGCCCTCCTGCCAGCCCTGACAGCGCTCCCGGTGAGCTGCCGGGGAGGTCACTGCCAGCCTTTAATCAACACAGCCCAGAGAGGTGTTTTGTCACTAGTACGTGCATCATCCTTGGCATAGCTTGTGGCAGTGATTAGATATCTTCGACTGTTCCAAAGTTATTGTATTTTCGGGATAAAGCTCTGTGTTGAATATATTGCTGTAGTTCTTACGTGCACTGATGATTGAACGTTTCTGATGCTCTCTGGGAGACCAGGGTGTACAGAGTAAACTTGGAAAGAAGGATCGAAGGAGAGGTGGCTTTTTCTAATTTCAGTTACAAAAACTGAGTCTTCTACATTTGATAATTAGCCGTGTTACTGCTGTGAAAAGTTGCTGAGCATTAGTAGGAAGTCGAACTGATCAGCTGGATCCATTTGATAAGAGAGTGACTTTGTGTTGTACATAAAGGAACAACCCACAGGGCTTAGGGACAACTGTGAGAAGCAAATTGATGGATGTGATTAGTTTCAGTGAGCTAATGTGACCGAGACTGATTGTAGGGAAAAAAGTGTGTAGTTGTTTGTTGGATTGTTGTATTGGAGAATATGAATTTTTGTGGATCAGTGAATTCTAGTTTTTGGTGGTATGCTGCCACTTTCAGATAAGGAGTGTTCGAGACAGTGGCTTGGCAAGTGGTAACAATGTGGCAGTGAAGCCCAGTTAGGTAAAGAAATCCTGAGGTAGACAGTGAATTTTATTTTAATATTTCTGTTAAAATGCAAATAATGTTAAAATAAAACCAGTTTAACTTTCACTTTCCTTTTATGTTAAGAACTAAAATTCCAGTCAAGGAGGAAAGCAAAAGGGGAAGAAAATTAAAGCTGAAGTGTATTTTACAGCGACTAAATTTGTATTTAAGCATCTTTTTTGAAAAGAGGTTGCTTCTTGTGTCAAATATTGGGAGTATGATGAACATCTGAAAAGTGACACAACTGCTTCAGAGAATGTGGCCAAATCATCATGGATATGTAAACTTTTAAATTGTCACATTGCAGCCATATTTAAGGTAAATACAGTCCCATGTTTTCAATATGATTATAAGGTAAATATTATTGGAAAAATATATCCTTTTTTTTTTTTTCCCATTATGGGTGAATCTGCATTAATCTGTAGGGACAAGAAATGCATCAGAGCTTTGTGAGTCCAAAAATACAAGCAACTTTTTGTGCCTGTATTGCTGCGATATTCATATACAGAATTTTTATATACTGTTGTTGCTTTGGGGCTCAGTTGTATACTCCTGGTAAGTTCCAGTGGAAGCCAAAAACTAGATATTCCCACCTAACGTTCCACTCAGAAATCAAAGGAGAGCTGGGAGCATGACCGATGCTCCCCTATGCAATCAAGTTGCACATATACAGTGGTAGTGTTTGTAGGGGAAACCAGCTGGCAGGTGCTGGCCTTCAACCCTCTAATTTCAAGTTCAAGACTGGGAGGGAGTTCATTGGTTTGTTTGTTTTGCTGTGTGGCTTCACTCTTCTATCATTCACCTCCACTGAAGTTCTCAAAAGTCCAATTGTTAGGCTTTTGTGAGGACAGGGGGGACAGGGTCCTTGACTTCTGAGAGTGTGGTTAGTCAGAACAGGGAAACTTGAGTTATCCTCTGATCCTCATATGTGTTTTATCAAATACTTATGGAGTGAGATTATCATTCTAAAGGCAGCTGAATTTTGGAAGAAAGAAGTTTAAATCAAAAAGGCTTTTCAATTGCAGCAACAAAACATAGGTAAAGCATTTTACAGAGCAACATTTGGGCTCTGACCACCAGTGAGGGATGCAGTTCAACACACTGCTGTCCCTATATGCATAGCTGGTATATATCCCTTCTTAAAATGCTGGTTTTTGTTATTATCTCCAGATGTTATTCACAAATGGCTGTAAATTTAGCTGTGGGAGACAAGACATCTAGAAGCTAGGAGCAGTGACTAAGCTTTTTTAAAAATGTAACTGGGGGAGGAAGCAGAGGTAGTTATTTCACCTACCTCCTAGCAATAGCGTACTTCTTAAGTGTGTGTGTGTGTGCACATATATATGCTTGTAAATTTAGTGTATTGGAATTGAATAGGATGTATAACTTACAACCCTGAAATACATATTTAAGTTCAAGTCACCCATTCCTGGAACAAGATATTGCAGCCATCACCATCTCTGTGAACTGTGCTGTTCCCATACAGGTTCAAGGACTGAGCAGCAAAGTGTACCTCTTCCATTGATTTCCTATGTAAGTGCTCTTGAATTCAAATGTGGAAGATTTCCAACAGTTTAGGTGTACTAGAATTATAGCATAGTAATGTGTGATAAAGGTTGAGGAATATCCAAAACATTAACTGTGTAGGAAAGAGATCTCGGTAGTGTGACTGCTGCTATGAAGTACATAATGGTAGTAAAAAAGTCAGATTGACTGAAGGCATGGCTACAAATGGAGAACTGGAAGTACGTAGGTTACTGTTACACATCTTCAGCCTTATGTGCAGTTCTGGTAGTCTCATCTCGAAAATGGTACAAAACTTAGTAAACCTACAGAGGGGAACAGCAAAGAGGGCCAGAGTTAGGGGATGCCTTTTATACAAGAAGTGATAGAGTAGGATAAATATGTGACAGCCTATGAAGTCTAGAGAATCATGAATGTTTTGAAGATATGTGTACACAACAGTTATATTATTTCTGTACTGCAAATGTGTAAATCAACTGACAAAGACATTAACAGCCTGAAAAGCCGTTGGTGTGGGGTAACTTGAATATACCCAATGTGGTTAAATCAGGGTTTGGGAAGGGCTCATGGTGTGGAGTTGTTATACTTAGCGGCTGGCTGATCCTAGGGGGCAGAAGGCGGGGTCAGGTGGCTTCGTGTTGTGGACTCCAAAGTTAGTCCTTCAGTTGTCAAAGTCAAAGTGATTTTGTTACTTTGTCAAGAGGTTGAAGATGGATGCCTTTATCCCTTTAAATTATATCTCTGTTGAGTGTAACCTGTAAATGTGGATGCAGAAAAAAACATTTGTGTTGGCAGTTACTGTACAGGAAAGCTTTTGGAAGCTGACAGCTGTCGTCAGAAGCATGGTTCTGCTTTAATATACATGAATTTCATGCTCCACAGAATTTAGTCGATTATGTTTTTAAAAGTGAAGTCTTTAGGTCTTTTGCAACCTTAGAGTTTGTTCTGAATCTAAAACTTCTCCACACATTGGAAAACTAGCTCAAGATACGGGGATATAATTTTTTTCTAAAGGAAGTCCTTGCTTCAGCTTACTTTAGCAGAAGACACCCGTCCCTGAGTTAGCCTTTAACAAATGAGATGCATTGTTCATTGAGAGCAATGGTCTGTCTGTCAGCTGTAGCTAAACAGGGCTGTTCAGGGCTATTAGTGCTATAGTGCTATTTCTAGATCAGCATGAACTCAATATCTTGTTCAGCTGAGGAACAAAGATTATGTGATCCTCTTTCTCTCTCTCTCCCAGCTAATAGCTTCTGAAGCTGTCTCTTTTCAGCTAGGCTCATTAGGGTATAGGTCTTGTCTGTCAGAAATTTGGCAGCAGAGCATTTGCCAAATAAAAGTGCTGATGGAAGGGTTTCAACTTTAATAGATACTGAAAAAAATCACAGGAAGAGAGATTTTGGGGAAGATCCAGGGGAAAATAGACTTCATGAACCTTGAAACTGTGTGTTTGTTTTAGCTAACCTTAATACGGGTATTAGGACAGATCATAAATCACTAATTCTTGGTAATGCCTTTCTCTACAAACATAAATCAGGACAAACCATTTGCAACCTCCTTTCATAAAACTCTACAGGTGGTGTAGTTTAAAGGCTATTGCCATTAAACAGTTTTTTGTCATAACTTGTTATATATGGCACCAATCTGAGTCTAAATTCTAAAACAGGAAGTTCATAGTAGGTGTAGAAATATATTGTTTATAGGCAGATGGAAGGTTTCTCCTGCTACACTTGCTGGAGCTGCATATCAGATAGTGCAAATGTGGTCAAGCCACTTGAGTTGGCTTGGACTGTAGGGTGAGCTTGTGGCTGCTGAGGATATGTTATGAATACTGTCCAGGTAGCCTGAATGTACAGTTTTCAAATAATGGCTTGTTTTTTGGGCTGCATTGTTAAAGACAGTTATTGTATAAGCCAGATTAATACTGATCATCTTTCTTGTCCATGTACTGGTTATTTTACCATTCCTGGCAAAACAGTATTGTTGTCTTAATCTTGCTTGTTTTACGGCAATTATTTGGCATTAAGTGATTTAATTTTTTTTTAAATCTTCTGACTAATTAGGTGGCTAAAAATGGTCAACAAAGAAAGTTTTCTAATGAAAATAATTTTTATTAAATACCTAGACTTCTTAAGATCTCTGTAAAGCATGTAAAAGCTGAGATCTGCTTGTCATATAAGTGTGTGTGTTTGGAAATGTTGTCTGGATTGTCTGCTGTTTGTGTTTTGGTGTGGGTTATTTGTTTGGTTTTGGGGGGGTTGTTGTTTTTGTTTGGTTTTGCCCCAGCAGTAACCTCACTTAAGTGTTAAATTTGTTTTGAGTCTGAAGTCAGGGACTGGTCAGAATCACAAAATTGTTATGGAATCACAGAATGCTTAAGGTTGGAAGACAGCTGTTGAGATTGTCAGATAGACCTGAATGCGCCTTTGGTGTTGAGGTGTAATATGATTACAAATTGAATGCCACAAAAACTCTGGCTTATTAATAATTTTTCTTTACTCTCTCATTGTAAATTAATGACTTTTTTTTCTGTTACAGATTGACTATACAGGAACAGAGCCTTCTAGTCCCTGCAACAAATGCCTAAATGTGTCCTGGGACAGTACACCACCTTGTACTTGCACCATCAACTTCACACTGGAACATTCATTTGAGGTATACTGCCTTCTGTGCAGAGTGGGATTAGAACAGTTTATACGATCTATTTCATGTTCAAAATTAAAGTTTTATCCGTCGATGGTTTTTTTTGTTTTGTTTTGTTTCTATTTTAAAGGATTATTTCTCGTTCTCCTATGAACTTGGATCTGATTTTTGTGTCCCCTTTTTCATTAGCGGGGGTGAGACATTTCTTAATGCATCTATTTATCTGGAAGTGTTAAACATTAAATAGAATGCTTGTGTTTTACATGTCCAGAGTTACTGATGTGTTACATGGCTGGACAGTAGATGTGCTATTCCTGCATGATTTACAAAAACTGAGTTCAACAAGAATTGGAAATACCAGATAAGTGCTTTCTGACAAATTAGAGGCAAATGAGGCTTATGGGTTCTACATCAGACACGACAGGTGTTGGGATTAGTGCTGGTGAATATCATTCTGATAGTGGCACATTTATACTGTTTGACTTCAGGCTGCCAGCTTATGTTAGGACAGTACTCTCATGTACTCAGTGTGAATAAAGGATTAAGGCTCTTACTTCATGAATGTTGCTGTAAACACAGAGTTTAAGAGCTTAAAATTGAAAGTTTGTGTAAACGAAAACCCCTCTTTTCCCATCTTGCTTTTTGTAGAGCAACGTATTCATGTATTACGGGCTTTCCAACTTCTATCAAAACCACCGTCGTTACGTGAAATCTCGAGATGACAGCCAGCTAAATGGGGACAACAGTTCATTACTTGTAGGTATTCATGTTTGGGTATGAATAAGCAACTAAATTCTGACTACTGCATAAATCACTGCATACAGTATTTAGTTTTATAATAATGAGGTACTAAAATTTTTGCATAACAGAAGGCAACTATAAGGAATTGATGTTTTGTTTACTGAAAATAACTGTAAAATACTATAAAATTCCATGTAGATAATTTCATTAAGCAGACAGTAGTGCAGTACTTGTAATCACTTCTCAAATTTGAATACTTTTAAATGGTCTTGTTATCTTCAGTAATATCTGTTTGTACCCATTCTGTTTGGAGTTTTCATTTTCAGCACAAAATAATAGTCAGTTACCTAGCATTTGGTTTGGGTATTGCAACTAAATACCATTTTTATAGACTCTGGTTCAATATGGAACATAAGCAAATCAGTTCTGTGTGTTCTGTTCAAGCCACTGTAATGTTTAGGGCTGGACCCCTCCTTTCCCTGATTTTTATGAGCAGTGGAAATAACAGTTGAGTTCTGGCTCCAGCAAAGATGATTCTCTTCTTTTACCTGTAAACTTTAAAAAAGGGGAGAGTTTCAAGAGGCAACTTTAGATGACGACACAGAGTTTAGTGGGGTTTTTTTTCTGCTTCCATTTTGGCATGCTGTTGGAGTTCTTGCAATTTTTTGTCTTTCATGTTATGCTTGGTTTCTTGTTATAGTCTTACTTTCCATAACACTGATGCATATTCAAATAAAACCCTAAAAGAGTACTAGAGTACTTCATGTTTGACAACTGTTTCTATTAAAAGTTCTAATAGCTTCCAAGAAAAGCCTTATTTTTACTATGACCATGATGGGATCATGACTTTATTAATGTTTTATTTAAATTTGATTCCTGCTTGTAAGAGAAAAATCAATCAGGCTAACTAGCATTGAACGCTAAAATATTTGTAAATAACCTGACTTGCGAAAAGATTGTTTTGTGGTACATTTAAGACATACACAATTATTGAAATACTGTAGTAAAAAACAGGTTACTTGGATAAACCAGCGCAGACTCATTTGCCTTTTTTCTTTCTAACTATCAGAATCCAAGTAAGGAATGTGAGCCTTACCGCACAAATGAGGACAAACCCATTGCTCCTTGTGGAGCTATTGCCAACAGTATGTTTAATGGTATGGTAACACTCTTAAATTATCATTTAGATGGTTCTGTGATCTAGTGTACATTTTGTGTTGTGTTGCAGATCATTCTAAGTAAAGACATTGGAGGCTTTTTTGTATTGAATTAACACATTTTCATTGTTCAGAATAAACTAAATATCTTGTACTGCTGTTGCTTTTTTCAGAATTGCTATGAGAATTAATTGAATCTCATAGCACACAAACGATGGAAATACCTGTTGTGAGAAGCTACTACTGCTGTGAAATAGAAACATAGATACCACCATATATGGATAGTACACCACTATCTAATATACCAGTTCTTACAGAACAGCTTGTGATTGTGGCAGGCAGGCAGGTAGTAAATGCATTGTCCAGTGTTTCTTGTTTTGTTTTCTCCTGGAGGTAATTGTTTCACTGCCTATCAAGATTATCTGTCTAATGAAAATGTCTTCATCTGGTTTTCTAATTTGATACTGTTTTTAGATACATTGGAGTTATACCGCATTGATAATGACACAAGAACTCCGATTACTTTAATTAAAAAAGGCATTGCATGGTGGACAGACAAAAATGTAAAGTTCAGGAATCCTACAGGAGATGGAAACAACTTAACTGCACTTTTCCAAGGTAAAAAAAAAAAAGAGTGAAATTTTAAGAATAACATAATGCTTCAAAACACATTTTTTATTCCAGTGAGTTTTGCCTCAGTGACATTTTATCAAATGTACTAACTAATGCTGTGGTTCTCTGAAGAAATCCAAGCTGAGGACTACTCTGCTATTTAGAAAGGTTGTCTTTAAGTAATGAAAGCTGCAAGTTTGTTTGATGTGAAAAGTGTTTCGATTTTATCTTTACTGTAATCATTACTTTTTTTTTAAAATTTCTGATTATTTTTTTGCCTTGAATACTAAAACAGTGTGTAGTATGTGCACTGTTTTGGTTTAACCCAAGGGGGCAACTAAGCATCAAATTAACTAAACAAATAAACACCCCCCCCCCAAAAACACAACAAAGAGAGCAAAATAAAACCCAATAAAAACAAGTAATGAAACAGAAAAAGAATTGCTTACCATCATCTGAGTCCCTGAGCAAAGACAGCCCCTCTACCTGCCCATTTTTATTTCTGAGCCTGATGCCATATGGTATGGGATAGCCCTTTGGTCAGTTGGGGTCAGCTGTGTGGTCTGTGCCTCCTCCTGATCTCTCATGGGGCCCCCAGCCTCCTCACTGGTGGGGTGCGGTGAGGAGCAGAAGAGGCCTTGATGCTGTGCAAATACTGCTCAGCAATAACAGCAAAATCCCAGTGTTATCAACACTTGTTTCCAGCATAAATCCAAAACATTCTTCCATACCAGCTACTGTGAAGAAATTTAACTTCATCCCAGTAAAGGCCAATACAACTGCTATAATGCTTGGATATAACTTGTAAAGAAATACTGCAGTTGTTAAATGAAATTCTTCATATGGAGTATTCGTTTAAATGTTTCTACTGCTAGATTGTGCTAAGTTTTCTAAAAAACTGATTCTTCTTTTGTAATTAGACGTGACTGATGTCTTTTGTCAAATCAAAGTTTTCTTTGGCTCCTATGCCTGAAAATAGTCTTCTTAAGGCATGTGTGTTTATGCAAGGTATATATTAACTTCAGGTTTAACCTGATGTGGGTTTCTTGCTTAGTCACAGCCAAATTATATGTTGCCAATGTGATGGCTACCCTTGGAAGAGCAGATACCTTACCCTAATACAATGTGGAATTGAATTTCCAGTAATGTTGGCAAAAGTATTTGTACATAATCAAAAGCACTGTACACAATTTTACTTGTTTGTGGTTCAGGAAATAGTGCTCAAACTCTACCAAGTGAGCAGAGGAGCTGTTGTCATAATGGGTAGCTATCTCACCAAGTACTGCTTTGAGCCATATGAATGTGTAGGGGAGGCAAAATTGTTGAAACAAATGGACAGTCTTGTCATGAATTAGGCTATTTATTTATATCAATTAAACTATTTAAACTGCAAAATAAAAAGTTCTTAAACAGCCCAGTGTGTTGCAATAGTAGTGAGTCAGCCTGTCTGTTTATACTGTTTAGAAGTTAATATGTTTTTTTATAATATTGGAATGAATTTTGATGAGCCAGTGTGTTACTCAGTCCTGTATTTGAAATACTTTGTTTCGTTGTTTTTGTTTTTTTTTTTAATCTTAGGCACAACAAAGCCTGTGAACTGGCCCAAGCCAGTATATATGCTGGACTCAGAGCCTGATAACAATGGCTTTATCAATGAAGACTTCATTGTGTGGATGCGTACCGCTGCTCTGCCAACATTCCGCAAGCTGTATCGTCTCATCGAAAGGAAGAATAACTTACAGCCTACCTTGCAGGCTGGAAACTACTCTTTGGATATTGCATACAGTATCCTTTGCAAGGCCTTTGAAAGTGGCTAAGGGCCTTAGCTGGATTACACAGGCATATATTTGAAGTTCAGAGTGAGCTAGCCTTTCTTCTTACCATCTCTACAAGATGGTATTGAGTTGTGGTTGAAAACTGGTACTGAGAGATGGGTAGAATGTTACCATCTTTTACTTCTGTGCTAGTTTTTATAGAATGTGTAGCTTCATAGTGAGAGTGAGATGAGATTGCTTGGATGTTGCAGAGGAATTGAGAGAAGCAGAGGAAAAAGGGAAGAGCAGAGGTAGGTGGTAGCCTAGAAATTTGAGAACTGTAACTTCAGGGGTCAATATATAATGAAGGGCAGACACTTTGGAGGTTGGAAAAATGCCAGAGATGTGGATCAGGCGGAGGTATGTCATTCTATTTTGGATAAACTAAAGAGTAGGTAGAAGAGCAGGAGACTAGAAGAGGGTTGTCATAGTTACCAATTTTTTCCAAAAGCACTTAAGGATCATTTTTATACAGCTATTGCAGTATTTTCCTTTGCTGCAAAACTATGGGGACTGTATATAAAACTGAATGAATATAGAGAAAAATTTTGTACTAAAATATATTGAAGAATCAAGATTTACATTTTCTTCACTTTATTGAAGCTGCTTTCAAAAGCCCACAAAATCATACGTTTATTCTTCCCTTAAAAAGGAGTTAACACCTTCTAGTGTGGCAGTTTTCTTGAAGTAGCTGACAGCGCCCAGTTTAGCCTTAGCCTTTAAAGAACAGCTCAGTGTTTCATATTTGCAGTATTCAAAGGCAGCAGTTTGTATTTGGAACCTGAATGAAATGACCCAAAATTTTCATGTGCCTGACCACATCAAGCTGGGTTTGGAAACTTGCTTCTTATTTTCCTAAATGTTTTTCAGATTATCCTGTACACAGTTTTGATGGACGAAAAAGGATGATCCTAAGCACCATCTCGTGGATGGGAGGCAAAAATCCCTTTCTGGGAATTGCTTACATCACTGTCGGGTCCATATGCTTCTTCTTAGGAGTGGTATTGCTGATCATCCATCACAAATACGGCAATCGAAACACTAGTGCAGACATTCCCAATTAATCTTGCATTCTGAAAATAAATGTACTGCATGTGCATCAAGGCCAGTCCAGAATGGATCCAGTTTTTGAAAGATAAATCTCTGCCTCTGTCACTTCTGAGACTGGGTGCATAATTTTTATCTAAAGCTCCCCTTTCCCATACTGTGGATTAACTCTTGAAAATGACGGGTATACAATTAGCTCTATTGATTGTATCTCTGCCTATGTCAGAAACAAATTTTCTGATGTTTGCCTCTAACTGGGCAGGCCACATGATGCATATAGCTCTCGTTCCCTTGATGCATCTGCTGCTTGTTCACATGCTGTGTAATGTTTGTATGATTCAGTACATTTAGATTGTGTGGAGAAAGACTGTTATAAGATACTGTAAATTGTTAGCTTTCCAGAATTCAGGTGTCAGTGCAGTTGAAAGGAAAAGTCAAGTCTTTAAATGTTTTTTCAATTTACTGTCTTGTGTGCATGGGCTCTTACATTTCTTGCTGAGATTTTAATATATTTATACAAGTTGTTAAATATTTTTCCTGTGTTTTACCTACTTTAAGTGCTGTGTAAAATTCAGCACTCTGGATTCTTTGTATATTTACAATATATGTGCCTGGCCAGTAAATGAGCATCCTATGAAGATACCAGAAAACCTATTTGCTAATTATTTGCGTGAGTCCCTTCAAAAGATTGTTCTAAACTGGGACATGTTTGTTGCAGGTATAATCGGCTTTTTCTAATTTCTTTGCTTTAGTTCATATCCCATATAGTTTACATTTTATGCTTGCTGGTTTTGCTTTTTATGAGCAGCTCCAAGCATTAGTCAAGAAGAACCTAAAACGTTTTTTTCTGTTCACAAATTTGGGTGAATTCCTTTTACTGGGGTGAATTCTTTTTACTGGAGGAACTTCCTAATTTTCTTAAGGCATATGTATTCTGAGCAGGCTTTGTTGTAAGGGAATTGCATACTTTTTGCTTAGGTGGAGTGAACACCACGTTAATATTTTGCGGTGTTACGAAAGTAAACTATAGAAATTCAAAAGTTGAGATGGTAGTGACCTCTCTTCCCTGAAATGCAGGTTTTTCTTGCTGTGAAATGTAATTTAAATATTGCAGTTAGAAGCAATGTGCAGCTTAGTGTCTTAAATCAAATTACAGAAGGATTCACCTTTAGGTTAATTAAAAGTTAACTGCAACCTGTATAAAATATTACTTTTTGGTGATTTTTTTTTTTTTTTAGATGATGAACAGAAACTGTAATGTATATTGTGGAGATCACTTTATATGCAACTAGCTTGATAAAGTACTGAGTATATTAAAAGAGACCTAATAAATTCTGCAAACCATTTAATAAGAGATTTGGTTTTGTTCTTGAACATACACTTACTTTCATCTGGATGAAAAGACATCATTAAGTGTAAGTGCAGTTTTAAGTGAGTTGTATTTCTGGGATTGCATATTTGTTACAAAAATTCATGGTCCAATATCTTAATCTATTGGCAGCTTTAAACAAAACTTACTAATTTATCACATAAACACATGACTGGTTTTACTTAATTACTTGTGTAGCCTAACAGTTTACATGTGTAAATCTGGATAAATTCAGTCTGGCATCACAGGGCTTTCAAATAGTCAGAAGCTAGTCCAAAAGATAGTAAGGGTGTCAGGGGATGTCTCACAATTACTGGTTATTAAAATATTTTGATTTTTAAACTTTGTGTTTGTCACTTAATATGCAAATATATTCTACTTTATTCATAATTTCTCTTTTTCCAAGTGAAAAAAGCTGCTTTTTTTGCTTAAACTAAAACCAAAGTATTTTTCTATCTTTACCTTATAATATTTTTCAATGCTGTACGATTTTTTTACCAACTGCAGCTGCCAGTGCATCTTTGATTTTCTCAATGAAGTGCACCAGGGTGAGAATTACTGTCTGGTTTTTGTTGCAATTAAGTGGATTCTCAGCCTGTAGCAGCAAATACATGGGACAGTGTGCCCATGGAACTTAAAATGGTTATAAGAGTTTCAAATATAGGTCAAATTTGTAAGCTCTTCCTTCACTTGTGCTCATTTGTCTTGATGTCATGTTGATAACTATGGAGATCCTTGGAATTTGTGTTACTTGCACGTTGCCCATATGTCACATATTCAAAGATGAAACCACAACATCCCTGTCAGGGCAGTGTCGCTCTCCTAATGTTCAGTGTCATGTGCTGAATCTCGATTTGACCACCAGCGACCTGGTTCTTCAGTGGCATCCTTCACAGGTATTCACTACCAAGCTTCAGAGATACCGAGAGCAATACCTTTGCTTTCAGAGTGCCCCCATTAAGTGCTTTCTGAGCTTTACCCAGCTGAGGCAGTGCCCAAAGTGTGAGAGATTATAAGCTTGCTGGAGGCTGCTGCTGTTACAAGGGTCTTACAAATGAGTCTTTCCTGGAGGCAGTATTTTGGCAAAGTAGGATTTGTCCGCAACATATGCAGACCACTTCCCTTGTGTGAGAGCATTTTCTTCTATTTTCTTGTAAAAATCTACATCCCTGTAACAAAGCAGATTGTCCCCTCAGGTATTTTGTTTCTTAACTGCATCAAACTATATGGGGAGCTGACAGTTGTGCTTTGCTCAGTCAGAGGGAAGAGTTCCCAGTTTATAACTGAAATGTGAAGGATCCTTCAAGCCTTTCGCTTTTTGAGGTCACACTGGTACTGATACTGGGTTCAGTACCTAGTTCCCAGTTCAGTAGTAGGTTCCCAGTAGCATGGTTTTGCTTTAATTATGAGTACTAAACCTTGAAGGATGCAAGTCTTGTCTTTTTTTAATAGAAGTCTCTGAGGGAGGAAGGGCCATGACAGTCTATGGTCACGTAACATCTGCAAACATACATTATCTGCTTGAATCCATCAAGTAGAGCAATGAACATGGTTGGTTGGATGGGATTCACAGGAATGTTTTTGACTGCACCCTTCTCTCAGATGCCTTACTTGCAGTGGGGAAATAAGAGTTATAACATCAGTAAACAGACTGAGTGGGGGTGAGTGCCTGGTGGAAAAACATGACTTGTGTCTAAAGCAGAACGTACCAACCATCACTTAAAAAGAGAGGCTACCTACTGGAATGCAACTGCTGAAGAGAAAGAACAATGCATAACCACAGAGTAATCTGATCTGCAAAGTTCATGAGACAAGACTGGTTTCTGATCTTGCCTGAAAATGTGATCTACCCAAACTACATCTGTTTTTGATAAAAGGTCAATAACAAACCCAACATAAAAACCCTCCAACACCCCAAAATGTTCCACAGACTAAACACTTGTCTATATTGAACACCCTGCCAAAAATTCTCTTTCAAAGTGGAAGAAAACTGAAAATCTAAGCAATATTATTCTTGCTTTCTTTTTAGCAATGTGTCCAGTTTATGGAAAGGACTGCTTCTGGCAGTGTGAAAATGGACTCTGAGACAGAAAGCAAGCCCAATTGTAAGAAATTCTGTTATTTTAGTTGTAGGAAATTTTGCTCAGATCAGCAGAAGTATTTCCATGTAAAAATACCCTATGCTCTAGCTCACAGAATCTGTTCTGGTCTCTGCTTTCTGTGCCTAAATGTGAAGTCTAATTTTATTTGACAGTTTCAATTAAGACTAAAGTCCGTTATGAAATGGCCTGGTAAGAATTAGCAGGTCCTTACATGATCTGAGTCTCAAATAAGAAACATCCTCAGCCTGTATTTAATGAAATAAATAAATAAAGTAATACTGCCCATTTGCATTATACCAACTGCTGCTACGAAGTCTGAAGTTGGAGGATTATCTTTCACATCTCCTGTTGGGGACGTAAATTAAGAAGAATAAAAGCATAAGCCAATCCTTAAGGAAGCTCAAGAAGTTTTTTAAAATAAGTTGAAAGAAACGGGGAGCTCTTACTCAGTGGACCCTGATTTCAGATAAAGATCACATAAAATACACAATTCGAGCAAACTGAATACCAGAGTTATGTACAAGTTTAATTCATTTTTTACCCAAGGATTATGCCTAAATTTTGCAAAATAAAATGGTGAGATGATTGAAGTAGTGCTAGAGGGCCAGGAAGGAAATATATGACCTCATTAATTCTATTATGAAAATGGGGCAGACTGGACTGTGATATTCTTGGAAGAAATGAAAACGTGATCGCCTCCAGGCTTGCCTGCTGGGGCCTGGCATTATGTGGTTGAAGTCAGTGTATGCTGTACAACAGATGCTTGTGAACTGCAGAACAAATCTTTGTTCTTTCTCTCAGGAAGTTCTTTTAATGCAGTTTTAGTGTATGGTACAACTCAAAGAAATTGGAAAACAGCTGAATTAAGGTAGAATGTAGCATGTTTTCTCTTTGGCACACAATATAGCTTTTAACTGGGTTAGTCAATTTACTTGATTTGCAGGGAAAAAATTATTAAACCAGTGGGCAGGCAAGAACCAGGAGATTCAAAAGATTGCACCAGAGGTTTCTGCTTCCACAGTTGGGCTGAATGTTAACTCAGTTGTTTGTGTGATCTCTTTAGCAGGGTTTACATATCCTTCTATCAGTGGTTTAAGAGGTAAAACACTTTTTTGAGATAATGCTTTTTAACAGGTATATTAACAATCCTGTTTTCTTTCTGGCTTAAACCAAACTGTTTATCAACGAGTTTTGATAAACAATTTCGTTATTCTTTAATGCAATACATTCAGTTAGGACAAAGCAGTCTGAGTTTGTTTCTAGTGAAATATCCTCACCCTGAGGCACCAAGTTGCCGTTTCTCTTTCGCTCCAGTTTTCATTTCTTTGTAAATTAGTCAACACTGAAGACACCAGCTGTGCTTGCTCTGAACACTCATCATGTAGCTTTGATCAGCACCTAACCCACAGGGCCAAGCTTTTAGTATGGCCTTTCTGTTGTAAAGTGTATTTTGACAGACAGTATCCCTGAGGCTTAGATGCAGAGAAATCAGAAAATGGTCCACACAGCAGAAATTAAGGAATAAAAATTTCTCTGTGGATATGATCCTTTTATCAGTATCTAAATACAACTGAGTGTATGAAAATTAGAATAAAACATTGTGTACACTCATAAGATGAAAGATTGCAAGAGGAATGAATGGAAATCTGTCTTGTAGTGGTAGCAATGTATTTTAAGTGTTATTCTGTGATAGCACTGCTTGAGTGAAAACGATTTGTTAAATAACACATCCAATTTCCTCCTCTGTTACAACTCATATTTCTCCATGACTCTGCTTTCCAAATGGATTTTTAATATTCTGCTCAGCTAAGGCTATATCTATAAATACCTCTTCACCTTTGCATTTTTAGATTCTTTCTGGGACAGCTCATCAGACTGAGAAATGCTGTGCTTTGGAGATATGATCCTTGTTATTTCCATACTAGTCTGAGCACTAATTTGCTGTTTCACACACATCATTCATCATGAGGTTTGGCACCAGTGCAAAAGCAGTGTAGTACCGAAAACTGCACTGCAACTGCAGCAAAGCCAGGAAACTGTTCCCGACAGCATCATATTTCAGCATAAGGCTGAAGCATGAGAAGATGCCATTACGGTGCTAGATCTGCAATGCAGGAAAAACACAGGCTGCTCAGTTTCTTGAAGGACAAACATTCATTCTTTAGAATCAAATAGGTTTGCATTTACAAGGTATTACTTTATGTAATTATATATCGTGAAACGTGAAACTGAAGTTGGGGTTTCTTTTTTCTCACGTGCAGAGCGTTTGGTACCCGTGCTACAAACGGGGTTTGAGGCCATGGGGGGTTTGCTGTGTGTAGTGGCTCAGGGAGGGATGCCACACCTATCCCTAAGGTGATGGATAACCCGCTCTCCCGGCTCTGCCCAGCTCCGTGTCCCGCCCCGGGGGCGGCCAAAGGAGATGGGGGAGAGCCCAGGGGAGCAGGCGCAGCCCACGGTGATGCTCTCACGGGACACGCATCCAGCACTCCGCGGATATTAAACTTCCTGATGAAAGGAGGTTTTCAATTCTGTATACGGTAGCCCTGGGGGTTTCCCGAAGTGCCCTGTGCAGGCCGGGAAGCGGGACGCTCCGGCTCCGGCTCCGGGCCAGCAGCCGGGCGGACCGCCGGGGCGGCGCTGTGGGCGCTGCGGCGGCGCTCCGGCGACGCTCGGAGCCGCTCCCCCCGCGGGGCGGGGCGAGAGAACCGTTTCCCCTTCCCCTTCCGCTGCCCTTGCTCCGGCGGGAGGTGACAGGACCAAGCGGCGCGATGTGGCGGAACGCGCTGGTGAGGCCCGGGGGGCACGGCCCGCAGCCCCCTCGGGGTGCCGGCCGCGGGGTCGGGCCAGGGGGCACCCGCCAGGCCGCGGCCCGCGCCCTCCATCTAGTCCTGGGCTGTGAGGACTGCTGGGGATGGGGTGGATCGGGGGGGCTCTGGCAGCCCCTCTCCAAGGAGATACATTTTATAGCGTGTTTGTTTTGGATGAGCGAGCGCAGGAGGTGCGTTGTCCCGTTACTCGCAGGCAGCATCACCCGGTGCTTGCCCGCCCCGTACCGGGGGTAATTTTACGATGGGTGCTGTCGGTGTTGCCTGAAGGAGCCCGCGGGCACCCTGCTGCTTCTGGCGATGGCCGATTGCTGGAGTCACCGGCCTTTACCATTCCAGTGTCCAGCAGCAGCTTACAGCACAGCCGGCGCTTGGCTTTGGCACTGCTAGCGAAGGCAGACCTTGCGCCAGCAGAAGAATTATATATAGATCATTGTTTCTAGTAGCCTGACCTGCGTGATCAGACTGTGGAAACTGATGCCGGCCCAGGACACGGCGGGGCGTTCGTAAGCCGTGTGTGTGGCGGGGCGGAGGTGCCTCCCGAGCCCTGTGAAGGTTAGCTGCTCCTGCTGGGGGCTCACAGGAGAACGACAGCCGGGACAGGAGAGCCTTGTCTTCCCAAAAAATTTTGATGTAAATATCATTGTCCCTTTCGCTAGTCCGACACAGAACATGGTGCCTAAAACATATTTAAGAGGCAGAGGCCGAGATTTCCCCCAGAAGGATGCTAACTGTGAAGGTTATGCTGCTGATCCATAAATCTTATCTTACTGAAAGTAATTTTCCTGAGTTTTTCCTTTTTATGTAACCAGCCAATCAGTCCTTTACAGTGTCTGTTGAAAGGCTTACCAATTTCAAAACTAGTGGGTTTTGGTGAAGTTTTGTTTTTAAAAGGCTTTCCTTCTTTTTCCTGTCTCTTTCACTTTTATCTTGCTTTTAAAAGAAACAATTTCTACCCAGTGTGGACAGGGTTGAAAAATGTCACTGTTTTTAAAACACGGGGTGTCTTTTATTTCAGGCTCTTCGCCAGATTACCCAGAGAACTATAAGCACTGCTTCACGCAGGCAGGTTGAAAACAGAGTTCCTGAGCATCAGAAACTTTTTCAGGTACTGAATTGAACCATGTTAGTAAATGACAAGGTTTTCGTAGATCATAATTGCATATGTTTTGTTTCTAAAGAACTGGTAAAACTCCTCTTTACATCTGAAGAGAGCTCTTGAAATCAGTTTTATGATTATACTGGTTGTAATCAGCAGTTATTTTCTACAGACACGAAGAGTATTTGTACATGCACACTTGACTTGCTCACTCTTCAGGGTTTTTTTTATCCCGTGAAATGAGTAAGTATTAGGCACTGTACAAAAATGAAGTACTCTGAAATGAGTTGAGGGCATATACCCTAAGAATGAATAGAGAAAAACAGCAAGTGAGAGGACAGAAATACAGTGAAAAGTTACACCTGAAACCTTACAGCTGTACAGCTCAGAGATGAGTCCAATAATTCTTAGTGAGGAAGTGGTATTACTGTATTGCTCAGTTATGAAAACTGTAAAGGAGTTAAGTGATTGGATTCATTCCTAGAAAACTATAGAATTTTTAAAAATAGTTTCTGAATTACTCTGTTCCTGATTGATAGGGCCACCGAGTGAGAACTAGTGAAAACAGGGAACATTCAAGAGTGTTCTCCCAACTGTGAGTCATAACCCAGAAGTGTAGCTTCACACTGAGGATAGTGTGACCTTCAGCAACATGAAAGGGACAAAATATATTAAAGCCCCACTTCAACAGTTTCTGGGTCTTGTTGCTTTCCTTTCCCCTGAAAGAGAAAGCCAGTCTTCTGAGACACTGCCTAAGGAGCACAGTGTTCATTGTGAGCCAAGGGGAGGAAGGGTGTTGGTGATGAGTGAGGTCAGAGGTTCTGTTTCTGCTGGCGAAGATCTCTAGGCATATCTGTTCTTCCTTCCATTCCTTTCTTGTGGGACAGCAAGTTAGGCTGGGCTGGGTTGCAGATCACTAGCACTGGAACCTGGTTTGAATTCCAGAGAGCAGTGTGAACTTGCTGACAAGGGTAAATATCATGGGATCTGGTGCCTAGGACTTGTACTTTGGGTGGAGCAAAACACTTTCCTGTGTGACACCAGGTGACAGTACAGACTCCTCCCTTTGTCATTCCCTATAGCAGGGATTAACTGTGCTGGATGGGAAGTTTCTAGGGATGGTAATCACATCCTGTGCACCTGAGGGAGCTGGCAACTGGTGTCAGAAGTGTGTAGGCATCTTCCAGTCACTGCTTTAGACATGAATTGTGCACATCATTTACTATACTCCCCTGGTTAGTGGATCACCTGATAGTAGAGTGAAAGCTTTCAAGACACAGTGAGATCTAAATAAGGTTCACTGTCTTTTTGGGGGTTGGAAAGATAACATGGGGAAGTAATTCTTCTTCTGGGTAATTGTAGTTATATTAACACAGTGTTGCAAGAATTGTATTTAAATAGTTTATTTTTGTCATTTGTTTCCATTAGGAAGATAATGGCCTCCCAGTGCATCTTAAAGGTGGTGTAAAGGATGCTCTGTTGTATAGAGCCACCATGGGTTTAACGGTGTTTGGTAAGGATGATACTGAAATGCTTTGGTATAATTTTTAATGTGCTAGTATTGAAATACTTTTTCTTTGGCACAATCTCCAACATGACTGGTGTTTTCTCTGTAAATTAGTTACACAGTTCTTTTGGTCTATTCTTTAGAACATGGAAAATGCATGTAGAGAAGGAAAAAACCCATAGCATATTTGTGCTTTTTCTAAGTTCAGCTTTTCAGATGGCTTTTTCCCAGACTAACTACTGTGGGCTGAATACTCCTTCAGAATTCATGTATGATGTTACAGAAAACTAGAACTACTTAGAAAGCCTGAAAAGGAGTAAAATGGAATTACAGCACATACGTAAACCAGTTTTCTCACTAATCTGACTGTTCGTAATGCTAGGTGATGCTGAGTTTTCACGTACTGGGAAAACAACCAGAATTATATCCAGGTTTCATAATACTGTATATATCTAACCCTTATGTTACTTGTTATATAATTTTGTAATAGCCTCTAACTTAAGTATGTTGATGTAATGGATTTTCAGTTCAGTTACTTTAAGAATGAATAACAATTATTTTATGATTGTCTGTGAAGGTTTCACAAATGTGCCTCTCCCCATTTATTTTTGTGCAACCTGCAGAGAGATACTTAAGGATTATTTTTTTTCTAAAATATGAATCACCAAAAAAAATCATTGAGACGTGGCTGTGGAAATGTGTTTTGTCTGAATTGCAGCTGCTTATTGTCAGTATTTCTTCTGGAACAATCTGGAAAGCTGACTTGAAAGGAATTCCATTTGCCAATCTGAAAATATCTTTTCTGTCTTTTAATTCAGGAACAGTCTATGCTGTTTATCATCTGATTGTCTCTTCAATGCCCAAGAAGCAGAAATGATTCCAGTTCAGGATGTCTCAGTGACTAACATCTCTTTGTCCAGTGCCATGTGACTATAGTGGCAGCTTATTATAAGCAGCTGGCTGAATGCTTGGAATCATAAGTTAATTGTAACATGTTAACTGCAATCAATAAAGCAGTTTTTCCGTGGTGTTTTGGTGGTCTGGGCTGTATCATGTTTTCATGTGTGTGAGCATCTTCAGTCATAGTCTTGCCAAGCTGGTGAAGAAAAGCAAAAGGATTATTAGTAAGGCTGCCACTGGAAGAGAACCTCAATCCATCCCACTCCTCATCTCAGTTTGATGCTAGTACCAGCTCTTGATGCCCAGAGCCTGGAGTGGGATCACAGGTCAGTGGGAACACCTGAAGAGCAGCACAAGGACTCCCAGACACTCCAGCCAGTAAGTCAGATTCATCAGGAACACAACTTCATTGCCTCTGTGCAAACGCACACAGCATGGGGAATGAATAGGAAGAGTTAGAGACATGCATGCACCTGCAGGGCTGTGATCTCAGTGGCAGCATTGAGAAGCGGAGGGATGGCTCCTACAACTGGAGTGTTGGGATGGAAGGATGCAGGCTCTTTAGGAAGGACAGGCAGAGGAGACACGGTGGTATTGCCCTCTATGTCAATGACCAGCTGGAGCACATGGAGCTCCACCTGGGAATGGATGAGAAGCCAACCAAGAGCTTATGGGTCAGGATTAAAGGTGACGTTATAGTGGGAGTCTGCTGCAGGCCACCCAACCAGGAAGACTGAGTGGATGAGTCCCTCTAGGCAGAGAGGAGCAGCCTCGAATTCACAAGCCTTGGGCCTCATGGGGGACTTCAACCATGTGATACCTGTTGGAGGGACAACACAGCAAGGCATAAACAATCCTGGAGGTTCTTGCAATGTGTTGATGGCAACTTCCTTCTCCAAGTGATAGAGGAGTCAGCAAGGAGAGGTGCTATGCTGGACCTTGTTCTCACCAGCAAGGAGGGGCTGATGGCGAATCTAGAAATAGAGGAATCTGATTCCTGATCATCCAAAGTTGATAGTTTTTACTATGTAGAGGTGGTAATTGTTTTCTGCAGCTTCAGATGCATAGAAGTTATTTCACTTGAACTGGGCACCTTCATCTAAAGATGTGTTTTTTTCACTGGCTTTTCTCTGTTACAGCTTAATGGGACATCAGCTATGCCTAAAGGCAGGCTATGTGCCTTAGCAGTAACATGGTTGAGGAGTGCTCACCTGTTCTGTTTTGCCAGCAGGACTGTATGACAGCTCTCTGCATATGTAGAGACAGAACAGATCGCTGATAATGGTTTGACCATGATCCTTTCTGAAGGATCCTTTCCTCATTCAGTGGCTGAATTGGTTATCAGCTTGCTGTCATTAGCAACAATCACAAATGAAACTGAAGACCCATTGTTGCCTTGGAGAAAAATTTGATTGTGGTTTAGAATCGGGCAGAGATAGCCAGCAATAACTACTAGGTGCTGGCATGCTTTTAGGAAAAACCTTCTATCTGAAGTAGCTAGCGCTGTCAGTGAAAATTCCTGCTCCATGAAAAATGTTTCTAGGAAGCATCTTTTAAGTTGGCGAGTATGGGAATCACTTGTAAAGTACCCCAATGCCTCTTATTAGCTTAATTATTGCAATTACTGGGGAAAATCATCATGGAAACCAGTCATAACTGTGCGTGCGTGGTTAGGTTGTATATTCATAGCAGAATTTTTGCATTTTTAGCCCTCCTGTTGAATTGCTACTTGTGGGTTATGCCTGAAGTCTGGTACTGACTAGAAAACAGCTTCTAAAAAAACCCCAAACAATTTCATCAAAATAATTCTTTTGTTTCTCTTCTCAAGGGAACAGTGGGATTTTCAAATGTGAAAATGAGCTCAGAAATCTAGCCTCCCCCTACAGTGCTATTTTAAGCCTCTTGTGGATTAAGTATGTTTAGCATTTTCTGTTTCTATCCTTGAGAACCAGAGTATGCTTGTTAAACTTGAGGCAAAGTGGAAGAGAAGGGCCAGTGTACTCAAAACTCTAGTAGAACCAAAAATCTTAAAGGTGAGTGGGGGAAGTGGCTTTGGCCAACTGCATGACTAAAAGAGTAAGAAATGCGTGGATGGATGTGTTAGAAGAATGTTTGGGAAGTGGGGTACATCTTATTTTGACATGAACACTGATGCCTACAAGGAAGAGAAACCTCACAGCACAGTGAACTATACTTCACAGAATTGAAGCAGTCAGGCTGATCTCTGACACTGGTAAGCCTGGTGCTATCATGAGCCTAGGGTTACTACCAAGATGTGGACCAACTGATGGGTGTCTGGAAGGCAGCATAAGCAAAGATTAAAATATTTAAAACGCCCACATCCTTTCCTAACCACAGAAGTTATGAAGAATATTGAAAGAAGGGCAATTGTTTAAATAGTTTGAGTTATAAAAATCCCGTGATGAGCTAGGCACTAAATATGTGTTTGTGTGTGCAACCGAAGCAGGGTGTGGAGCTGTTCTTGTTCTTGCACTGAACCGTGTCTCAGAGTCTCTGGATCGGCAGCAGCCTGTGAGCTGTGCTGCAGGCAGCCCTGGTGGGAGGTAAATACAGGCTGAGAAAAAGAGCTTCATACTACAGAGCAATTGCTATTTATAGCCAGATCCTTGAAATGTCACTAAAATGAATATCAAACGGCAAAAACTTGTTCTGGCAGAGTTGGGGCTATCAACCCCGAGCTGTGTCCCTGGAGTGTGCGGCTGGAGGCAGGCGGGAGAGCGGGTGGCACGGCCAGGGCCGCGCTGTGCAGATGCTGGGCGCTCGTAGGGAGGCGTTCGCAATCCGTGGGACTGCCAGCACTGCGGGGGTTTTTCAGCTGCAGGAGCAGCAGGAGCAGGAAACCAAACGAGACCCACGGCCAGCTGCTCAGCACCGTTTTATGGGACTGCATTACAAAGCTAACAGGGAAATTCCCATCTACTGTGCATTCTTAGAGATGTATTTTGTTGCAGGCATGTCCACATCACAAGTTGCTAGACGTAAACTGGATGCCTATACTGTCTACACTGTCTGTAGGGAAAATGCAAAAAGAGAGCTATGTATCTTCTCTAGGGCTAAAATTATCTGAAGCTCTTACCTTCAATCTCCCTATAGGTATTCTATGAGTACCAGAAAATAAACAACATGCATTGCTCCTTGCTAGTGTGAAAAATGATAAATTTTTAAAAGAGTAAAATGGTGAGTGATACAAAGTCATGGACTGCTAGAAGTTAACATACTTAAACTGTGTACTTTTCTTGTCTGATTCTAGTACTGTAGTGCTTAATTGTTACCATCTTTAAATCATTATTTTTTGGAGTAAGGTGCTATACCTTACTGCAGTCCTACTTTTGGTTTGTGTTTAGGCAATACACATAGTATCTCTCCCCCCAAAGGATTTAATGTAAACTTTATCTGCTATTTCATGTTAATGTAAAATTTATTTTTCTGTTACTAGAAGTGGCAGCTATCAACTTTTAATATTTTGCTTTTAAGGATGGGAAAGCCTCCTGGAGCTGAGGACATGGGAACACTGTCCTGGCTTCCAATGAACTGAATTGTTCTAATTATCCCCAAAAAAAGTTTCGGGGACATTTTCCCTTAGATAGGCAAGAGTGCTTCATCTCTTAGAATTTCCTTGCCATCCTAATTTGCAATATTTAAGGTTTTAAACTTCTGTGTTTTTAAGGGTAACAAAGAGAGCTTAGGGAGGTTGGACCAGATGACCCACTGTGGTCTCTCCCAGTCTGACCAATTCTGTGATCCTGTGAAAGCTGAGTAGTGTCCCAGCTTTGTTAGAATGAAAAAAAATAAAAAAGTTCATGCTACTTTAAGAGAAATGACTATTCAAATAATAGTCAAACAGATGAAACAGAAGAAAATTAAATCCTTAGTACTGCAGTTCTAGGTTCCACAATCCTTTCCGAGACTCCAGACGTACAGACCATGTTTTATTTTGTCCATTTGGAAGGTAGCTCAGAATATCAACTCTTAGAATGGTGCCCTGGGCTGCATTTTCTTGGCTGTTGAATATATGTATAGATCCAATTAGCTTGACACACACAGAGATTTCCCCAATAAAAGTCTGAGGACTTTTACACAGTAACACAGCACTGACTTCATAAAAGACACCATGAAGAAGTTCAGAAACACTTAGAAGTAAAAAAATGCCAAGGGGATCTTTTAACTGTATGATCTTATTTGTACTTTTCTTTTTCCAGATCCCAGAGTACAGATATCACTTTCCTAATGTTGCTCACCTTGGATATCTGCTCTGAACTATGAGAAAGCATGATGAATTTTTTTTGGTATTTTTCATATTATGCTGTCCTTCCTTAATCTCCCATTATTTTCTCAGTTCTGTTACATATCAGAACTGAAGGTTAACCTTCATACTTGCTAGGGTGATTCAGATTTTCAGAGGCAAAATCAATCCGATCAACCTGACTTGACCCTAAAGAAGGTATTTAGGGAATGAGTAAGTCAGAACCAATGTATCTTTTCATGTGCGTGCTTATGCGATTATTTTTTTAAAGAAGTTCCTTCTAACAATAACAACACCTTCTCGAATCTAACTTGCTTGAGCCTTTCCAGTTACTTTTTTTTCAGTACTCATTTAATTCTGCTGTAAAAATAATGGCTTGTCCAGAAACACAATCTGAGAAGAATCTCTTGGCTGGACTGTACTTTTTCTGAATTTAAGTATTGAAGTCTTCAAACTCAGTGAGCAGCACATACAGTCTGTGATATATGTTTTGGACTTCCCTGGGTATTTTTCAAGAGTTGCTGTTATTATTCACAGGTTTTCTATTAGACTAACTGATCCCAGCTTTCTCCAAAACACATCTAAAGCACATTCATATCTATTTTCTCAAAAAGACATGCCCTCACAAAAAGAGGTAACTGGCTGGGATGCCTGTTAAAAAAATGTTGTGACAAACCAAACTCAGGGGCTGGGGAGGTTCTTGAGGGAAGGGATTATCCCATTGAGTCTCCAAATCTGGCAGTCCTGGTTTTAGATCCCCAAAGAATACCAGTGCCTGTATACAATTCACAAAACATTTACTCCCATTGCATATAGCCTGCTGTGTCCTAGGGAAAACTGCCAAAGAAGGATGATTTTGTCCTTTGCTTATGTGTTTCCTTCTTTGAGTTCCCAATCCACTGATCTGAAATGTGAGGCCCTTTCTTCTCTTCTGTCTGGTTTATCAGGTGCATCTAACCATCTTCCCTCTTCCTTCATGGTATTTTATTCTTTATTGTTATGTTAACTGGCTTTGGTATTTTCATTCATGAAAGTGTCTGTCCCTTACCTAGCAGGGGCTCTGCTGTCTGCAGAAAAGGCAAGATGCTGTCTGGTGAGCATGGAAATAAATTGGAAAGCAATGATCAGGTAAGACCCAGTAATATTTAAGCTTTACATATACCAGAACATGGAAGGAGGTACAATAAGAAATACCACAGGAGGTTTGGAGTTTTAAAGTTATCTAAGTTAAGATTTCCTAAATAGAATTGTTGCAAACTAAGTATGAAATGAACAAGGTCACAGTATTGCTTTAAAAGCATATTGCTGCATAAGTGCATTCTTTCCTCTATGAACAACACATGTTTGACTGGTAACAGAGTTGCAAAATGAGAGAGGAGTACAATGTCTTGCGATATGTCAATCTAATAAAATGGTATCCTTGCTGTTAGAGGTGTATTGAGGAATAACTCTTTACCTGAGGCTGCCTGTGAAGCTCACCTGGAGATACAGTTCGTTGTGATTTCACCAGGTGCAGCAGCAGAATGTTTTCCTTAAGAAGTACAGTAAGGTATTTAATTGAGATACTTTAAACGTACAAATGGGCTTAAAATTTTGTAGGGGGCTCCTCAGGGCCAAAGAGACATAGTCCAGTTTTAACAATATCTAAAACAGCAAAAAACCCCCAACCCAAACAAAAAAACCAACAAAACAAACAAACAAAAAACCCCCGCCAAACCAAACCAAACCAAACCAAACCAACTCCCCTAAAAAAACAAACCAAAAAACCACTCACTTGTAGATGGCTGTCTGCCACAGAAGTTTCCCCCTTTAGCCAAGAAATCTGGCTTGAGCAGTATGTGAAGTACATGATCTGTCCAAAATGTTCCTACTTATAGCTTAAGATTCCTCTATGCAAATCTCCAGGCATCATCAGTGTGACTGTAGTATGATTCACAGATATTCAGAGATGCCTTTTGGAATAAAAGGGAGAGAGGGAGATTTGGTGCTATTAGAGTTTGTGGCAGCTGTTGAGACAGTTTGTTCCCAGAAACTGTGAGCAGCTTCTGTTCCTACAGATTTCCAAGGGGGAGCTTGTGATTTCATCAGGACTTTTAAGTTACTAATGTGTTCCTAATAATAATTGAGTTATATATGTTTTTATAATATCAGAATGGTTCCACATTGTTTCATTTCAGCATGAGCACTTACTCTGGATGACTAATGCTCTGGGACCTGAAGTTTATAATGGAAAGGCTGACACACACATGCAATCTTATCACAGCACTATGCAAAAGGGAATTATATAATTAAAACATTTTAATGATCTCTATTGCTCAGTGGGAAGTTACAAGTCCCAAAGGAGCCAGGCCAACTGTGTTATCAAGGTTTATTCAGTCATCTCTTAGGAGCAGTAGGGCACATTTTGCTAAATATAGTGTGGTGTGCTAGTATGTGCTGTGTGGAGCATTGCACTGGGACCACTGGGCCACAGAGCTGGAGTGCAGTGCACAGGGTGGTTAGCACACCTCCCTTTGGCTGAGATTTTCAAAATGAAGTGCCTAAATTAGACTGCTAAATCCATACTCTGACATTTACATAAATAGCCTGATATTTCAGAAGAGCAATACCAAGAAATTCTCTTCTATTAAAATAATAAAATAGGAAAAATCTTACAACAAAGAAGAAAGGATTTTATTATTTCTGGAAATAGTGCTCAAACGTATGACCAGATTTCTGGGAAAAGAGGAGGGGAACCACAACTTTTGGTTTCCCCAGCTTAATTAATTATGGGGTGTAAATGCAGTTTCTGAAAGAAAGTCACAAAACTTGGGAGTGGTGCAGGAGAATCAACTCTATGGTTGGGCTGCATGTCATATTTTATAGAGTTAGGCAGGAGCCTCTGTCACAATCGGTACCTCTCTGCTTGGGTGTGAGATCCAAAAGCAGAAAAGCAGATGGGTAGGACCTGGAAATCACTACCATCTAAGCATCTTTTCATGAGCATCAGGACCATTTTCTGGTCTCTCTCTGATTCCTGCTAAGTAGGTATTTAAAAGAGGAGACTACAGAGCTTGGCACCAGCAGAAGACTTGACTGGCCAAAGTACCAGACATGAAACATGAAAGTGCTCAATCCAGTGCCTGAACTTGGGTGCCTAGCACCATCTCAGGCTATATTTGAGGCATTTGCTTGGGGCTGGCAAATACAGTAGAGGACCTGCAGGAGACTCGTACACTTGAGTTATAGCAATGGGGAACTAACAGGATGCTGGTGACACCCAAAACAGCACTGGGGGCTCACCTCTGCCTCTGAAGTGGTCTAGAACAGTTTGAGATGTGTCAGCATATGTAGATCCTGGTGTGTACCTGGCAGCTCAACAAGATATCTCAGATACTGCAGTGCACTCAAATGGCTTTAGAACCCAATGTGAAAGCAGCTGAGCCAAGCCTGGTGGACAGTGGGTGACCAAACTGCTCAGGCACTTCTGAGTTCATTAACTAGGTCTTCATCAGCCACTGCAGAAGTTTAGGTGCTGGGCTCATGTGCAGGCACATAAATGTGTAATAACCCAGAGCCAAATACCAACTGAGGTGACAATGTAGGACAGAGCAATGGGTGCAGCCAATGTTGTCAAGCAGTAAAGCTGTGATGGTGGGGCATATGTCAAGGAGTACATGCCCTGTCTACCTTCTCGACTTCTCTGGAGGTTAGAGAAACAGATTCTGCAGTTTTTTTAGAAAATAAGGTCCCAGCATAAAGGGACCTCATCTTGCAGCTGTTACTGTTAGCAGGGAAGAAGAGCAAGATGTAGTAAAGCCCCATGTTGTGATGTGCCTTAAACAGGAAATCCCCCAAACACATTTCAAAGGGCACTGGGCAGAGGGTAAAGGAGCAGCAACAGGTCAGATTTACCAGCTGAACATTTACACTCAAGAAAATGTAATAGCAAAGGATGAAAGAACCTGGGTAGTGTTTCAGAGTGTAGTTTGTGCTAAAAATCCTGAGCAGATGAAATTTTAATTTTTGTTGTTTTTTTGTTTGTTCATTTATGGTTTTGTTTGGGATTTTTTGTAAAACAAGTAAGAGACACTGGAGTTAGTAGCAAAAATATTTCTCTGGATAAGAAATACATGCAGAAATCAGGACAATGCCAAAAGCAAGACACATTCATTAAACTGGGGTGGCTAAAAACTAACAGAGTAGTGAGGCCAGCTAGAGAGCATCCAAGAGATCAGAGGAAAGGGCATTTGAGAGGAGATATTTTAACTTCAAGTGAAGCTTCTCGGCAGGCTGTAGAGGTGTTGATACATGAGAGAGAGAGACACAACCCCAACAGGTGAAAAAGGCTGTCAGCAAAGAGTAGGTGGGAGCTTTCAAGTAACCTTTAAAAGTAGAAACAAAAGCCAATAGTCCTCTGTTTACACAACAGAGTGGTTCTGATACTGAAGCACAGGGCAACATCTATTTATAATCCAAATAAATCTTATGTTCTGGTATTTGGAACTGTCAGCATTCAACATATTGGGAAGCAGCAGCCACAAGGCTGCATTCAGAAATGCTGATTTAAATCTGCATTGTTTTGTTCTGTATATTTTACTCCTTAGTCACTAGTCAATTATGACTCGTGCAAAAGAAACAGATTTTCTTTTTAAAGATGGCTCATGTGAAGTTCATAAATGTCCTAACAGGTGATACCTTGGCAGTGTTTTCAATGCCTGCAAGATAAGCTCTTGCCTGACTCTTTTTATCAGAAAACCTCAAAATTTCCACATGTCCATCAACATCTGTTATAGGTGACATGCAGATGAGAGCCCCATAGGTCCCAGGAAAGTATATATTAATCTGAGCTGTCCAACATCATGGGCCTGATGCATTCCCTGTCTAGCCTAAGTTTTTGCCTCTTGTGATCTTTCTTTTGGAAAGAAAAAATCTGTGAAAAAAGCCTGCCAGTCTGTATATCAAGGTGCTGAGATTGGGAAGGTGGGGGGAGTGCAGAGCAGGGATGGTGATGAGCATGGAGTCTATCCACCTAAAGTTTAGAAATGGTCAAAAAACCACATGACTGTCAAATGCAAATGTATTCTAACAGCAGAAGGGGTTTTAGCAAGGCTGGTGGGGTCTGTACCTCTGACAGTCACAGGCAGGAAGGAATCTCCGAGCGCGGGTTCTTTGGTCTCAGACTGAGAGTTTGCAGAGATGCCAGTTAAGCAAACAATTTTTCACACTAAAATGAGATTGGTTGTGTGGAATCAGAGGAGTTGTAACTAGATGGTCTTTAAGGTCTCTTCCAACCCAAGCCATTCTGTGATTCTATGATCCAAAGACAAAGACTTCTCTGGTGTAGTTGTTTTTTCTTTTTTTTTTCCCCCTTAAATAATTTTCCCTTTTACTTCAAAGTAGATTCTTACTCTGTTGATCCAACTTATTTCTGACTGCTACGATTGTAGTCCAACTATGGGCAACTTGCAACTCACCTAAAGCAAGTTATTATCTATTGCCAGCCACTACAAAACAGCTCCCCAAAGTATGCTGTTAGTACTAGGTATGGTGTGGAGGATTTATCTTTGAAGTCTGTGTGTACTTGAAATAACAGGGGATAAACTAAATGGCCTCTCAGGACCTTTTCCAGCATCATTTACTATGGTTCTGTGCATTTGACTCAGATTTACTTGTTAGAGTGCTTAAGGCTTTGAATGTTTGTCCTGCTGACCTGACAGTTTGGGACTGACCTTTAAATCTTCTAAACCTTTTGGAAAGATGTGCATTGGGACAGAGTGCAGCAGCAGCTGATTATTCCCCCTTGAGAGCTTCCCTCCAACCTGTTCTTCAGTCAGGGGAGTCTCTGCATCCTCAGTGCCTTTTGTCCCTGTGGGGGAGTTAAGGGCAGCATCAGTGGTTGGCCCAATGACAAGGTATTCAAGCTTAAAATTCCACCCATCATTACTTATCCCACTGTCTGCAACAAAATGATCAGGTCACTCATTAGCTAACGCAACTCAAACTTTCAATACCTTTGAATACCTTACTCATTCAGGCACAAAGCTTATCGTCTCCATAAAACTACCTACATAGACCCTGCTGTCACAACATACATTGATTTGGTTTTTTTATATAGAAGGCCTAAGAAGAATTAGCAAAGTAGTTCCTGTTCAGAGCTTGGCACTGCACCATTTCAGACTTCTACTGCCGATTAACATAGTGAATTTATTTGGAAGGAGTAATTACACTGAAATAGTTGAATGGTTAACAAATGTAGGGAAACCCATGGCTATTATCCTTTCAGCAGATATTGAATCCCATTAGGTATTCAGTGAGCACTGCATTATAGTGTTCTGCAAGAAGCAACTAATGGCTAGCGATTTTTAAAAATGTTTTGGTTTTTTAAAATTATGGGTTTTCTCATTGGTGTCAGAAAGATGATCTCAGTGGACCATCATTCTTTCACTGGGGAGCCCTCAGCTACATGATGAAGAGGAATGCTTAGGACCTGCATTTGCAATTCTTTGTGGCTAGTCCATTGCTGTTACAGGAATGGTCAGGTTAAAACATAGTGTGATACCTGACAAAGATACAGTCACTGTCTTCAGTTAATTTATTTTCTTGCTCTCTTTAATTGAGAAAGATTTGTGTTGGCTTTATTAAGGAATGCTTCCTGAATAGATCAGTATTCTGTCATGAAGTAATGAACCAACTTCTTTGAAAGAAAGCAACTTTATTTAGGAATGTATATGGAAAGGACTACAAGATGGTTGCATCTATTTTTTCCAATATTAGTATTAAATATCTATATTTTTAAAATTTCTGTCTACAAAGTAACTGGCTTTTGTAAGACCTCCAAACTGCATTAAAAGATCAGCTCCTTTCTAATTATACCTCTGTTTTTGAATGATTTATTTACTTTTCCAGTTCTACTTATCTGGAGCCACAACAATTTTTTACTTTCAGAGCATTACATGATGGGAAAAATCAGTTAGACAAATTAGAGAAACAAACAGTTGCTAATGAAAACATACCTGGTGAGGCAGATAATTGTTTCATGGCTGTCACACTCTCCAGGGATGCTTCTTTTATAGTTTTTCCACTAAATGAGTAGATTTCAAGTAGAACCAGTCCTTTCTGAACTCTGCTAATATAAGAAGCCAGTCCTCATTATGAGAGGTCAGACTAGCACTATCTCTGAATACCAGCTCTGAAATTAAATTAACCAAATAAACACCAGACTGAGTTATTCTCATTCCATTGACTGGAAATCTCTCAGAGAGGCAGGGTCTGGAGGAAGCAGTTTGCTGTATTTTGTCTTCTGCATTTTATGGGTGCAGATATAATACCACGTAATATCAGTTTTATGACTGACTTAATAGGGAATAAAAAATACAGTGGAAAGGCTGTGCATTATGCAGTAAGGAGTGAATGGGCCTCTTAAATAACTGTACTAAGACAACGGTTAATTTAGATACATTGTAGAGACAAATGCAGTGATACACCAACCAGCAAAGGACTTCCAGGGTAGATGTAGGCAAATCACTGGCAGTAGCACAATTTTGCCTGTACAACAGCTAATGCTTAACCTATATATTGTTTAATCTTCAAAGAGCTGACACTTTTTAAAAATTTTTCCTCTATGCAAAACATATACTCAAATACATATATTTATATGAATAATGCATTTACTGTATTCATATGTAAAGCAGATACAACTAACTGTCACGAAGATACAGAGGCCAAATCTAGTGTGATATCCACATGGAAACAATATTCAAGGTTTAAAGTGCTGAAATGCAGAATGTCCTGTTTTATTCTGCCCTGGCAATGCAGTCTGATGTAACAACAACAACAACAAAAAAGTGCCAGAAAGAATTACTCTAGATCCAAAACCAGTCCAAAATTTCTAAGAAATTCCTGGTTACCTGCATTATTACATATCTACACCAGCAATGGACAATATTATGAAAAGCATAAATATTAATTAAAATGTCAATTTTTATATTTAAATTTATCGCTGTTTCAATGTATTTGGCTTAGATAGCAATGAAAATACTGAGCTGGATTGCAATGGTCTTAATGTGTTTAACACTTGTCTAAGAAGCAAGCAGGCAGGAGAGCGTTAGTAAATGTTTATGCATTTCAGAAATGCCTTCTGCATCACATACTATGTACTCAGACTATGAATGTACATAGCAACGGAGCTGATTAAAAACAACCCGTTTAATTACTGTGATGTATGGGAGCACACACTAAAAGCAATTTGTTGGTGTATTTTACATGTAAATGATCTTAGGAGAAGCATGATTAGAATGGTAGAAGAAAGAGTTAAAGATAAGAACAAAATCTTGCTGCCTCTGGAATCAATGAATTGTTTGCTCTTGCCAGCTCTGAATCTTATTTCACACCAAGAAATGAAGCAAAACTGGTCAGCTGAGAGGAAGAGGAAATAGTCCCCTTGGCAGCATTTGAGGGTCTATGAGGGAGACGCTATGAGATTCTTGCATCCCCGAAAGACCCATTGGTTTCAAAGTCTCCACTCATGTAAATCCATTCACAGTTTTACACCAAAGTATTTAAACATTTTAAAATAATTGTTCTGAGTGGTTTAATAGAATAACACGTATTTTCTTCCATCCTCATTATTTGCATTAATTATTTGCTTTATATTTATTGCATTATACTGCATTATATTAATTATTGCATTGTATTTCTCAATATATTTGCATTAATAAATCTTGGTTATCCTCTGATGGAAAAAATTCACAGTAAATTGGAAAAAAATACCATTGCAGTGCACAAGTGATAAGATTACCTTCATTTGCATTAATTCACTTCCTGTGGAAGGATATTTAATCATAATCCCTGATGTTCGTTCCTCTGAAACTGTTGTTGACACCAAATTTATATTGGTATCCTTGGTGTGTTCATTCAGGAAATGAAAATTTTAAAAAAGTATTATTTCTTAGAAATACTGCCTTTATAGATCAGATCTGGATAAGAAGAAATTCAATTCCCCACACCAAAATGCCAAAAGAGAAAATCCAACTAAACAATAGGGCAAGGGAATACTAACAGGTCAAGAGTATTTGAAAGTTTATCAGCAGAAGAGATGTTGCTTTTGGAAAGCGCATTCTATCAATACCAGACAGCTGAAACTGTGCCGTGTCCCAGAGAGGAGCTGACTCACTTCCAAAGTGTCTGGAAATGTCAGTGCATGTCTTCTGGTTATCCCTTTCTTTCAGCGTTTGGGTTCTCAGGAGGATGACAGGTCTGTTACAGAAATGAAGCTCAGGAGACACCAGTCCTCCTGCCGACGGCTCCTTGATCTCCCAGTCCCGCTGAAAAGTGCGCAGGAGCCGTCCCCTGGTAAATTATTAATCTCCGCTATCGGTCACTTCCACCCCGGCTGGAACCTCTCCTAATGGCTCTGCCAGTCACGTCGGGCACGGAGACAACACGGGCCCATTACGGCCCTGCAATCTCACCGACCGCTCCGAGCGGGGGTCCCCAAGCTCTGCGATGAGGCTTGGGTCCGTTTCTCCCTCTCCCCGCCCTTCTTGGCCCTATTTTCCATCTCGTCCCCGCGGCGGTGTCCCCAGTGGCCCTGCGGACGAACACACGGACGCTCGGTGTCCCGGCCGCCGCTCCTGCGCGCCGCCGCCACGGGGGGGCGCTCCGGCACCGCGGATGGCCCCCGTGCGGCGGGAGCGGAGCCGCGGCTTCCGGACTCTCCCGGCGTCCCTCCCGCAACCCTCCGGCTCCCGCACCCCCGCGGCTCCGCACCCCACCGGCTTCCTTCCCGCCCTCCCTGTTTGCCCCCTCTCCGCGCCCATCTCTGCTCCGCGTCCCGAGTTCGCGGACCCACTCCGCGAGGACGGCGACATCCCGTATTTTAGCCCGAAGGGGTTCCGGACGAGCCTCTTTGGAGAGCATTACCGGGGATACCGCTCCTCACGGTGTGGGAGCAGACCCGCTGCTGGCGCGGGGCCCATGGGAAGCCCTGTCTGAGCCCCGCGGGACGACCTGCTCCCTTGGGCAGGGAAGGCACCGGCTGTCCCGCCCTGGCACCCTCTGGCATGGCGCGCTGCAGCGGCCGGGACACGCCGGGGGCCATGGGAAAGCTCCCGGGAGCGAGCGATGGGAGACCCTCGCGGACCCCGTCCCCCAGCGGGCTTGCCCGATTTTGGAAGGTGCAGTTCCTCTGGAAGGCACAGAATTTCAGGCAGGGGCTCCGAGCAGGGGTTTCCCGCAGGGTCCGAGGGAGGGTCTGTGGGGCAGTGCGCCCCGTCCCTCCGCCCGCTGCTCCCGGCCCCCGCGGCGCTTGGTGCTCGAAGCAAAACATCCCTGTGGGGGACGGGTAGCGGAGGGGAGCGTGTGTTTAATACATGTCGGCTGCATAGGGTGGAGGCCAGACACACCTGCACTGTGTCAGACTGACTAAATCCTCCTTGCCCTCAAGGCTCCCCGCCGCGGCACTGGGAGCGCCCGCGCTTGTCTGCGAGACTGTCCCAGGGAACAGCCCTAGGTCCTGCAGGGCGAGCGGGCACTGCGCGGGGACGGCGGGAGCTGCGCGGAACCCCCTGCGCGGGGACACCCTCCGCGCCGCCGTCCCTCGAAGCCGTGCCCGGAGACTCAGTTTTTCCACTGCTCTCTCGTGTCCCCCCTTTTTGGGAAGCCTCGGAGAGGGAGGGGGCGGCGGGCCGGGCCCCTGCTTCCGGGCGCGCTGCCGCGGCGGCTGCCCGTCTCATGCCGCAGGAATGCTCGGAGGTATGCGCCAGTTTCCAGAAGTGGATCCCCTTCCTTGCTGGAGCAGAGCAGCGCATATATCACCCGGTGGCAGCAGTCCACCTTCCCTACAGTTTCGTAACCGCTTACGAGGGTAAATTGAGAGTTGGGAACAGCCCTCTATTAAGTAGCAGATTGAGAAGAGGCTCTTCCCACTTGGAGAAGGGAAGTCTTCCCAGACAGACCCCTCGCATCGGGAGCTACAGTAATCGAGGCGCCTCCTCTGCGCTCAGCTATTGCTGCCGCCGCTGCTGCTCTGCCGCCGCTGCTACTTGCTGCTCCCTCCACAAGGTGCCCCCGGAGCTTCATCCTTTATCCTCATCCCTTTATCCAGGTCCGACTGCTGCGGCTCCTGCCGCTGCGGGCACCGCCGAAGTCATCGTCGGAGGACCTGTCCCATCACCGACCCCGGCACCCTGCGGCCACCCTGAAGGTCTGTGTGCGCCCCGGCAGGAGCGGGGATCCCCTGCCCGCCTGCCCTCCAGCCCCCGCGGCCCGCCCTGTCCGCACGCACCAGCCCCTTCTGATGCACCTTACGTTGCGGTTAACAGCGCCGGGATGGAGGCTGGCACGGGATTGGGAAGGAGCGCGTGTGTGCGCGCTGGGCATGTCAGAGCCGGCTGCAGGCGTGCAGAGGTGCGGGGCACAGCGCCCCGGGGCTGCTGGCTGTCAGCCCCGGGGAAGGCACGGGGGAGCCCGGCGGGCTGCCGGCCCGGGCAGAATGCGTGGGGAGGCGGCGGTGTCCCGCAGACCCGCACACGGAGGCTCCCGGCGGCCGGAGGGAGGCTCCCGGCGGAGCCCACTGTCAGCGCCCAGCGCGCCTCCAGGCACGGTGCCGCTGCGGCTTTGGCAGGCTCTCGCTTCCCTCCCTGGTTTATGCTGCTGCCGGTGATGCTTTCTGCTGCTTCCAGTTTTTTATGCCTTTGATAGGTAGGGGTTTTTCCTGCAGTTTTTTTTTTTTTTTTTTCCTCGAAACTGGTAATGTCGTGCACTGTGTGGTTTGGAAGAACTTTGGCTAAGGTTTTGTAGGTTGAATTAGTGTGAGATTCGACTGTCCCTCAGAAAGTCCGTTGTGGGTTTATTTATTTATTTATTTATCTATTTATTTATTTATTTAATTGGTCTCTAAAGATCAGTGAGAAAACCTTTAGTCCTTACCAAAGTCTGTTGTGTCCCTACTGAGCCAGTGAGAAGACCTTTCTTGTGCCACTTCCAGGCTTTGTTTCACACACCTAAGTTCCTGAGAAGGAAACCAAGTGTTTCTAGGTGGGCAAAATGAATGCTTTGGCTGAGATGATGTATTTCATGAAAAAAAAAAACCGGTAGAGCTGCAGCAGTAGCAAACTCCTAGATGCCTCTGTGAGGTGATTAGTATCTGTTGCTCTTCAGAAGGATAGAAGGATCAAAAGGTGGCACTCAAAGCTTGCTCAAGATTTCCAGGACAAAATGTCCTTTTGCGTTGAGTTTAGGCGATCCTTAAACTCACTACAGAATGCTGTAGATCTTCCCAGGGACAGCCGTTACCCATGCAGAGAGCGGTGATACAATTTTTGAGCTTTCAGGGCAATTTAATACTAACCCTGGCCTTTCTTGTGTTAGTGTCAGGGAGTCATCATGGTCAATATTACTCTTCTGTTTACCCTCTGGAACTGCCATTGGACTGAAAACATTGCTTAGGTTTTCTTCAGGCTGTTGGTATTTTTACGTGCAGTAAAGGTATTTGGCTAAGATAAGTAGATACAGCTGCTCAAAGGAAGCCTGTTAAGCTCAGTGTCAGTAACTGGGAAATTCCTGGATTTCCATAGCGTCCATTACATGTGCCTTCCTGGGTAGTTCTCTACATATTAGAAGAATATTATTTTCCCTTTCAGTTGTTTTTGTGGACTAATGATTTATGTGTTTTGTTTTGCTTTTGGCAGCTTCCTGATAAAATCTGTTGCCTAATTGCTTTTGGAATTCTCTTTCCTCCAGTCTAATTATGATATATGAGGCATTTATGGCTTTATTCAGACAAATTGCCCCTTCCCTACTTCCTGAGATAGAAAATCCCAAACTTTGAAACACTTATATGAGTATGTGATGTGGACTTTTCATATTAGCCTTTATTTAGACAAGGAAATAATTTGGAAGTTTTGCTGGAGTAATTGGGAGTAATTTTATATGATCTAGAAAATAAATAGTTATGAAGCTGCTTGCAATTAAGAACTGCTAACTTGGTCTGATCCCACCTATTTTGCTAGACAACCTACAGTGACTGTGAGACTCTTTTGCCTGTTTGCTGTTAATAGTGTATTTTAAATCTATTTTCTCTCAGGACATGTAAATGAATTATCAGATGTTGAAACATCATGGCTAGACAGACGTGTCAGATTTCAGTTGTGTGTTACACACACTTCTGTATAACCTATTTCAGACCTTCAAGAAATAAAGAATAGTACATTCGTAGGCAGAACCCCTCAAAAAAAGTTTTATTACAGTTTCCAAACTGCCTTGAGACCACTAAAACAAAGCTAACTAAGTGGTTCAACAGTTATGAAAAAGGAGCCGAATAAAATCCCCAGCTGAAAGAGAGATTTAGTTGATCCAAGGCAGGAATGACCTCTGAATTAGCTATCATCACATTCAGCAATGAAGTCATGGAGCTCCCTTTTGGCTCCAGTCTGTGCGGAGGCACAGGTCTTCGCTTCCCTGAGCAAATTAACCCTAACTAAGAGCTTCATGTGCTTACTGTGGTTGGAAAGACTTCAGCAACAAAAGGCACATTATTGTGAGATGAGACTCTCCAGTTAGTCATACAGATCTTTCGTTGTCTTGGACTGCTTTCAAGTCTAGAGGTTTCAACCTGGTCCCGTGGGTGGGGGCAGGGGATAAGGGAACAAAGTGAAAGCCATGGTTTGTATTTTCTGTTTCGTGAATGGACCCACGCAATCTTTTAATCCATATGTATCATTTCCTTCTCCTTTCTCCCCCTTCCCCCCTTCTCCATCACTGCAGATTCATTCATGTTGTTGTGATCTGAAAGGGCAGAAATGAAGACAGCGCTGTGCTCGGCAGTCGCTGCTCTGTGTGCAGCCGCCCTCCTCTCCTCCATCGAGGCTGAAGGTAACCTTCCCCTACCTGTCCCCTTGCCCTGCTGCCCTGCTGACCAGCAATCCTTCCAACCAGCCTCGAGCTACCTGCTCTCTCCCTCTCTGTTTTTGAGTGTAACTACTTCACATTTTCTCTTTCTCTCCTTCAGAGAAACACCTCTCCTTCCTTGCCCAGCTCCTTCTGTGCTCTGTTTCTCCCAGCTAGTCCGCTGGGCCATAGCTCCCTCTCTCTGTCTCTCTGGTGTGCTGTCCACACTGCCCCACAGACAGGACACGGGCCAACCGACGTGGCTGGCTGGGCGCAGCGCCCCGAGGAGCCACTGCTGCTGCCGGCGGGCAGCCGAGCACGGCTGGGGCTGTGGCGCTGCCCCCCTGACGGACCAAGCGAGGCTGGTCTCTGGGCTCATTTAATAATGTTGAGAGAGGAAATGGAAAACCTGCCACCCAACAACCCACAGCTTTGAAATAAAATGCTCCAACAGAGTCTGGCTCTCTGCGCCTGTGTGTTTTGTCCAGCTGGTGCATTGGCCTCCCCTGCTCGGCCGGGTGACCCCCGGCCGAGCCTTGGGGTGGCCGGACCCTCCCTCAGGGACACTTTGACCTCCATGGAGGGTCTGACCTGGGGAACACACCTGGGGAGATGCTGTTGCCATGGCATGTGTCCTGGGCACTGCTGAAGGGAAGGCTGGGCCAGGCCTTGCTGTGGCAGCTGGGACTCCAAGGCTCTGGCATGCATGAGGCATTGTAACCTCCAAAGAGGCCTTCCTCCTCTTCATACTCCTCTGGCCCTGGCCCAGTGTCTTTGGAGACTGAGGGCTCTGTTGGCCCTGGCAGCATCCTGCCTCCAGCTGAAGGGATGAAGACCTGGGGAGACCCATCTTGGCGACCCAACTTGCCACAGTGTGGCTTGAAAAGGCCTGGCCTGGGCACATTTGCTCCCCACTGGATTAACAGCAATTGTGAGGACAACCTTCCCTGCGCCCTCAGTGTGAGCCGCTTGGCTTTGGTTGTAGTTTCAACATTTCTGCCAGTGGTGGCTGCCAGGGGCAACAGAGATGCTGAACATCCTGCACTGAAATGACTTGATCTGACTTCTGGGACCTGGCTCCATCATAGGGTGAACCAAACCACTGGGTGTAAACTCCTCTGGATTTACTGGAAAAAAACAGAAGCCAGCATCTGATAATTCACTTCTCTCCTTCTCTTTCTGCCTTGAACTGAAAGAAATTCCCTGATTGTGGCCTGCCTGACACAAGCTCCTGTGTCTCTGGACCTGATTGGCTGATGGTTACTAAACACATGGTGTGTCAGAGTATTTGCGCCCCCCCCCCCGCCCCCCCGCCCCCAGCAGCAGTGCTTGCTTGGCACACACAGATGTAAAGTACACTGGCTTTCTGGAAAAAGATGGCATTTCTATCAGTAGTGCAATGTCTGGTCACCCTATGAGAGAATCAGCCCACTGCATTGTTGTTGACTAAAGAACCAAAACAGGTCATTTGAAGTCATTTCAGAGTTGCATTTGAAATGCAGGACTGTCTTGCTAGAGAAAGCAGAGAAAGTGTACAGCTCTGAGGAAGGAAGGGAGTGGATGTGTTTGTGTGTTCTTCCCTGTCTTAGGAGGGAGCTCACTTGGAGCTGGAGTAATGTTGCTGTTGTCCTGCACTACTGATTACCTGAATGGAGTATGTTATTTCCAAGTGTAAGCAAAGGTGTTTTATTTAGCTATACTGTAGACTAGACCAGTCACAGCTTCAGTACTGTTAAAGAAAGCTACAATAATGTATTTGGAGCAGCACGCCGTTATTTTATAACAATAAAACTAGACATACTGCCAGACAAGCTGGCCAGGCTTGTTTAGATCCTGTGTTAGAGGATGCACTATTGCTAAGCAAAAGAGTGAGCAAAGCCTGATATTAAGAGTTGTAGAGCAGTCCTGGCCAGGACTGCACTCAGAAATATTTATTAAATGAAATATCTAGTTTATGGTGATCGGGTTTCTATGAGAAAATTCTTCTAGCTTCAGAGTTTTGAAGTAAGAGCAGAAAAGTGAGAGCAGTAAAAAATTGTGGTGCTGAAAATGAAATGAGGAATAGTGGTGATGAAAATGGAAGTTCAAAGCTAGGAATACCTTAGGACTTGCTGTGGTAGGAACTGCTTTTGTAGAGCTTTTTGCAGCGTGTTTTTTGTTTGCACTATACAAAAGGTCAATCTTTGCTGTTTTAATCTTGTGTTTCAATTCTGCATCATTTTGTAAACTGCATGTTGGATCTTACTCACTTTAGTTCTGGTATCATTACAACTTTAATCCTGTCTGCTGAACTGACTTTCTCCTGTGAACATTCGTCCTTTAGTCTGTTTGTCCAACTTTCAGATCACTTTGTGGCAAAGCTATCCCCCCTTCCCTGCAAGTCAGTCAATCAGTCTTGTGACTCTTTCTTTTTTATTTTGTTTTTGGTTTTGTATTTGTTTTTGTTTTTTGTTTTGGCTCCTCCTGTGGCATTCGCAAGAGATGCATTTTGAATTTTCTTTCCCTGAGCTGAGGGTAGACGTGAGGTGGGATGAAAAAGTGAGAGGACAGTAAGGAGAAGGACCATTGGATGTGGTAAAGATTGTTGATATGGAGTGGGAAGATGGTGTGAAAGCAGAGTGAAGGAAAAGGTCAATTCTATTTTTCTGCCTTCCTTCAGCTTTCATTTTTCAGTCTTCCCTGGGAGTGGATCTGATGTTTATCTGGTGCTGCTGTTCATATGTTTCAGTATGAAACTGATTCTTCAGCATCACAACTGCTCTGAAGTCCTCCGTGAGAGCCATGCTCTGTTGCTCTTGGCAAGGCAGTGAGCTGCAGTAATGGTGTTAAATTGTGTTAGAGCGTTTCTACACAGAAACAGCAGTACAGGGTTTTCTAGCTGGGCAGTCACTCTAGGAACGTAGAGGGTAAAACCCACGTGTAGTCTAACTGCATTCATGGCATTTCACTGTGGAAGTTGTTTACCCTGGTCAGGGCACCAAATCTGTTTTCAAGATCAGCATTTTTTCCTCTTTTCTTTTGCAGTGAAACTATTGTTTTATTTTGAAATGCTTCTGAAAACTTCTTGTGTGTGATGCTGTATTTTATGCTTTAAGTTCTTTTGTGCCTTTTTAGTCCAGCACTGCAATACTCCAGACTCCCTGTCTGTCCTCATGTCAAAATTTCTTTCTGTCACATTATTTTTTCCTTCTGTGATCACAGGGAGACAGGGGCTCTTGTTTTAGCCAAGTATATTAGCATGTGAATAGCCTGTTAGTTATAACCTCAGGGTAAATCTGTGATGATGTCATGGCTTGTGTAGTGTGTCATATTTCCTAATACAGAGGTATTTTCCAAAGGCATGGGAAAGGAATGAGGATATCATTGGTTCTGTGCTACGTCATTGAGCATCTGAAGGTGCTGACTTTTCAGTTTTTCAGGAACTGGTTCAGACCTAGAAAAGTCTGTTGTCTATGTAGGAGGTAGGGAAGGAGGGCATCACTGATCCGGGTGCGGGACCTTTGTGTAGTGCATAAAATTTGTCCAGTGAAAAATCTGTTACCAGGACATGCAGTAGAGTAAGTGACAAATAATTGCAGCACAGCAGTTGCAGAGGATTAGAAAGTTTGTCTTGTAGTAAAGCTTATGTTGAGTACATTAATTTTCATTGAATGATTTAGAGATGATCTGGGTTAGCTGAAACTTTTGAAGTTAACCATCTATTCAGCTTTAGAACTGGTTGGTGGGACCATTATTTTATTACTTTTTGATGTCTAATTTCTATCTCTTGAGAAACTCGCTGTTGATTTCTAAGTTAGTAAGAGAGAGAACCATGTAGATTGATATGTGAAACTGAAATTCTTATATACATGAAAGTGACTATACCTTTCTGTTTTTCATGCTGCCCATTAGAATCAAAGTGTACATGCATGTGTAGGTGTATACACATATGCACACACACATATATGCATAAACATGCATACAATTTGGTAAATATTCTTGCATGCACTGTGTGTATATATATGCAGTTATATTTAGTTACATATGTCTTTATATGTATAGGTATATAGATTTAAATGAATTTTTTTCAAAGTACATTTATAAGCTATCTATCTTGTGGTTTGGAGAAATTTCGTATACATGTATAAAATAAGAATAATGCAAAGTTGCAGATGGCAATGTTTCTGTGTTGTGATTGGCAATGAATATCTAACATGTCTGAGAAGCAGCTCTTTACTAGATTTCTAGGCTGTAGCTCATTCTTTCTCCCAGTCGCTTTGGCAACACAGACTTCAGAGGAGCTTGGCTGGGGTCATGATCTAGTTAGTCATGCCAAATACATGCCATTTCTGAAGAAAATATTAAATAAGGAGTTTTGGCATCTTCCAGCCTCAGCAGGACTTACCACCATGACAGTAAAGGCTGAGCTTACTCTTCATCTTTGGTAGACTGTATGTGATTTTAACACAGGCTAGCATGTTATTTCATGTGCTAATCATGGTGTGTCTTTTCCAGTGATGGAATTACAAATTTTGTTTGGCATAGGGATTGTGAGTGACAGCTACTTCCAAGTTATATGACTTAAAGTCTGGTTTTGGATATGAATTACTTGATCTTCTAGTTATACTTTATTCCTGTCTTGTTAAGATATTCATTGGGATCCTCTAGCAGTTACATTGTGTTATCTGCAAAAAGTTGTAGACTTTTGTATATTAGGTTTGTATTACCTGTGAGGTAGTACAAGCTATTGTAAGACCTGCATAGCATGAACAAGATGCTTTGCTCTATATTTTTTTGTTTCAGAAAATACACTCAAATAACACAAGAAGTGGCAATGAATTAAGTAGATTATGTCTGGTTGGTTTTTGTTTGGGGTTTTGTTTGTGTTTTTTGCTTTGTTTTGTTTTGATTTTTTTTGTGGTGCATAACATAGGCTTTTCAGTTAAGGAAATTATCATATCACAGTTCTAAGAGTGGTCGAAATTAATGCTATGTAAACATTATTGTTGTACAGCATGATATTTTTTGCCCTCTGGAAAACTGTCAGGGAGCTGTGCATTTCTGTGGGACCACTGTATTAAGGCAATACTATAATCCTGTCACATGTTATGATCATGATCCTGTACCTTGACAAGTGAATGAGAGTTGTGGCATGGATTTTGATGGACACAGGATCAGCACTGGTACTACACTGTGAGCAGAGGTGCAACTTCACTTCTGCAAGTAGTCTGACATCAAGACTGCTTGCTAGAGTAAAATTGTGCTCACACATTAAGATTTTGCAGAGTGAAGTTTTAAAGTTTGTCCCTGTAATGTGACAAACTCTTACCACAACCAGCAGCATTTTGTTCCTAGAACTCTGGTCTGATTCAGTATTGCAGATGTATTATTTTTTCCACTGGTGAGTTCCCTTCTGGAAGAAGAATTTTGATGAGGTGGAGTAACAGTTACCCTATTTTATTATCACAATAAGATTTTTATCATCTAAACATTTTGCTGTACTTCGGATCAGCTTACTGCTCTCAGTCATATGACCATGGTTTGGTCTTCACCCCACATATGGTTTCACTTGTGTGAAATCTGACCCATGTTAAGGTCTATGGATGTTTTGGAGATTCTCTTTGAGTATCAAAAGCTCACAGGCCATCTGGAAGATATTTTGATGACATTGGATCCAAGGTGCTCCTTTTTTTCCTTCACTCAGACAAGATTTCTTTTTGGATTTCAATGGGAGTAGTATGCAGTGCTTGAGTTTGATAAGCCAGCTATAGTTTGAGAAGGAATGGATTTAAAGTGCAGCAGCGAAGATTGGGATTAGGTGTTGGGAATACCTTTATGATGATAAAGGCAGTGAGGCCTTTGGAGTGATTTCTGTGGGAAACTGTCAGTCCTGCCAATAATGGAGATCTTTAAGAATGATCTGAGCAAACATGTCAGGAATGACATGGGGTGGCTGATCACGTCTTGATCATGGGATGGATGGGGGGACTTTTAAGGTCCCCTGGAATGCCATTGTTCTAAAGGGCTGTGATCATCTGGATGAACAGATTACATCCCTTATGTATTGATCTACTCTTCTTGTTACCTGCCAAGATCCACACCTGAATTTTCAGAAAACGGATTAAAATCCTTTAAGATGTTAAAGACTTTTCCTCACAGTCAGCTTTTTCAGTTTATCTGGAATCCGGTCATTTGGATATCAACAACTTGGGCTGCTGCTGTCCTTCAGCAGCTAAAGCCTAAAGTCTCTGCTGCAACATGCCAATTTACTTGCAAGGTTGGTGGTGCTATTTTTTCCATGTACTGACTTTTTTTTAAAAGCATGCTCAGGTCAGTTGTCTCTGCCTTTGCATTAAATTTGTCCTGAGCCATTGCTACTGAAACAATATTTTATAATGATATTCTTACCACCTAGATGTATTTTACTATTAACACATGTTGCATGATTTTGATACTAAGTAACTACCCTGCTGTCTCTAGCATTGTGATACTCATAAACTGAATGATGAATAAACTGTGCATGCAGGTTAATGGCCTAATCTCACTGCCTGTGTATGGACAACAGGAAAAATAACGTTTACTTCAGTACTAGTGTTATCTATTGTATCAGTATTACAAAGCCATATTATCCTATGGTTGGAAATAACAGAAAATTAAAAGGAAAAAAATGCCAGATTTTTTGAGCTCAATTTTACTTCTTGCAATTGGACAGTGTCTTTTCATAATTAAACATTCTATCGTTTACCTCTTTATCTGCTTTTAAAATGATATTCAAATCTGAAATGAAATCTGATGTGATGGAGATCTTCCATGAAACAGAGAAGATCTGTCTGTTAAAAATGCCTGCAAAACCCTCTCACAAGTAGTTAAGGAAAGTATGGCTGGATCTAATCTTACTTTGTAGACCTATTTAAACAATAATATATAATACACCTACCATGCACTGACAGTGAGTCAGTAAAATACTGCATGAATAAGCATGACAATTTTATGAATAGAATATCATTATAAAATATTTATGAAACGTCTTTGTGTAATGAACCTTGTACATGGAGGCTTTTGTCCATTGTGGGAAGCTAAAATAATAATCAACATTTCATTTACATATGCATGATGCTGCAAAATAGCGTATGTAAACTATTTCTTTCTGTACTGTTCAGTTACTTCTGTCATCAGCTCCTACAAGTTTTATTTGCAGTCATTTGTTCAGATCACCGGTGCCCTCTTTGCCGTTTTCTATAAATTCTGCAAGATAAATGTCCATAAATATACTTTGATGTTGTCTTTTCATAATTAACCATTGTGTTGTTTGGAACCATACTGGCATTTTATGTTAAAATGCCACTATTAGTATGGGTACACCTGCTGCAAAGGGAACCTGAAAATGATAGTTTACACCTTTGAAATTGTACAGAAATCTGGTGTAAACAGGTAGAGTTTTATTTTTGTGAACTTTCCATTAGCCCAAATATTTTAGCAAATTGCAATCATTACTAATGCCACTTATTATCCCCTTAGTTCCTAAATCCTTTGCTGCTATATGCAAAGTATGCCACTTTAGTGGCTTCTAGGAACAAAGGGGTGGAGCTCTCAATATTTTGAAAAAAAAATGATACATCAGTGTATCATTATTCCTTATATATATTTTGCAACTATATTCATATCTAGACCCTAACAGAAATTGCTTTTAAATGTCCAATCTTTTCCTGTATTCTTTAAATTATTTCTTTTCTCTGCCAAGTTTTTGGATTCAGTGAAATTGATAAGGAATATTACTATGCAGAGACTATATCAAAAAGTCGATCAATTTTTTGATGTTTAATTAGGAAGAGTACTGTGTTCTCCACATCCTAAATGATCTCATGGTATTGTAAGCAGGTTGTGATTTGGCATGCTTGTACGGATTGCACCCAGCATGTAAAAAATTTTCCTTTAATTGTTATGTGAAATGTTTGCATATGTGGTGATTATCTGTGAACTCATTGTACATGTATTCAAATGTGTTTTCTATTGTGCTTGATTTTGCTGGCCATTCTTGAATGTCTTGGCAACTCAAGAAACACATGTTCTGTGCTGTCTTCTGTAATGCATATACTCTGATGTTTTGTCATATTTTGTCAGCTTTTATTTTATTCATTTTCCAACAACATATCTTTATATTTGTTGGAAACAAATTTATGCAAAGACAATTTTAGTAAGCTTTGCTCAACATTCTTTTATTTATTCATTTGCCAAAACTTGTTCAATTTTTTAAACATCCATCTGGTATAAATCTTTTGCAGTTAATCCACCATCAGACTTGAATTTTACAATTATAGATGAACATAATGTTCAAATGTCATGGAAAAGGCCACCAGATGAAATAGTGGGTTACAGAATAACTGTGGTCCCAACAAATGGTGAGTTCTGTAAAATTTTATGTGATTACATTTTTTGAAACTTTGGGTTTATTTTCACTTATCTCTAACTTAAGTATGAGAGTAGCTATTAAAATCTTTCTCAAGTTTGTGATCAAGACTGGGTAGTAGCAAAGGGCATGCAGGAAGGAGCAGTGATTGTTCCAAGTTAGAGTTTTTCTTACCATTGTATTTACCCTTTTGGGACCGCAAAGATGCCTTTCCTTTGCAAAGAGCAAAAAGAATGTAGAATCATCACTCTGCTCCTCATTTATGCTTTTATCTTAAAGCTCAAGAATCGAATTTCAGTGTATAAGACAGCCATTATTCTATTTCACTTTGAGAAATAATCAGTGTAAAAGTGATATTGAATCAGAACTGGACCATGATTTGCTAGATGATAGTACATTTTGTATGTGTATTTTAAGATTCAAATTTCTTGGAATTTAGTAAACCCTTCAGTAATTTTGTTTCCTAGTGAAAGCAGGTTAGTTTGAAGTTTCATGTTTAAAAATTCATACTTCATGAAAACAGAAAAATGTATAATTCTAAAATTATAATTGAATTTTACATAGCTTATTCTCTGTTGCATTTTGTTTTATGATGAACTTATCAATATTACTGTATTTAAAGGCTGCATTAAGTGTCTTATATATTTATTGCAGATGGACCTACTAAAGAATTTACTCTTTCACCTAGCACTACCCAAACTGTCTTATCAGATCTTATACCTGATGTAGAGTATGTTGTATCAATAGCTTCATATGATGACAGAGAGGAGAGTCTACCTGTTTTTGGCCAGCTGACAAGTAAGTAGCTGTTATAGAATTAGAAAACCAAATAAGATGACTGAGTGGTCATTCACAAAACTTGGCTTTGATCCGGTTCCTCAACAAAATTGCCACATACTTAAACTCTCATTAGATGGAGCTGTCTGAACAGCCTTTTCCCATTATTCCTAGTGGAAGAGGAGAAAATTTGCAAGAGGTCAAAGGAGACTAACATGCATATATAGTGTCTGACAATCCCTACAGAATTCTTGGCAGGAGGCATCTGTTTTTTGGGGTTTTTCTTGAGCTAAACCTACTTCCTATAATTTGCATCTGCTAAAGTCAAGGGGAAGACAATCATTGACCTCAGTAACAAATGAATCTGACAGGCATCCTGTGTGTCTGTGTCTGTGTATGTGTTTGTGTGTGAAAAAGCTAACTATATTCATCAAATAGTAATAAAATGTGACACAGTATATCTCAATGCATACTGAAATATTGAATTTAAGTTTTTATAATTTATATGAAAAATAGACCATAAAATGATTGAATAAAAACCCACAGCATGCTCTCTTCTATGACATATTTTGTCTCATGTATCAAGCTTCACAACCAACTGTGGGAAAATTGCATATGATTAATTCCCCTAGGTCTTAGAGGTGGGAAATACTGGTATTTCATCCGGGGATGTTGCAGTTAATTTTCAGGAAATTACTGTACAAGATGTACAAATACAGCAGATCCTTAGTTATTTGCATTTTCTGTATTTTGTGTTGTCCTGAATGCTGTGTTGTCTATTCTGTAAGTAGGGGTGATGTATTCACAACCTGTGTTTATGTTTTCGTGTTCTGAGGCTTGTCAGATTTGTCTGTAATTCCCTACATGCCTTTCTTTGATGTGTACAAACTTAACCTGATTTCCTCCATTAATTCTGTCCATGTTGTGCTTTGTGTAGTTCAGACAGGTGGTCCAGGGATACCAGAGGAAAAGAAGGTTGAGGCTCAATTGCAAAGTAAGGTGTTTTGTCTTTCAACTTAACTGATATTTATCTTATCTGAGGTTTAGCTTTAGCAAGCCATAAATTTAAACTGTGTTCCTGTGTTACCTAACAGTAAAGTTAACTTGTAAAGCTGTCCAGAGTTAAGAAACCTTGTGAAGGGACTGGGATAGGAGGAATTTACCAGCTGCATTGAAAGATTAAGATGCAAACTTGGTACTTGAAACTAGGGATTTCATTCAACTAACTTGTGCAAGTCCATGAGTGTCTTGGTCTTACTAACAAAGTGTTGTGCTGTGGATAGAAGACACTGCAGAAGAACCGGTGCAGCCATAATGGGGAGATAAAGACACAAGGTGGAAGTGGTAATAAAATGCTATTTTTCTGTAACATCAGATCACTGCGAAAAGTATGTATATTTTCATCAGCTGTGGCACAGATCTTGTGGATTAGCATAAGAAGTGTCTCAAAAGAGTTCCTTTTTGTTCATGGCAGCTGGAAGACTTGTATGGATGTTCACGTATGTGAATAATGCTTCCCCAAGTAAGATATTCCAGATATGAAGATCAGTCTATTAAATATGTGTTTGTTTTGGCTTTTACCTACTAAGTTTCCATTAGAAATTTCTCACTGATTTGTAAGAATGCAATTGCTTACTTGCTAATAGAGTTTTGGGTTTTTTCCCCTGTTGTGTTCCAGGATGCTCCATAAGTGCAATGACAGACTTAGTTTTCCTGGTAGATGGTTCATGGAGTGTAGGAAGAAATAACTTTGGGTATATTCTGGACTTCATGGTTGCCCTTGTATCAGCTTTTGACATTGGGGAAGAAAAGACAAGAGTTGGAGTTGTTCAGTACAGTTCAGACACAAGAACAGAGTTCAATTTAAATCAGTATTTCAGAAGAAGTGATCTTATTGATGCTATTAAAAGGATACCTTACAAAGGTGGCAACACAATGACAGGTACAGATTTCCCACATATATGTTTATTCACCATTTCCTTTCATAATTCAAATTTGCTTTAAATTCTAGTTCATACAAATCTAGTAAAACACAACTTGTGGTGGTGTTTTTAGGTGAGGCTATTGATTACCTGGTTCAGAACACCTTCACTGAGTCTGCTGGAGCAAGAAAAGGCTTTCCCAAAGTAGCAATTGTCATTACTGATGGAAAAGCTCAAGATGATGTAGAAAGTCCTGCAAGAGAGCTTCGCAACATAGGAGTTGAAGTTTTTTCTTTGGGTACGTTGAGTTTCTCTAATGACTGAGAGATTAACATTCATACAAAAGTAAATTATATGTTTTACAGATTCTGTGTTTCAAGGATTTCACTATGCCACTCTTTTAATGTGTGTGCCTTGAAATGGGTCATTTGCGACCTCTGGAGTGAAAAATACAGTTTGTGTTAATTTGATAACAATTCTCTAACTCCTACGTGGAGATTAGCATAGTTTCAACCTTGGCCTCATTGAGGATATCACATTATTTTTTCAGGTTGAAAATGAAGTGTGTCACCTCATTGCATTAATCATTATTTTGTAGTTTGATTATTGATAATGACAAAAGTCAAAACTAAATTAAACTCAATTTTACCCCAGGATGTTATGATACTTCATGAATACATTCAGAGGTCTCTGTATTTTTGTGGCTACTTAACACAGTCCTGTCTATTGCAATTTCTAGGTATCAAAGCAGCAGATGCAAAGGAACTCAAGCTAATTGCATCTCAGCCTTCACTGAAGCATGTGTTCAATGTGGCTAATTTTGATGGAATTGTGGATATCCAGAATGAAATTATCTTGCAAGTGTGCTCTGGTGTTGATGAACAACTAGGTGAACTGGTTAGTGGAGAAGAAGGTGAGATACTTTATATGAATATTTATAGACCTCAGTTTATTCCAATGCTTATTTAAGGGGCTATCCCTACTTCCTTTGCTTTATTTCGGGAGTTTGATCCATTGTCTCCTTTGGAAAGTGTGGAAAAATGGTCACAGTTTTGATTATTTAAATGCAGGGGAACAGAACCTGTGATGGAGATGTGGAATAGCTCCATTATTCCATAGTTTCAAAGGCAACACATTGATGTGCAGTTATCAGAGTCTCATACAGTCAGTTTGGACATGGGCATCACTTCTGTGGAAAAATGTACTGAAGTGAAAGAAATTGCTTGGTGAAGGGGCAGAATATGTAATAGGTTAATAACCAAGGAATGAAACCTTGAGAACACTGAGAAAACACAGGCATCAAGCTGTGTATCATTGCAACTTTCTGGATCTGTAAGGTTTTAAGTAACTAGTTGTTCTTTGAACAAAATGGCAGCAGAGATGGCTCCGCTGTCATAGTGCTCTGCTCAAGTCTGCATTTGTTCACATTTTCTGCTATGTTTCTGTGAGTGTAGCTTTCACTTCTGGTTGAAATGGGTTTAAAGCAAGGTAGGATTTCTCTTGAAACTTCTACTATACTTGGGGGACCACAAATGCGTTGTTCATATTTCTACATTGTTGTCTCTTTTGGACTCTCCTGTAATCCACTTCTGTTTATTTATGCTAAAAAAAAAAAGCCTCCAAAGTGTTTTTTAGTAAAGATTAAGCAAATATAAGTAAATTTATTCCAGAAATTAAAACTATGGTTAAAATATGGTTATAACTGTAATTAATATTTTGGGGTTGCTTTTGATTTCTTTCAGTGGTGGAGCCTCCTTCAAATCTGGTGGCCACTCAGATCTCCTCAAAATCTGTGAGGATAACTTGGGATCCATCCACAAGCCAAATAACGGGCTATCGGCTGCAGTTCATTCCAATGATAGCTGGTGGAAAACAACATGTGCTGAGTGTGGGACCTCAGACTACTGCTCTCAATGTTAAAGATCTCTCTCCAGACACAGAGTATCAAATTAATGTTTATGCAATGAAAGGACTGACCCCCAGTGAGCCAATAACGATAATGGAGAAAACACAACAAGTGAAAGTTCAAGTGGGTGAGTTGGGAGCCACTACGTTATTTCCACATGGTATCTTTTCATTGATGCTTGTTTTAATCTCATACCTTTATTATTTATGAGAAATAGCTTTGCTCAGTTTATTTTGTTTATCAGCAACTGGGTGTTATACATGAACTATAGATGCAATTCTAAATGCTGTGGCTATTGAAAGTCTGTTTACAGTGGTTATTCTTTCTCTTTGCAGAATGCTCACGTGGTGTGGATGTAAAAGCTGATGTTGTGTTTTTAGTGGATGGTTCCTACAGTATTGGTATCGCCAATTTTGTAAAAGTAAGAGCCTTTTTGGAAGTGTTAGTTAAAAGCTTTGAGATATCGCCTCGAAAAGTACAGATAAGTCTTGTCCAGTACAGCAGAGATCCCCATATGGAGTTTTCTTTGAACAGATACAACAGAGTGGAAGACATAATTCAGGCTATTAACACCTTCCCCTACAGAGGTGGATCTACCAACACAGGCAAAGCGATGACATATGTGAGGGAAAAAGTATTTGTTACCAGCAAAGGATCAAGACCAAATGTGCCGAGAGTCATGATTCTTATTACTGATGGAAAATCATCAGATGCTTTTAAGGAACCTGCAATAAAGCTGAGGGATGCAGATGTAGAAATATTTGCAGTTGGTGTGAAGGATGCAGTGCGTACAGAGTTGGAAGCAATTGCATCACCTCCTGCTGAAACACATGTTTACACAGTGGAAGATTTTGATGCTTTTCAAAGAATATCATTTGAGCTTACACAGTCTGTCTGCCTACGAATTGAGCAGGAACTGGCTGCTATAAGGAGAAAATGTAAGTACCTACTATTACTTAGAGGAATGTAGAAAATGCAGTGAAAAAAGAACTGAACCAATGTTTTGTGCTTGTAATTACCTAAAGAATTTAAATTGATACACTTGTCCATATACAAATGATAATTTTAATGTATTAAAAGCAACAGGCAAAATTAATGGAAATATGGAGATTAAAAAAAGTATTGGAGAAATTTTCCCCCCCTCCCTGCTAAATATCTAAAAAGCTATTAAGATGTGTGTCTATTGGAATGACTTTAATGGGTGTGCTCTGTTTTTACACTCAATGTCTTGAGTAAAAGTTACCAGGGCCATTCTCTTTTAGCTGTCCAAGATGAGATAGCTAATATAGACTTGTCTTTTAAATTTCCAAAGGCAATGAAGCGATGCCAACAACTCTAGGGGCAATTTGATGACTCTTTAGAGTAAAATTAATGGCCCTCTGGAATGGGCTTAGACAAGACAATGTGAGACAGCAGATGCTAAGGGATATTGATCTCAATCTAACTGTTAAAACTGAAGTGAAGTAGCACATGCAAGTCTTCCTATGCATCCAAATCTGGCCATCTTGGATGTTAAAAATTTAAAAGATTCCCAAATCACCAACTTCTGGTCAGCTAAAGTTACTTATGATTAGTTGCACCCTCAGTGTCCCTGCCTATGTTTAATAGAACACTAACATTGAATAGTCCCCAATATTGAAACCCCCACTCTCTTTAAAAATAAGCCTTTTGTTTCAGGATAGCTTTGAGGAACAAACCAGCAAAGCAGCCTTTGTTTTAGAGGGCTCAAGCAGTCTTAAGATCCCCACTGTTAGGCTGACTAGGCCAACCAAAACAAGCCCCGGATGTCAGGTTTGTGTTTGTGCCTCATGTCAAATTCCTTGTTTCCCCTTCAACTTCATTCCTGAAAAAATTATTTTGTCCTATTTCTAATCTAGAGCTGAAAAAAATCCCAACAAGTCTTAGGTTCCATTGAGGACATAATATTATTCCTATTCTTGGGACATATGAAAGAGGGAACCTAACTGGATCATCAGATTCTAACTTAACTTTCCAGAAGTATATTTTTTTTAGCTAGACTGTTTTAATTTGATTTAGAAATCACTGAGTTGGTGCATCTACTCATTGTTGGATGATTTTAGACAAGCTAGATGTAACCTTCTTGAAATTTGATAGCTATGAACAAACACTGTGCACATGCAACAAAATATCTGTTCAATTAGAGTAAATCAAACTATTGAGGGGCATTTTTTATTTCTTTTAGAGATTTTGTGTTTAAACTATTCTAGCAAGTATGTCTCACATGGACATTTTTGTTTCTATACAGCCTATGTGCCTGCAAAGAACATGGTCTTTTCTAATATAACATCTGGCAGTTTCAAAGTGAGCTGGTCTCCAGCTGGATCTGAGGTTTTGTCCTATCTCATTAAATACAAAGTAGCAGTGGGTGGAGATGAATTCATTGTTTCAGTACCAGCTTCAAGTACTAGCTCAGTTCTCACCAACTTACTGCCTGAAACTACTTACGCAGTCAGTGTGATTTCTGAATACGAAGATGGTGATAGCCCTCCCTTGGATGGAGAGGAAACCACCTTAGAAGGTAGGATTCCCATTACTCTCAGACACAAAGCAGTCATATGTTCAAATAAGAATTTGCTTTATTGGAGGATGGGTCTGTGAGGAGCAGCAGCTGTAAGGTTGAAAAGCTGTACTGCTACTCAGGGCGAGTATAGACATTACTGTGACTCAATGCATTCAGTAACTATATAAAATTCCAGTAATATGCAAACACTGAGTTGTTAGGATTGGATTTTATTTTCCCTGAAAGCTGGATGGATGCTCTGTTTCTCTGCAGTGGCCTCTTTTCAAAAGACGTAGGGAGTTGTCAATAATAAATTCAGTGGCATGAATTAATGTTAATATACAGTCAAGTTGGACTAGATGAACATTGTAGAGCCTTTCCAACTGAACTCTTCTATTCTACTCTAATAATTATGACTCTGATGCAGGAAGGCATGTTGACTTCAATACGTTTAAAGTCAAATGTGTGCCTATGTAATTTGCTATATCTATATCTAACATTAGTAGAAATTCCATTTAATATACAATAGGCTTGAAGGGGGTTGAGTTTTTTGTCAGCTGTCTTTTTTTGTCAAATGTCATGGGTCTGATCCAATAACTGATTCAAAACTTCCATTGATGTCTGTGTGAGTTTATGTGATCAGTGGCTGTAAATTTAAGCATGGTAGCTGTGCTTTTTCTTGATAGAGTTGCCATGATGCATTTCTACTGATGAAAAGGAGCAGCATGACCGTAAATTTGATTTTCTATTCCAGTAGTTGAATACTTAGTCTACTCTAAATCATGCTTTTTGAAATATTGACCCACTCTTTTTCATTATTCCATGCTGTCATTTGTGACCTTAAATTTTGTGACCATAAATTGTTCCAAGAGAGCAAAAGAAACAGCATGGAGATTTGTTAATTCCTATTTCCTCTTAGGACTGATAGAAATAAACACTTATAAAACAGCTTATTTTGGATGTTAAGTTTGGAAGATACAGATTTCACTGTCAGTGTGCACATTTCCATGACATTACTAGTCAGAATATTTTGGCCACACATAATTTTCCCTTAGGAAAACAGACAGACTCTTGGCTGATAGAATATGTAGCTTGTGTGTGAAAGGGACAGGAGAAAGAAAAGCTTTAATAAAAATAATCAGTCTTCCCATGTTGTAACTGATATTGCCTTAAATAACTGTCAACATCATGATCTGATGATATCCCAACATGTCTGAGGACATGGAGTTCTGCAATTGTGTAAACGTCAGCAGGTCTCCATGAACATCTAGCCAACATTTGAGCCAGATGGCTTTCTTGGCAATTAGCTTTGGTTGCAGGCTTTTAAAGGATTTGAAATTGAGTATTGTATTTCTGATTAATAGAAAACAAGTTGGTTTCTTTAAGATTATTAATTGCTTCACTTTTGACACTGAAGAACAATGCTTATGGCATATTGATAGTAAAGAACAAAAAACCAGAACCTTTTATTTTTCCCCTAAATGACAGTGCTACATACTGTAGGCAACTTGCAGTACAGTAGATCTTAATGTCTGTTGGAAGAGTCTAGTTTTGATTGGCATGCCCACGAGTTCATCTGAGCTGCTCTATCTTTTGTCAAGGATCAGGCTAGGTTAAATGATTCACCACAGTTTTTCTTTAGGCTCTGGAATAACAAGCTATTTCTTTGAGTTAGACGTGAAATTCAGAAGCCTTTTTTAAACATTAGGTGTGAGTTATATTGCAATGAATATGTTTTTTGTTGCAAAAATTTAACTTAAAGAAATAGAATTGTTTTGGTGTTTTTTTTCCTGTTGCATTTTATCTTGGTCATTTTTTAAAACAGGAACACTTCCTGTGTGTAGTCAGGTGTATCTAACAGCTGTCTGTAAATAGAAGCGGTGCAGAAGGAAATGGCCACAGCAAGGAAACCTGTACCATTTGTCATATTAAGAAGTTTCCCCACTATGCCCAAATGTCCCTTACACACTTCAATTCTATCGGTACTGCTAAACATGATCAGACTGTCTCAAGTTTCAGAAGCTGTTGTATAAACTGGGATTAATGTACTTTTGGGGACAACTTTGTTACACGGGTGACTGTAACTCTGGTCCTAAATTTTCAGAAATTACTAATGGTTTGTGTATCCTAAAACAATGGGAGGGCACTATAAGCTGTTTTGGTAGACTGGATGAGCTAACAGGATGGTTGGAATGGTTTTACTTCAGATGCTACTTCACTAAAGGCAAATATTTACAAATTATATGTGTGTATTTTTTGTAGTTAAAGGTGCTCCTCGAAACTTAAGGATAACAGATGAAACTACTGATAGCTTTGTAGTTGGCTGGACTCCAGCTCCAGGAAATGTCCTACGGTACAGGCTTGTTTATAAACCCCTTACTGGAGGAGAAAGGAGACAAGTGACTGTCTCAGCAAATGATAGATCAACTACTCTGCAGAATTTGATCCAAGATACAAGATACGAAGTGTCGGTTATTCCTGAGTATCAGTCTGGGCCTGGGAATTCATTGAATGGATATGCAAAAACTGATGAAGGTACATGACAAATGCTGTGAATGTAGTAAGCTTGAGAAGAACCCCCTGGATGCTGAAATATTCATACTGAAACAAGAATAAACCATATAATCCATTTATATTATCCCAAATGAACAGAGAATTATAACATTGCCCAAGCCTAGTGGAAAGGCAATATAATTTATCAAAACGACAGTATTTAATTTTAAAATACAACCTCTTGAACGTGTAGCACCTGATATGGCAAGGTAACTTGTGCAAAGAATCTACCTGTATGTTTAATTAATATTCCTCATGATTGTTCATATTGTCAGTGATATAAATTATACACCTTTAGAGCAAATTCAGACTCTGTTTGCACTTTGGTCTGAATGGTTAGCAAGGAATTAATGAAACATTTATGTTACTGAAGTTATCACTGTAGACTTGTGTGGAAATGTGTGATCCCTTAACATGTATCATGCCTTATTAAACAAAATCCAGTGAATATAGAGACAGTATGAATGTCGTGATCAGTGTCGAAATTTCACTGAGATCTTAAATATTCTAAACCAGAAAAATTATAATCAAAAGAACTGTAGGAAACCATAATGTGTTAATTTCACATTTCATTGGTCATCTTTGACTTGATTATGCAGATATTGACTTCATGGATCTTGGCGTGTTGAAGTTGAGCATATATTAAGGTTTTAGTACGTATAAGTGTTCCAGGAATGAGTCTGTTTTAAAAGAAAAAAAAATTCAATTTAAAAGACTTTATTGTGCTTTTTTTCCTAAGGAGGGTGGGGATGGACCCACCTGATTACGGTAAAGGTATTCTGTAGCAGTGTTAGTACAGGCTATTTAGGAATTATTTTTTTAGCATAAAATCCTATGTTGTGGTAACCTAAAAAATAAACCAAAAAATGAAGCTTGCTTCAACTTGTTTGCAACCTCTTTTGGTATGTGCAGTCCGAGGAAATCCAAGAAATTTGAGAGTTTCTGATGCTACAACATCAACAATGAAGCTGTCCTGGGGTGCCGCTCCTGGCAAAGTGCAGCAGTACTTTATAACGTACACTCCAGTCGTGGGAGGTGAAACGAAGGAAGTGACTGTGAAAGGGGACACTACCTCTCAAGTGCTGAAAGGCTTGGACCAAGCCACTAGGTATGCACTGACTGTGTCCGCCTTGTATGCCTCTGGAGCAGGAGATGCGCTTTCTGGAGAGGGAGAAACACTTGAAGGTAATTATTTTTTGTTTCTGTACAGTCGTTTGTTTATAGGATTGATGCTTATGGTATCTTAAAGTGTCTTCCCAAGTTTTCTGTAAAAGTTAATATATGAATGAAAAGCAGGCATAAAAACACTCTACATGGATTTTCCAAACCTACTATCCCCAGAGAAAAAAGGTGGGTTAAATATCTGGTTGTGGAGAGGACTCTGGGTCTCTTGAAAAGGATGTTGCCAGAAGCACCAGCCAAAACCGACTGTACTTCCACATCAGCCTCAGTGAAATATTTTGTCTTGTAACTCTCAGCTTCTGAACAGTTTTAGTGGCAGATTGTTCTTAATGTAAGATTAATTAATGGGGTTAAAGTATCTAATCCATTTGAAAATTTGCATTGCTACTGTACTGAGATTGAAAGATGTTCAGGGGCCATTTTTGCATTAGAGAAACAACATGTAGTCTAGGCAGAGAGAAAAATGAATCATACCCTGCTTCTAACTAAGGACCTGGAGCTGAGCATAAACAGACTGCTGGCTAAGTGTGAAGTCAGAGCCAAAGACTTTCTTATAAGGAGGGGAGGCTGCTCTTTCTCTGCCTTTCCCAGACTAATTCTCTGTGAGCATTCTCAGTGTCATCTGTAGATTGTCAGAGGATAGGGAAAGCTACCTCCTAGGCCTTGAAAGGAAGTGTGACTCTGCTCTGTGCTGGCTAGGTATGTATTGCTGAAGGCTGGCACTGCAGCTGAGTAGACATGACACTTGAAAATATGTTATGGATGAATTACGTGGAATTAAGATTTAATGGAGTTACAGTAGGAATATACTTGACTCAGTTTCTGCATCAATCTCACTTTTTGTTTACAATACAGGTTAAGAAACAAACCAGAAAACCTGTTTAGAATAGGAAAATGTAAAATAAAATAATTTAAAAAATAATTTCCAGTGATTTGCCGATGTGCTGAATTCTTCCCACTAAAATGTAGGCATTTATTTGAACATTGCAGTTTGCAGTATGAACGCTGTAGAATTCTTCTGTGATTGATGAAGAAAGGCAGATAGTCCATCTGAGGTCTCATTTTTCCTTCAACTGAACACATCTTTGTTCATTGACTATAGAAGGAGCAACTGAGAGCTCTAGGCACCAACCCTTTGACCACCACACTAAGACAAAGATCCAATTCACATACTCACACTGAGACAGGATGCAGCTGTCAGAGAATCAGGCACCTTGCAATTCATGCTGAAAGTTTCCTAACTCTCTTTCACTTTCCATGCAAGACCCAAATACTCCTTTTGAGGGGAAAAGAATCTCTTCTGCCCAGAGCACTGCTGAGATCCAGGTAAATGAGAACAGTTACAAAGATTTTGCTGCCCATATCCTGTAGAAAAGCCAGAGGTGATCAGGACCTAATGAACTTCCCTGTTGGTGGTGGTGCTGCCCCTTCCTAGGTCTAAGAATTTTTTGGAGGGAAGAGGAAGAATGGAAATGTAGGCTTTACACAGTCTGGGAGAGTTTAAATTCACATCTCCACCATCTCCACATCCCAGCAGATTCACAAAGCTGTAGTGTATTCTGGGCAAGAATCTCCTTTACTCTTTCCATTGAGCCTGAGCCACTGTACACTCAGGAGTGCAAATTTCACTCTCAGAACAAAAGCAGACTGGATCTCAAGTAGACAGAGGTGCTGTCATCTCTGCTTTTTCCTCTGTGCTGTTAGTGGATAGAGGAATGCCAATCTTTGCAAATCTTGAGAGGCCTCTGTCCTCACTGTTAAACACACTGAATTGTCCACTTCGTTAGGGAGGTGCCTCAAATTTTAGTAAAGGGTTGACCAAGTTGACTGTTTACATTTGGTGGAATCGTTTTCTTTTAGTGTATTTGTAGTAAACTCAAGTGAGATCCTTTATTAATATGGAGATGTGGAGAGATCAAATGTGTTTCAAATTCATAAAGGAAGGTTAGCTTTTTACCTTATAAAATTTGAGCAAGAGAAAAGTCTTCTAAGGCATTGCCTAGAGCTTCAGTTAGAACACATCCTAGAGACAGCAGTGAATGAAATACAGTAGAATCCAAAAGACAAAGTCATCAGAAAACCAGAATTCAGTCTCAGTTACAGTCTGTCTTGTCCTTTCAGTGCTCCCTGCACCATCCTGTTCCCCCAGGGCTCTGATTATTATTTGGACTTTCTGCATTGCTGAATTGTTAATATGAAGAGAAAAATTCTCAAAATTGGTTAAAGAGTCAATTTGAAAGAATAGTTGTCTATATCAGGAATAGATTCATATGCAACCAGATGAAGTTTAAAATGGGTGTTGCACTTGAAAGGTCACAGAAACATTTCTGTAAGAGATTTTACTCTAAGCAACTGAATTAAAACATTATCTAAAAAATTCCATGACAGATCTTTTTCTTGGGATAAATATGAATAAGTAAGCATCCTATCACTTAACTGAATTACTTTTTATTCAGTTCTACAGCTGGGCAGAAACCAGATTAAAAATTGCTTGAACCATTTTGACATGTATAGCTTTTTGACTCAAATGTAAATTCTTTGAAGATTTAGCTGGATTTTAAAATCCTATCAGGGTGCACTCCAGAAAACATTACTCTTCATATTAAAACTGTCTATTTAATTTTCTTGGTTAGATAAAATGTTAGTAAGACCATTGTAGAGATGTCAGTCATTAGTGAGTGATCAAAGGGAAAGGACAGAATACAAATTTCTGTTTGCATGACAGAAAAGACCTAAATGATGATATTTCCTAATGGAACATCTTCCTGTGTTTCAGCAATCAGTATATCTGAAGTTTCATAGGGCAATAAAAGTACTTGAATAAGGCCAGAACTCTTTGAACGTGGTCTGTAGATATTTTAAAAGACCCTTTGACTAATGCTAAGAAAGGTTCTCAGAATATTTGTTGCAGCATGTAAGACAGTATTTCACTGTATGGTACTATCTTACCTCATTGAAGGATAAAATGGCAAAACCTTGTAGGAAAACCAGACAATTAAGCATAAAAGGTCTTCAATTTTGGAACTGAAAGGTAACATTCAAACTTCAAAGCTTAGTATAGAAGTTTACATGAAAGAGAAGTCATGCTGGCTGTGAAGCTAAAATATATATCTGGTTGGACCAGATGAAAAGTTACACAGGTCAGTGAAGTGAATACTTGACTAACAAGTAGCTGAAATAACTTGTCTAACTGAGGCTGGAAACAGGACAAATCTTAACTTCTGGAGAAATAAACTTATCAACAGTAATGACAAAAAAGCTGTGAAAGGAAGCATAAAAAAGTGTTTAGTATTTCAGTTAGTTTTTCCATGAGCCATGGTGTCTGAGAAACAAAAGTGTGGTGTGTGTTTTTCATTGCCAACAACACTGAAATACTGAGCACTTAAGTATTTTCCTGTATCAGGAATCCCTATGGGGCTTACTTGATGTCTTCACCATGTGAATTCTCACCAAACTTATTCAGTGATGCCATAGTTGCTGGCCACTTCAGCTCCTCATCATATCAAGAGCTAGGCTTGAGATTGCCTTTCAGACTGGCATAGTTGCTAGTTTATGGTATTGCTATGTAGCCTAAGAGGAATAAGTTTGGGTGTAGTGAACATTTCAGCACTGGCAGGAAAATGAGAAAAGAGGAGCTTGATACAGCAGCTTCTCCAGCTATCTTATAGTCAAGTGGCAGGAAATGAAAAATCCAAACTTTCAGATGTTTATGGAATTTTACTGAATCACTAAATGGTCTCCTGTGGAGTGTAGACAAACATTCTTACTGCCTTCAGTAATGATTTATATTGTTCTGCATGTAGTAGGAGAACCCACATGGACAGTTACACTATCTCAGACAAGGGCATCCTTCAGCAGAAAGCAAAAAAAGGGGAAGTTTTTAGACTGCTCTAACCTGATCTGCAAGGATACATCTGCCCAGGCATTCATTGAAGGCCCTTCAGTTATGTTTTTTATCTCCAAAGTATTTTGGAGCAGTTGCAAATGGCTCTTGGAAGTTCCTCCTCTTCCTCTGCTTTGCTCTGAAAGGCAGTTTTTCAGTGTTTTGAAGTGGCTCATTTGTTTCAGGATTCACAGGAAAATCAATCCACACAAACCCAGAAATCATTCTGTGTACTTGATACCATTTACCAGCTGGGTAATCTCAGTTTCTCCTTGTATTTTACTCTTTGCTAAGTATATGCTTGCCCTTGTTGTTTCTCTGCATAAAACAGAGAGTGCAAATATCCCCCCAAGTAATTGTAGATAATCTCTTCTATAAACTGTTTGCATAGCTCGCTGGTCCAGCCCAAAGATAAACATGCCAGAGGATCAGCATTTTATGAACTGTTCACAGACAACAAGTATAGAGAGTTTGACAAATGAGTAATCAGAAAATGAGTAATTTCTGAGATTGCTGTTCCGTTACCAGGTAATTGTTATTCAGAGAGTTTATTTCTTGTTTTTTTGGTGTGTGTTCATGGAGCAGGGAAATGGGAGCAGTGTTTTTGCCTCTTTGTTAAAAGAGTGGGCTTTTGTTCTTCAGTAATCCAGACTTTAGGAAATTTATAGTGCTCTCATCTTTTATACAGCCTCTTTCAGTCACCGGCTGATTTTGTCTACAGTTATGAGGTACCATCCAGAGGGGAAAGTTCTTTATATTTCATACTGCTTTAAACAAAATTGCATGTGCGAAATATGTGTTGTAGAAAACTCTCCACTTTTATTCTCTCACTTTCAAAAGTGCATGGTGATCCATCACTGGGCAGCTTTGGTTGGAGTCCTTCTATAAAGGTGCCATGGAAAAATTTTCCTCAGACGTACTTTTTTGGCTATGATTCCCCTCAGCTCACACGAAGTTGTTGAAACTGCTAAAGTAAACTAAATCAGTACGGACTGCCACTTGCTGTGGAATAGAACAAGGCTTGTGAAAACTGGGGGAACTAAACAAGTTAGCACTGATGGTTATATTTGATGATGCATAATACAGATTGAAGAACAAGCAAGAAACACCAATGGAATGTCTTAGGGAAAAATCTCTCTCTTATCCTCAAACACTCCAAAAAACCATTTGGCTTTCAATATTTTTTGGGACTATATGATCTTAACCAAGTCATCCTACAGCAGAAATAAAATACAATGAGAAACATGGTGAGGGTGGTGATTGTAAATGTAGCAGACAGTGAGCAGTTTGTGAGAGCTACTGTTTTCCTAATCTGTTTTTTTAATAAGAGATGTGGTTTTAAGTCTGGAAAGAGTTTGGTTTTCTGCCCAAATGCATGCTGTCAGATGAAAAGAGCATACTGTGCATCAACTGCTAAATAGATTAACTTTCATAATTTGCAGTTGTTTCAAGAATAACAAATTCATTGCTAAATTAACCAATCTATACAGAAATGCATCATCCTAAGAAATGTCTGAAAAGTCTGAAAGCTGAAGATCTGTTTTATGAGTATCCTTTTGCTGATAGATATATATTCTTTTCAGAACAGCTTTAAAAATATTTGAGTAACTGATTGTAAACAGGGAAGTCATTACACTTTTGAATATGAGTTTCAGAGAAATTTAGGCAAAAAAGGTGGTTTATTTTTATTTTGTTCTGAAAAAAATTTAATGATTAGATTCCCGTCTTGCTTGCACTGAGAAATTTCAAAAGACTTCCATTTATCAGTGAAAACCCTAGGCTAGACACACAGTTGGTCAAAATGAACAAAGTTCTTTTGACATACATGAAGTTGCTAGTCTCCATTAGCAGAGATGTCAACCTATTTTATTTCTGACCAGTGTGCATTTTAGAATAGACAAAAAGAGTCCAATTGTATTACATTCAGGAGATAAATTTGAGAGATAAGTATGTCACAGTCTCTCTCCCTTTAGAAAGAGAATCTTTATGTTTTGGTAATGTAGGGTCCAGTGCTGCCATCCCGTTTGACGAGTAGCTATTTGTGCTGAGAGCATTGGGCTGTACTAAAGCACTATATGAAAAAAAGTTGTCATGGCTGAACCACTTTTCAGTTGTAAGTTATTTTCTCTTGTGTACATTTCTTATAGCTTAACTTGGGGAATTTTGGAAGGGAGTGCTTTTTTTTTTTTTTTTGGTCAGAAAATGGATAGTAGTTCTTTGGTAAAAAAATGATTTATTTTTGCTGCTTCTATAGTAACATAAGAATGCTCTAGAAATGAATGACCTCCCACAGGCAGAATAGTACAAATTCAAGTGACATTTTCTTACAATGAGGTTTTTAGCATATCACAGAGACTTTACGTAATGTTCAGACTGCGTAGTGCTGCTTCCATCCTGACAGAAACAAGGACTCAGTGTCCTAGAGATTTAATGCTGTTTCATGCATTTTTAGAATTACACATTCCAGGATGTTTGAGTGTGACATTTGAAATTGACTTTTGATAATCTGTGGAAAATTATCTTAGTTTTATCTAGGGAATGAAATATAACACACACACACACAAAAAAAAAAAAAAGCACAGGAGAAGGTTGAGTGAATAATAGGAAGATATTTCTGCATAGTTGAGGGCAGTGTTAACTGGTTAACTTTTGGAAAAGACAGATAAAATATTAAAGGGCCTGAGTATGAACACCTGTCAGTGTTATCCTAGATCAGGGACTTGGGAGTGTTCTGGCCAAAGTCCCTCTGTTTCGGGTCCTGGTTGGCATCTTCTTACCTTTCTGCAGAAGATCAAGAAACCTGTTCTAATGGTGTCATGTGAGCATCCCTCTCTCTAACAAGTACTTGACTATTCCCTGCACCATGCCCACATCCCCACTCTACATACCTGAGGTCTGGTATTCCAACTACTTTAAGTCTTGGAGGAAAGGATATCAGCCAACCCAAGTGACTGCCTCCTCCAGTGCTGTGGAGAGTTTGACCATTAGAGTAACACTTTAAAATGATTCGGCTGTCATCTCCTCTAATGGGTGCACTTGGATCCTTAGCTGTGGCAACCTAGCCTGCTGACTCAGTGGGATACTCCTGACTTAGGCCCACTCTAAACAAGGCAGGACTCAGGCCATAGCATTTTGGTATATGCCTCTGCAAGTGAATGCTTATTTGTTTAGTTGGTTATGACCTTTTTGGGATGCTGGCTTAGATAAATCCTATGTTTGACTTAAATGAAACATGGCTCTGCATACAATTTACCACTGCAGATTGATTTTGAAACCAGTTTTAGAAAACACATACAGAAAGTTGTTTAAACTTTGGGCCCAAACTGCATATAAAAATCCCACTGAGATCAGCTGGAATTTTGTAAATGTTTCTGAGGGGAAAGACCATTTGAATAAGGCCATTTGATTTTTATGAATGTCAACATTTTAATTTTAGCTGATTCAGTCTTGTGTTCAATAACAACAGTGATTGCTGGAGAGCAATGGGAAGTAAGCCAAGTGGACAGAGGGAAACTGCTTTAATATCATATTGTGTCTCTGGCACACCACAGTGGAAAAACTTAATATGGAAACTGGAGATTGCAGAAGTCCAGAGCCAGGTGTAAAAGCACCTGAGTCAAAGTTACCAAGAGAATTCCTGAGAGTGCACTGAGCGATGGTAGAGGTGTACAGGGGACTGTAGGCAGTGAAAAGTGCTCTGAGCTAAAATCTATCCCAGAGAATCTGATAGCCTGAGGCTGGTGACTGGCTTGCTCTCCTGGGAAGGGTTTTGACCTGTCCATGCAAACACTTTGTTTTCCTGTGTACATACTCAGCATGGCTTACAGCTGTGCTTACACCAGCTGGCTCGGTGCTCCAGAGCATCATGGGACCTCATGCCTGTTGGGGAATAATTTTCAAAAAGCAGCTCCTTCCTTGCTTGCTGATGTCTCACGGGCTGTATGAAGTGATGAGTATACATTAGCTTCCACTTGAAGATAAGAAACAGCAGAAGTCTTCTGACAGCCACTTGCCAGCCAGCCAGTCAGCCAGCACTTTTCTTTTTTATTTTGTGCATTGTTTCCATGTTCCTTACCTGTCTTGCTTAAATAAGCAGGCAAGAAGCAGCTGTAAAAGAAGCATTTCTGAACACAAGGAACAAAATTACAGTTCAAGTGTTACAGCTGTAGATATTTGTGTGTGCATGAAATGTAAGGACGTTGCCTAGGTATTTTGTTTTAATCCAAGCGAAAAATATTTTGTAGCTCTAATTGTGTGTTTGCTAGTGACTATGTTATACCTGTGTTATTGTGGAGCATAAATGTCTTTCTTGACTCTGAGTGTAGGAGTTTAGGTAATGTTTCATGGAATCCTAATAATTTAAGACTTAAGTTGGACTATATCTTAAACACAGCTGTTTCACTAATAAAATAAAATAAAAAAAAAAACTAAAAAAAACACTTGTGGGAGATCCAGTGAAGCAGAAAAAAATCTGTGAGTGAACTTCCACCTCACACATAAGGTGCAAATCAAGTTGGTGTGTTATGTTAAAGAAGTGTTCTGAGTTGCAGTGTAACATATAAAAAGTCTAATTTCCCTTAGTAGGTAAGTTGTCTTGTCAGCACTTTCCAACTATTTGAAGTAAAATTTTTCCATTTAGCTTTGGTGGTTTGGTAGGAATCCCAGATCATTTTCCCTCTCTTACCTTGCCTTATAAAAAAGACATTTAGTTCCAAAGAATATTTCTTTCAGAACGAACATATTACAGTAACTGCAGTTCATTATAGTCCATTCCAAACAAATTATTTTCCTCTGTTATTTAATGACCTCAATAATGACTTAATCAATAAGGGTTTTTAATAAGCAGTTATTTTTGCAGTATTTCCAACATATATCATTAACTGTAGTGTCCAAGAGTAGACTTGCAAAAAATTATGCTGTGGTAGCAGATACTTTAATACTGAAATCATGTTGTGGCAGAGCCATGTTTTAAAGTAGCCAAAATAAAGTGGCTTGTATATTTATATTACATTAAAATATGGAAAGAAAGTTTTTTATTGTGAGACATCTGTGCATTATATCAAGTTAGGTTTTCCATACTTTTTCCATTTGGATTGCCTTAATATTTTTTTTTTTTTATTCTATGAAAAAGCCAAGATTTGGGAGGAGGAGCTTAAGAGCAGACAGAAAAATTGGTATAATTTACTTTTGAAGGCAAATCTTTTTTTCAGGCTTCCAGGAAAACTGTTCTTTGGAGTTTAGATTCTGCCCCGGCTTTCATTTAATGCAGTCACTGAATTTGGTGAGACTTCATAAAGCATGAACTGGATCAGGCCTTTTCACTATAACTTTTTTCACTATATGCTGTTGTGAAATGATAAGTCAACTTCACCAAAACCTCTGTATCTGAACCTTTTTTTGAAGAGAAGGTGCTGTAAATTGTCATGATTTATATTGTGAGGCTAAAAATTGGTTTGAAGAGTAAAATTGTAAGAACTGATGCAGAGTTAGGATGGAAAAAAGAATTGTCTCCAGAAAAACATGATGGCATGTCCCTAAGACTGTGAGTTAAAATCGGAAAACTCCACAACACAAAGAGTTTCCTTACATGCTCTGTTATCTCTATTTGAGAGTCATCTTCATGATTGTTGTGCTACCTTCTGATTCTGTAATCTGTGGAGCTGATGAATCTTTACCAAGATAAGTTGACAATAATTTCCATTCATCATTAAGCCAAGTGGGAATTGTTGGCACAATTTTAATGAAGTTGTGCTGGCACTGAGATGTCTCCAAAAAGTAGTTTTCTACAAGTAGTCTTGTTTGCTCCAGTGGGATTATGTTTGGAAATGTTGCAGATTTGTGGTGGCATTAAAAGACAAATGAATATGAAAAGTGAAAACACAGTATATCACTTTGAGCAAGTTGTTGCTCAGCCTGAAACTGCTTTAGGCTTCTGAATGTAGTGAGGTCTGTTCTTGCAGTGAGCCTAAGCAGTGGAAATTGCATAGATACTGAATTTCTGTGTGTTCAAAGAATTTTGATTCTAGTCCTGTAGCTGCTGTGGTATAATACAGGAATATATTTTTATCAGAGAGGGTAAAACAACTGTGATGCCATGAGGCCACCTCAAGTATTTAAGTCCTCTTGCTAAGCAGTCTCTCAGGATCATCCTGTACAGCGAGAAACACCACAGTGAAAAACGCCACAGAGAATACACACCAAAGAATCAAACTCTTCTGTGTGTATGTAGATCTGATTTCATAGATCCCTTTTGCAGATTTTGCTATAATGAGGCCATTGCATTAAACCCCCAGTCAGTGCTCCTTTCCTGCCATCAAAAGCAAGCCACTGCAATAGGAAAATTGTACATGAGCTTCATTTTCAAGCAGTGGAATTACTCTGATGTGTTAGGAGAGACTCATGCACCCAGCAGACAACTGGATTTCACAGACTAATGATCTGCTTCCTTTGTTCCAAGCTGGCTGAAACAAACTACAGGGAGGAAAGAGATACAGTTCTTCTGAGTGGAAAGATGGGGAGTGTTTTCTGCTCTAAGTGTGGCTTGAAGTAAACACACTGCAAATTAGTTGTAAACATAAAATGAAATAAATGATAGATCTGGTAAGCAGTAATCTGGAAGATAATAGAACTATTAAATAATAAGGTAAAGTTGTCAGAGAAAGGACTGTTTGACTCCGGTAAAAGTCTCCTTTACTTAACCCCCGGAATAAAAATTACACATGTAAGGATGAAGGTGAATGAATGAAAGACATAAAATTATTTACTTGAGAGTTAAAACTTACCAAAGTGACCTGCACCACATTTAAGTGCTAGCTTCATTCCAAGTCTTTGAATACTGCCATTTTTATTTAGCGTATTCTAAGGCATTACTGCTAGGTA
>JAWWEU010000111.1:84959142-84991463 GCA_035583155.1 Acropternis orthonyx
TTAAGTGCTAGCTTCATTCCAAGTCTTTGAATACTGCCATTTTTATTTAGCGTATTCTAAGGCATTACTGCTAGGTATCTTGCATGGTAAGGGGCAGGATCATTCATAGTCTAAGCTAACCTGAAGCATCTTGTTTAAACATTCATGAATTTTCTCTGAGAACCACAAATATATGATATTGAAACTAATATTGATTGGAAAAGTTAGTTTTTGCTCTTATGATCATTTGACTTGTACATTTCTACTTTTCTATTTATAATTCAGAGACAATTTGCTGCTTTCTTTCTTGCAGAACGCGGTTCGCCGCGTAATTTGGTTACTACAGACATAACTGACACTACAGTTGGGTTATCGTGGACACCAGCTCCAGGAACAGTTAACCATTATAGGATAATATGGAAATCACATTATGATGATACAAGAGGAGAGAAGACAGTCCCTGGAAATACAGTGGATGCTGTGATAGAAGGCTTGGAGCCAGAGACTAAATACAGGATTTCAGTATATGCAGCCTACAGCAGTGGAGAAGGAGACCCAGTAGAAGGAGAAGCTTTTACTGATGGTGAGTGTAGTACAACATTACCACCATTTGTAACATTCTGTTATTAATGAAATTACAATTTTTTAAAGAAAGTGGATCTTATTTTTCTTCCTTTCCAGCCCCCCATGAGAAGTTTCCCCAAACCAAAATGCCACCTCAACTCAGTCAATTCTGGCATTTTGTGGGACCATTAAAAATCCACAAAAATATCTTCTATGCCATGTTAGTTTGGATTCAGCAAGAATTACTTCCAACTTAAGATATGACTTTGGTTGCAAATTACTCAGAAGTCAGCCTTTCATAGGCTTGGTGTGACTGATGGAAATCAGGTGGAGAAAATATTATGGATAGAGTAAGGAGGAAAGGTGGGGTAAATTCCCACAGAATGAATGAATTTCCTTTCCAGGCTATTGCCCTTTCCAGTCTTCACAGTCCTCAAACTGAGGCTCACTGGGCAATTTTGATATTTGTTATTTACCTTTCTGGGGCTTTTATTTTTTTTCTTATTTGCCAAATATTTTGTAGTATTTTTCAAAGCCTCTCCCACAGTGTAGGCAAAAGCCACTGAGGGGCCAGGAACGGCTATTTCCTTTAGAGCCAGAATTGGCAAGTAAAAGAGTCAGAATGACTGAGGGGGTGCCCTGGATCAGCCTCGGTGTTTCTCTTGTTTGCCTAAAGGGGCCATGTGAAGACAAAGCCTGAGGGAGAGCTCTGGGGAAGTATCATGTGTGTTTATACGTTCTTGTACTTTTTCCTAAGCATCTGTTTTGACTACTGTTGGAGACAGGCTGCTGAACTGCGCTAACCTTTGTCCTTGACCCAGTTTAGTTGTTCTTAAGGTTTTGCAAGAGTAGTGATTACTGCTGTTCCTAAGAGCTGACTCCCCAGAGTCAGCTGTCCCGTGGTTTTCTTCTTTGTTCAAGCACAGCAGCACTGTCCTGCCTTTTCCAGATTAAGTAGGCAGCTTAGCCATATCATTTTTTGCTTCTCTCTGTGTGCTGAATGAGGGAACTCATGTTATCAGGCCTATTAATAGCCCCAGACCTGAGACTAATATTGCATCTTTCTGGTACGAACAATGATTAGAAATTGTCAGTTCCTAGATGCTACAAAGCCTACCTTACAATGTGATGATATACTGACCGATTGTGGCATGCCAAGAAGGTTTAGTTTTGCCAAAACCTAGATGGCTTATTTCGGCTGACAGCCAGCATTGCATACCTTTCAGTTCACTTCAGATTATTTATACCATTTGTACAGTCTGGAAAATATCTCTTAGAAGCAGAATGCTGCAATTTGTAGAGAAAATGCTTTGTTAGCCCATGAGCTTATTTCAACACACATACTGTATTGTGAATAGCGATGAGTGATTTTCCAAGCATTTTGAAAGTCAGTCATCACTCTTTGCAGGATAGTTTGTATGGGATCCAACACCCAGCAGTTTAGTTATTTACCAGCACCTTATCAGACCTGTAAACTCAAAACATAGAAAATCTGAACTCTATAGGACGCTATGTTAATGAAAAACAATGTCTTTATCATTTATCACCTTCGTTTGAGACTGCTGAATCCATTATTTAATGGATTGCTGAAAAGTGTGACTAAATAAAACTCCCAATTACACTGTGTCATCATGTGATTTATACTTCCCTCTTTTTCTCTCCATAGTGAAAAGCACACTTCTGTTTGTTTAGTCCATTACAATTAAAAATAATTAACAATGGCTTGTGAGATTCCTGTGTCTTCCCCATGAACAAATACTGTAATTTTAAAGAGGGCAATTTTATTTTTTAATACACTAGAATTAAATTTGTAGGCATGCATTTGAATAGATCTGTATGTTATAAAGTAAACATTTATCCGTATTTCTACACTGAAAAGTGTCACCAAATGCCAGGACTGTGACAGTAGACAATGAGACAGAAAATACAATGAGAGTTTCGTGGCAGCCTTCACCTGGGAAAGTCTTGTCTTATCGTGTGTATTACCGACCACGCAGTGGAGGAAGACAGATGTTTGGAAGAGTAAATGCTCCTGCTACAAGCATAGTGTTAAAGCGACTTAAGCCCCGAACTACATATGACCTCAGTGTTGTTCCAATTTATGATTTTGGACCCGGAAAATCAAGAAAAGCAGAAGGAACAACAGGTATGTATCACAGGCTTGTACAGGATTTCATAATGCAAGGTTTGTGCTTAAAATTAATAGTCATGACACATAGAAAAGTATGGTGGTATTTTCCAAGATGATGAATTGACTGGCAAATTGGAGAAAATGTTAGAGGTTGAGAAGAGAGTTTGATTTGTTGGGAGCTTCACTGTGGCATAGCCTGGGCACAGGTTTTTGATGTTGACATTCAGGGTGCAAGTATGGTACAAAATCTGTTTGAAAATACTAGACTTGTTTTGAAACACTGTAATCAGAAGTCAAAACAAGGTGTTTTGTGAGGAAGACAGTAAACGGACTACTTACTTATTGTCAACTGTTTCATAATTTGCCTTTTGGTTGTGGGTATTGATTAAAGAGCTACCCACATCCTGCTATTTAGGTTTGTCTTCTTTGGTCATGGTATTTCTGGGGAAGACCTGAGGTAATAAAAAGGAGGAGTAGATGATTTTGAAGAATCATCTGTGGAAACCTGACTTCATGGTCTTTTGGATAAGCTCTCTTCTCTTTCAGAAACTAAAACATTTACTAAGTCCCAATGAGGACATCTTTGTGGTAAAAGCAAAACTAATTTTCTACTCTACCGTTAGTATGTATCTGATGCTAGTCTTGCCTTTTCTGAGGAAATGTTTTCTTGATACCCAGATCAACCAGATTTAGAGTCAGTTTTCTGCTTCCATAGATATAAAGACATTAACAAAAGAGAATTTTTTTTCCAAGATGTTTATGCCTCTGTTGGAATAGTGCCACTCACTGAGGTATTCTGTAAATAGTTCATGCCATTCTATATTCTCTGAATATATGTTATATTGAATAATGACAGGAAGTAAGAAGAAAGTCTCTTAACAGCGAAGATACCAGCACCTCAGTTATCGAAGGAAGATTTCTTTTTAACCTAAAATGTGGTCATGAGAAGTTGGTCAGCTCTTGACCAGTAGCTGGTGTTAAAAGTTATACTGAGATAAAGTTTAGATCATCTAGTGGATTTTGATTTTTAAACTCTTCATCTTGATACAGATATGCCTTTGTGCTTTTCGGCTAAATTGCTGTGGTGGTAAACACTCTTTGGAAGCAAGTGAGTCCTGAGTGATCTTGTTAGTTGAAGCTATCATAATTCAGGCAGTAGTATGGGAGATGAGACAGAAAGGCTGTACTTTTCCATGTAGGTGGAAGTGTATCTACTGTTTCCCAGCAGAATTCACAATCTGAGGATGTTTATGGTCTTTCAGCTATAGTTAGGCAATTGCATAGGCACAGGGATAAGGAAAACTCTTCCCCCCCCCACCCTCCATCTTTCACTCCAAAGCCATAGTGGTGATTTTCTGTTTACTGTAGTTCCCATTTTTTACAACTCTGAGATTACACTGCTGCAGTATTTTCCATGCTGCCCTTTAGAGTTGCACAAAAGCAAAAGTTATGCAGAAGCTAGCAGAAGGCTTGTTAACCACTCTGTGAGTACTGACCTGCAGTGGGCAGCTGTTAGTCTTCAGTGGAAGTTGCTCTTGACCTAAAAACCTCAAGCTGTTTGGCTGGCACTCCTGTGAAGAATTACTTTTTGACATACTGACGCACCTGTGGTGGTGAAGTTGCTTGAGCTGCCAGGCTGTTTATTCAGTCGGTTGACTGCAGAAGGAGCCTCAATAATAAACTTAGCCCAAGTACTATTGGCTAGATAGCTAAAATTATGTGACAGGAATCTCACCATTCATCTTTTAATACCCATCTTTATGTCAAAAGAAAGGCATGAAGAATTCAGGATTATCACTAATACTGGATTTGCATATGTATTTTTACATAAAAGCATACTTGTTGATTCTTTTCTATGTGCAGATATGATCTAAACCTTTTCATTTCCCATCCTTGCAGCCTCTCCCTTTAAGCCACCTCGAAATCTGAGAACTTCTGATTCCACTATGTCAAGTTTCCGAGTAACTTGGGAGCCAGCTCCGGGGCGAGTGAAGGGGTACAAAGTAACTTTCCACCCTACTGAAGATGATGGGAGTCTTGGAGAATTAATAGTGGGGCCATATGACAGCACAGTGGTGTTGGAGGAGCTTAGGTATGCATAATAACTCATGTTTTGGTTTTGTTTGTTTGTTGGTTTTTAAATAACTTTAGTTTAGCATTTTGTTTAATCAGGATTTGTTTTTGAAATGCCTGGCACAACCGACTGTAAGTAAGAAAATGATTTTGTCAATAAGCTATGAAGATCTTGTTATGCAGTCTCTGAAAGGTACCTGGCAGGTCTGTTTCTGAGATTATACATTTAAATAGTTTGTGGTGTTCTCACAGGAACTGAAGGAGGCAAAGATATGGACAGGTGCTGTATTCTGCATTTCACCTATAAGGAAGATAACGGGATACTGGAGGATATTTGGGATTTCTAAAGTTTCCTCTCTAAAGTTCCTTGCCTCGTGTTTCTTGGAAAAAGCTGAGTTTAGTTCTTGATTCATTTTCTCAGAGGCCTGGATTTGCAAAGTAGGCTTCAGACCATGTCAAAATCTGTTATGCAAATATACTAAATATATTAAAAATAAGGTCATTAAAAGCCAAAGACTACAGTCATAGAACGGTTTGAGTTGAAAGGGACCTTAAAGATCATCTAGTTCCAATCTTGTTGCTGTGGGCAGGGACACCTTCCTCTAGATCAGGTGGCTCAAAGCCCCATCCAACCTGGCCTTAAACGTGTCCAGGGATGGGAAACCCACAGCTTCTCTGGGCAACCTGTTCCAATACCTCACCACCCTCAGAGTAAAGAATTTCTTCCTAATATCTAACCTAAATGTAATCTCAGTTTAAAGCCTTTACCTGTTGTCCTATCAGTATCTGCCCTGCTTAAATGTCCCTCTCCAGCTTTCTTGTGCCCCCTTTAGGTACTGGAAGGCTACCATAAGGTCTCCCTAGACCCTTCTCTTCTCCAGGCTGAACAACCCCAACTCTCAGCCTGTCTTCACAGGATAGATGCTCCATCCCTCTGACATCTTTGTCACCCTCCTCTGGACTCATTACAACAGGTCTGTGTCCTTATGTTGGTGGCTCCAGAGCTGGACACAGTGCTTCTGGTGGGGGTCTCACATAAGCAGAATAGAGGGTGAAAATTACCTCCCTTGACCTGCTGATCATGCTTCTTGTGATTGCCTTCTGGAGCTTCAAGAGCACATTGCTGGGTCATCCTCAGTTTTTCATCCACCAGTACCTCCAAGTTCCTTTCCTCCGGGCTGCTCTCAATTCACTCATCACCCAGCCTCTATTTGTGCTGGGGATTTCCCAGGTGCAGCACCTTGCACTTGGCTTTGTTGAACTTCATGAGGTTCACACAGGTCCACTTCTCAAGCCTGTCAAGGCCTTTCTGGATGGCACCCCTTCCCTCTGTCATGTTGGCCACACCACACAGTGTACTTGCTGGGGGTGCATTTGATTCCATTGTCCCTGCTGCCAACAAAGATGTTAAACAGCACCGTTCCCAGTACTGACTCTTGAGAAATGCCACTCTTCACCGATCTCTGCTTGTACGTGGAGCCCTTGATCACAACTCTGTGAGTGTGACTGCACAGCCAATTCCTTATCCACTGAGCAGTCTAGTAGGTAAATCCACATCTGTCCAGTTTAGAGACAAGGCAAGGATGTCATGCAGAACAGTGTCAAATGCTTTGCACAAGTCCAGGTAGCTGATGTCAGTTGCTCTTCCCTTATCTACCAAAGCCTGTCATGGAAGGCCACCAAATTTGTCAGGCATCATTTGCCCTTAGGAAGCTGTCTTGGCTGTCACCAGTCAATCTCCTTATTTTCCATGTGCCTTAGCATAGTTTCCAGGAGGATCTGCTCCTTGATCTTGCTAGGCACTGAGGTGAGACTGACCTCTGTAGTCTGCAGTTCCCCACGTCTTCCTTATTTCCCTCTTCAAAAATGGGGATTATGTCTCCTCTTTTCCAGTCAGTGGGCACTTCACTGAACTGCCATGACTTCTCAAATATGATGGCTGGGGGCTTAGCAACTTCATCTACCAGTTCCCTCAGGATCCATGGATGCACCTTGTCAGACCCCATAGACTTGTGTACCTTCAGGTTTCTTAGATGGTCTCAAACCTGCTTTTTTCCTGCAGTGGGTAGTTCTCCCTTCTCCCCGTTTCTGACTTTGCCTTCTGAGATCTGGGTGGTGTGGCTGGAGCACTTTTCAGTGAAGACTGAGTCAAAAAAGTAATTCAGTACCTCAGCCTTCTCAATATCCTGGGTAAACATGCCTCCTGTTTTCTTCTGGAGAGGGCCCGTATTATCCCTACTCTTGTTTACCTTGATGTCCCTGACCAGATTTAATTCTGTCAGGGCTTCAGCTTTCCTAACATGATCTCCGGCTGCCTGGACAATTTCTTTTTATTCTTCCCAGAATTAAATAACTTGAATGAGGAAGGCTATAAATGTAAATATAGGGTGCAGAATCAGCTTTTAAATTATCAAAACTTAACTGTCTTGTGGAAGAGCTAGTATTTGGGCTTCAAGTTTTAGCAGCTACCTTTCCATGAGGGATTTTTATCTGTGAGAATTTAATAAGTGAAGTGTTTAACATTTAACTAGCCAAATGACTTCAGTTACAGCGCACTTGTTTAACTATTGCAGGGCCGGAACTACATATAAGGTAAATGTTTTTGGGATGTTTGAAGGAGGAGAGAGCAACCCCCTGGTTGGACAAGAGATGACCACTCTTTCAGATACTACTTCAGAGCCATTTTTATCTAGAGGTAAACATGACTGCGTTGAAGAAAAGGCAGTCTTGAATTTTGGACAAAAAAGACCACGAGTTTGCTAAATTTTCTTACTGTTTTTCTAATGAGCATACGTATTTGTTTACAGGATTCAGGTACTCCCTACCCTGATGATGTAAACCTGATGGTCTGAAATCACCACTAGGAATAACCCAGTTCACAATTCTAGTCCTCTGCACCCTTTAGATGATCTTACAAAGATGATAACGCAGGCAACCCATGTTTTGCTGATTATTCAAAGCCATCTGCGTTGCATTTTTAAGCCATCCACATCTGTGTTAAATCATGTAAGGTCAAATTCTTGAGCAGAGATCATGGCTCATCTACAGGGGTGTTCACAGGAGTAGAACAAGGAATTTTAAGCATATTGTTAGCTCTTTGCTTGTCCTTATATGGTGACTTTTGGGACTAAGATGATATAATGAACAAAGATCTGATAGTTGGGAATGTCCCAGTGTTATTGTGTATTATTTAAATTTATATTCAACATATCCATTGTTTAGTCTTTTGGTTTTTTACTATAGAAGGAGGAGAATTAGTTCAGAAAGGCAATTGCAGAATCTCTGCAGTATCTGTTTGGGAGTTTTTCCCTCTATAGCTCAACCTTTCCTTCAAAGTTTCTATGAATATTATGATAGCAGCTCCCTTTGGTGTGGTTAATAGGCCTCTACCTGCTAATAATACTGGATGAAGAAAGCTTCAGGGCTCAGTCCTCCTTTATGGAAAGCATAAAAAAGCAGGTCTTTGCTTCTTAATAGCCAAGTATACACAAATAAGTAGACTTTTCTTCTCTGCCATTCAGAGTTTGCATTAAGCATCAGAGAGAATTTGGTGAGGAGCAAGAACCTAACTGCAAAGTTCTTTCAGAGTTAAATAAATAAAGAAAGGTTTTTGACTGCTGACTATATTCTTGCTTAACCTCTTTGCTGCCTTGTTTCCACACTGGGCTGTGTAAAAAATATTCATCTTGTATAACTTTTTTGACAGCCTTTTTAGAAACGTCTTAATTAATTGCTGTCCTACTCTGTCTAATACTAGAGGATAAAACTGAGGGAAACTGCAAAACAGGCCATCAGTGACATTAAAGCTTTAATAAGTCTGGCAGAAAAAAGTGGCTCTAACACTGGTTTATTATTTTTTATTATAGCAGGTCTTGTTTCTGACTTCAGTGTTATATTTTTTAAGCTGATGAGTTTTACTAATGTGTGAAATTGAGTCATGGTTAATGTGAAAAATTAATTTATATCTTGGACTGTAAATCTAATAGTAAATTATATATTAATAGGGGGGAAAATCACCCTAGATCTGGTATATTTACTAGAGTTTTCCATGTGGGGAACTATAGTAGTTGGAAGAAATCTAAAAGTCAAGATAGTTTTTGTACGTGAAGCTAACTTTAACTTCCATATAAAAGTTATGCATGCAATTTTTTGAATTAACATGGTTTTACTTAAACCCTACTCCCAACTGATTTTATTGTCCTGACTAAAGACTAGATCTATATTTTCTATGCAGAAGAGGATCATGCTTTTAACCCCCAGGTACATGGAATAGTTATATTCATGAGTCTGCAGTGTTGGATCAATTCTATGGAACATATATGAAATCACAATATCTTTCAACTGTGATGAGTGTGGCTGATTTTTCTCAATGGGATTTCTTCTATATAAAGACCAGAAGCTCTGATGGCAGGAAGCCAGAAAATTTGCAGCTGGTAACACAATCTACAGGAAAAGAGAAAAAAAATTTTTTTTTCTGAAAATGGCTGTGGATAAAATTATTGTGTCTTTCTGCTTTGTATAAATATTTTGTGATTTTTCCTTGTGATGAAAAGAATATTATGCATATTTTATTCTGTAATTTGTAAACTGAAGATATCTGGAATACCTTCATACCTTTTTAGAACATTGCAGCTTTTTATGAATGTTTGTTCTTGTTCCCTCTGTATCTCTTCCCTGTGTTATGTTTGTGCGTCTTCTGTGAATTGTGCTCTTTCTTTTCTGTACATGCAAACTTCTATACCACCTGTATTGCTATGTCTTTTTCCCCTGGAAATTGAGAAAACTATTTGAAAGTGGTTGTAATATATGCTATTAATTGCAATAATTACATAGTTGAAAACTAAGCAGCAATTTTGATGTACATGACAGTCTAAAATACCGTAAATTTGTATAATCTGATAATGCTCACTGCCATGTCAGTGGTTAGTTTGGAAGTCTTGTACAAAACTTCTGAAATCGAGTTACCAACTATTTTTAAAGACCAAAACAGATAATGACATGACAATAGAGAACACTGGCCTTGACATTTGCAAAGCCTTATTTATAAAAGGAAACATACATGAAGAAATTTAGACAGTTTTTGCCATGGAACCAGTGACTAGTGTGAATAACGTTCACAAACAGGTCATACTTGACGGAGTGCCAGTGAATAAAACTAGAGCTATTTTGGAAGCTAACTCATGACATATGTCATCTAAAAGGATGGAGAAAGAAAGTTGTCATGCCAAGGCTGTATTTTTCTGGTTGACATGGCAGGTTTAGAATGTAGAACCAGAGCAGAAGCTGATATCGTGCTGCTGGTGGATGGCTCGTGGAGTATTGGGCGGCCAAATTTTAAAACCATCAGGAACTTCATTGCCCGTATTGTTGAAGTTTTCGATATTGGTCCTGACAAAGTACAGATTGGTAAGTTCTCATATCTTGGAGGGAAAATGAAGCATAACTGCTATGTAGACCCATAATAACTGAGGAAATGATGGCATTTTTTCCAGGTCTGGCACAATATAGTGGTGATCCCAGAACAGAATGGAATCTCAATGCTTACCGAACCAAACAGTCTTTATTAGAGGCTGTAGCCAACTTACCATACAAAGGAGGCAATACTCTAACAGGTATGTCACACTGCCAGGATTTTCCTTAAGCTCCAAAAACAATTGTTCTCTTAGCCAACCCCAATAATGTTCAGTGAACTGAAATGTGTCTGTGATGGAGGGAATTTACCATTTCACTGTAGTATGTTTGGAAGAGAACAGGTGTAGCATAGGTTTATAAACTCAAAGGAAGTCTGGAGAAATGTGATAGAAGAGAGCTTGGGTGATGAAGAGTTTGTGTTGCTGTTGAGCATATGAGAAGATGAAAGGTCAGTTCTGTGTCAGAGTTGGGATGAAGACAACCAGGACGCAAAAGGAAGGCTAGAGGAGGTCAGATAGGAGGGTGATGCATAAAAGGTCAGAGATCAAAGACTTTGAGAAGACTGAAATAATATCAGTTGCTGACAAGTCTAGATGATGGGCTGCAATTAGATTCCAAGTGCTTCTAAAAGGAAGTAAACTGTGGAATTATGTTGACAGGGTGAAATCACTAGGATTAAATAATCTCTTACCATGACTGCTGTATGAAAATAGGTTATAGTGATGGTTACTTTATTTGTATCATGCTAGGAATGGCCTTGGATTTCATCTTAAAAAACAACTTCAAACAAAATGTGGGCTTAAGACCCAGAGCTCGCAAAATTGGTGTTCTCATCACGGATGGCAAATCACAAGATGATGTAGTCACTCCTTCAAGAAAACTCAGAGATGAGGGAGTGGAACTGTATGCAATTGGTAAGTTTATATGAAGAGATGTCCTGCAGCAACCCCCTTCTGCCCATTACTAAATGCACAGAGAAGTGGTCACATACAAAAGTACCTGAAAGGGTATTCAAAGAATGTGTTTAGGGACTTAAGTTCCTGGCATTGTGCTTCATGGCCATAATTTTTAACCTTTGCTTTCATGTCTTCTTTGTAAGGTATTAAAAATGCAGATGAAAATGAATTGAAGCAGATTGCAACAGATCCAGATGATATCCATGCTTACAATGTTGCAGATTTCTCCTTCCTGGCTAACATTGTTGATGATGTAACCACGAATCTGTGTAATAGTGTGAAAGGTCCAGGTACATCACATTTTCAGTTTATTTCATCCTTTTCCCATTTACGAGCTTGTACTGCTAATTCCTTTTTATTACTTATTGGGAACACTGTGTAGCCCATGGCTGTTTTTTCAGCTGCTGGTGTGAGGAAGTTGTGCAGACCACCTGGACTACCCTGCAGGGTTTCTTCCGTTCCTTTCAACAATGACTATGTTATGCCTAACACAGCATGACATGACTGGATGTGCCTTCTTTTTTTCCTCCAGAATTGTGAAGTATGTTTCTTAGTGTGTCAGCTTTTTGCCCATTGTGACAGGTTCTTTGATGATACTCCTCCAATGAGGAAAATGTCAGCAACCGTGCTCTTTTCAAATGTTAACATCTGGCAGCCCAAAAGCAAAGCTGAGCATGGAAAAACAGTACTGTTAGCTGATGGTTCTCCAGTGAAACTCTGGTGTTGAAGGTGGAATAGGCATTATAGGGAGCTTGTTTGGTCTTGAGAGTGTGATGGTGAGCTATCTTTTCATGAAGTTGATTTAAGATTTAAGATTTAAGAATAAAGAATAAAGAATAAGAAACATAAGTAAATACTTCAAGTGGTTTTTTTCCTCCCTGATGATATAAGATAAATTAATATTTTTTTAATTTGCTTCCACTTGTAGGTGATTTGCCACCTCCCTCTAACCTAGTCATTTCAGAAGTGACACCTCGTTCTTTCAGACTGAGGTGGAGTCCACCTCCTGAGAGTGTTGATAGATATAGAGTTGAATATTACCCTACCTCTGGAGGTAGGCCTAAACAGGTTAGTATTCTGTGTTTTTCTTTTACACTGTCCATAATAACCTTGGACTTCCTCATCATGGTAATATAATTCTGAAGTTTGTGCTGTGTATGATGTAATAGTAAATGAAAAAAAGGCTCCCAAGATTGTTTTAATATCATGAATCAAGGAGTAAAATGTACTTCTTAAAAACAGTTGATACAGTTTCTAGTAATTCCCTTCTACTCCTATTCCACTGACATGTATTGGTTTAAATATGTCTGTACCAGAAATATTCTGACCACAATATAACACATTTTCTTGTTAATAGAAAAAAAGACAGCGGGTGATACAAGTTGTATTTAGATTAACACTGTGTGTTGGTACTTTGAATCTTTGCCTGAGCACGTACTCCAAACTTTTTAATGCACAGTATCATAATTATCTTGTGGTTATTACTTCTCTACACAGAGAGTCAGTGACTGGCAACTGTTGATTCTAGACAATCTGAATTGGTCATCACTCTCTTCAGCCAGACAGAAGAGCATTTAGGAGAACGAAGTATTTAGGAGAATGAAGTTAGGCGCCTTTGTGTACCTAACTCTGAACTTCTCATCTCTGAATTTGGCTTTTAAATCTTAACTCAGGAGGCTCATGGGGACTCTTGACTCATGGAGAGTTTACTCTTAGTAAATCATGACCTCAGGATTTGGCTTCTGATTAAAGTCGGAGCTGTTGTTCCACTGCACACTGACTTTACAGCTTGATTGCTTCCTGGCATTTCTGTTCTGCAAGGTGTTGCTAATGCCATGTGCTGTAACTATCTAGATTATCCTGGGTGTTGGAAACTTTTTCTCCGAAGTGGTAACATGTATCGCTGGCACTTTTTTTTATGCTGTTTAGTAATATAGAAGTGTAAACCATGTGTGGAAGCGGAATGCACAGTAAGTGATGCTAAATATATCCATCTCTATTTGAAAAAAGTGTCTTTCTGAGATTTCCCTACAGATTGCTGTGCAAAAATCATGCTATATTGTCAGAAAAAAAACAATGAGATTAAGACCAAGATTAAGATTTAGCTCCTTACTATTGATTTCTGAAAAGTTTCCCAAGGAATGATTGTTAGAGATAAGGTTACAATTGTATTTGTTGTACAGTGGTTAACATTGCTTCTCTTTTATGTAGTTTTATGTAAGTAGGATGGAAACAACGACAGTTCTGAAAGATCTGCAACCTGAAACAGAATATGTTGTTAATGTGTTTTCTGTGGTAGAAGATGAAAGCAGTGAACCTCTAATCGGCAGGGAAGCAACTTGTAAGTTAGAAATGGATCTTGAATAACATGTTAACAGCCAGTTTGGCACCTGGGGAACCATCCAGTAGAACTTTTAGCACTACGGGCTTTCTTCTTAGCAGAAACAAAATTTTTCATTTGAATGGTTAAACTATGTTGTGCTACACTAGTTGTTCAGATCTTGTCTGGAAAACTTCAGCAAAATGAAACTGCAGTGTGGTAGAAAATGTTTGTCCCGGCTTCTTTCCAGGCTCATAAAGCATGGCTCTATAAAAGTAGAACAACAGACAGGGATTACAAAACAGTTTCTAAATTCCAGAAATCTGATCATATACAAATGTATACTCCTTTATTTTTATGCTAGGTAATTAATTCCTGCTACTATCAGACAGAATACTATAGAAATGATTTCTAATTAGCAAAAAGTCAGTTCAACAGAATTATGCCACTTCTATGGGATATAACTTAGCCATGTTTCCACTATGAGTTGTCTGTTTGATTGATTTGAGGTTTATCTATGCTGAATGCAACATTGGGTGACTTTTCTGCCTCTTTAGTAATATTGAATGTTTGCTGTTCATTTCACTTTGATTTGTATTAGGCTTGCTGTACACTGTAAAAATATGTGTGTAATTTTTATGAAGTCTATTGTAGTTTTCAATGTTTATTTAATAATTAGGGGAATACAGGAAACAAAAGGAAAGGATGAAAAATCCTTTTTGTACAGATCCCAAAACAGTCGCGTCATTTTGTATTAGAGCATTCATGTCAGTTAATGTTGCTTTTTAGAATATTAAAGTGTTCCAGTGCAGACATTCAAAATTATTTCATTCTTATACTAAGAACCACTTAAAATACCAGTGCTTGCAGATCGCCTTTCTTCTACCCATAATGTAACCAAATACCCATGTGCAATATTCTCAGTGGTGCTCCTGTGATATAAAATATGACGAAGGTAAAATGAATAAATATTTTTTATTTGACAGTGCCAATCTCTTCAGTTAGAAATTTGAATGTTTATGACATTGGATCAACCTACATGCGAGTGAGATGGGAACCTCTCAATGGAGCTACTGGTTATTTGTTAACATATGAACCTGTGAATGCCACAGTCCCAGACACAGAGAAAGAGGTAAGTGAATTTGTCTTCACTTCCTATACTCTACTAAAAATAAATTAAGAAAAACTGTTAGACTATCATAATAGTTGAAAGACTGGCATGTACTTCTGAAGTGCAGTGAACTTACTAGGATATTTTATACAATGACATCAGTCAGGAAACTGTAAATATACTGCTATTCTCACAAACAAAATTCCCTTGAAGTTAAATCATTGCTTGCTTTTCTGCCATTGCTTTCTTCAGTTTTTAAACATGGTGTGTTACTTTTCATGTGTAGATGCGTGTTGGACCATCAGTGAATGAGGTGCAGCTGGTAGATCTCATCCCCAACACTGAGTACACTTTAACAGCTTACGTTTTGTTTGGTGATATCACCAGTGACCCACTCACCACCCAGGAAGTGACATGTATGGACATCTTGATTTTTGCTTTGTTATTGCTTCAGCAACATTTAATTTTAATTTTATTTCATGCAACAATTTTTATATATTGTTTTGTTTAGAAGACCATCCTAACCATGTTTTGTGCATTTTCTAACACTCATACATTTCCCAAAGATCTCAAGGCAATTTCAATGAAAAGGATCTCACTATTAAAAGAGGAATAAAAGAATTTTTTCCTTGAATAATGAAGGAAGTTGGCTTGACAGTCTTGTGGTCGTAGTGTTTTTAAAAGGTCTCAATTTTGCTCATATTAACTTAGAAGCCTTGTTCCCAAATTCAGACATTCTCTTAAGTGTAGAAAATAATAAAGAAACATGCCATATCAAGAAATAAATTGATCTAAATATGACTTCCTTTTTTATATCTTTTTTTAAATATTTCCTAATGACAGAGGCATATTTCTGGGCTCAGGTGCATGCAGTATGGTTATTTGTATGTCCTTAAAAATGGTAAACCCTTAACCATCCGTGAAAGGTGGCTATTGTCTGCAAAATTATGATCTTAAGTACTGATACTTCTAAAAGTATTGTGCTCATAATTTACAAAGGTGATGCAGCCATAGTTTATAGCTATTTTGCTCATTGCTGGGACAACAAGCTCCTAAACTCTCTCATCTATTGGCCAGGACAATGAACTCCTCAGAAAGTGAATGCCTCCATTTCAGTGAAAGGCATGAGAAGAATTTACTTCTATCTATGAGAGACCTATTCCTCTGCCATGAATAGCATTTTCACTTATTACTGTCATTATTTTTACAGTACCTTTGCCTGGACCCAGAGGCTTAACAATTCAGGATGTTACTCACAGCAGCATGAAGGTCCTTTGGGATCCTGCCCCAGGGAAAGTTCGAAAATACATCCTAAGATACAAAATAGCTGATGATGCTGATGTAAAGGAGGTAAATTCTTGAAAGTACTAAGAAGGAGTTTTATTTTGAGGAGCTAAGTTAGTAATAAACTAGTAAAAGTAGTATTATAACCCACCACCATGAGTAAAGAACATCAGTTCATGGTGATTGTGGGTCAGGATGGGGTATTGATTTCTTGGAAATAGAATAAGTATGGCATAGATTTCTTTGGGTACTCCCTTCTTCCTCCTCCTCCAGAGAGGAAAAATCCTCAAACTGACTGGAGAGTTTTCCTGTGCTTTCATAAGTAGCCATTTCTACTGCCTCCTTAAGTGTCTTTTTGCCAAAATCTAAGAACAACTTTCGAGGCCAGGATTGTGGAATAAAGGTATATTAGCCCCTTTGCCGACTATCAGAACATGAGCAAGCATTGTTAGAGATGTCTTTTAGTTAGGTACAAGCTTTCCCTAATGTCACAGCTTGACATGAATCAGCTCTTGGAGGATTAAAGGTGTTTTTATAAGGAAATGAGAATTTTCTAAAGGTTCAGTCTGCATCCCTGTTTCCAAAAGAATGAAGCTGTGAATGAACCACAAGTACTACATGTATCTCATATAATATGCTTAAATTAGTTGATTTAGGGAATTAGTCGATAGCACTCAATATTTGGGTGTATATTTAGGGGTAAATGGCAAAACAGTGCAGAATACTTTTTGGGTTTCTTTCAGTACAGGAATTTCTACCATTAAATCAAATGCAGTCAGAAATAGAGCAATTTTCAATTCTTAGGTCACTATTTTTATTCTTAGGTGGAAATTGACAGACAGAAAACCAGCACTACTCTCTCTGACCTTTCCTCCCAAACACTGTACAATGTAAACATTGTTGCTGTATATGATGAAGGAGAATCCCTACCAACAAAAGCAGAAGCTGTCACTCGTGAGTATTTCTAATAATCATTCCTGTGGTTGTTTATGCCTTATGTTCTATTAAAGTTATGTAGGTTGCAATATGTTACTGACCTTAGGTGGAGATTTAGGTCATTTTTTCTGAGAAATATTTTACTTGCATTTGTAGCATTATTTGCAACATAATAAACCCCAGGAATCTCAGATTTCAGTGTCTTACTGCAGGAAACACTGGGACTGCTGTGTGCAGAAAGGTGATACAGCAACTGAAGCAAAGCTATTTCTGTTTAGAGGCTGAAGGAGAAGTGTAGTGTAGAACTGGTAAGAAAATATGAGGACAGTGGAAAAGTTTACAAGTCTATGCAGGAACCTAGGAAAGTGAGTAGGAAGCTGAGCTATATGCTACAGGATTAGAGAGACATGGTCTTGCTTCTGATCCAAGAGAGATTTTGCATCATGGAATGCTAAACCTGTCTCTACTTCTAGAGAATCATAAAGGCAGTATTTGGGTAACCTCAACAAACAGAGAAGAAAAGGGAGTTGCACAAACTAAGAGTTGATTTCCATACAAGAGAGGTGACAGGGTGAAAGGAGATAGCGGGTATCAAGGAAACTCTCATCCTGATCTAGGCTCATGATTTAAGAAGGTAGTTAACCAGAAGAGCTACACAGAAATGAGCAATGTTACCTTATCACTGTCCCTCAATCTGATGTGAAAAAAAAGGAAAAAACCATGCATATGCTCTCTCTTTTTTCTTCTGAATTTTTCATAGCCTGATGTATTCAGAAATGTTGGTGAGATTTTGTGCTTGCTGTTGTGCTAGTCTTCCTTCTATAACTTGGTTTTGTGTGAATGTGTGTGTAAAGAAAGAACAGAAAAGCTCTGCCAAAGAAATTATTTTTAGTTTAATCCTCTGGTTTTACCTATTTACGTATTTCTTCCCAGTGGCTATATTGTATTTTACTTCCTTAGCCTACAGTTAACCTCTGTGAATTCTTTTTAAATAAGGGGTGTAATTCAGTCATGAATTTATATTTATATAAATTTATATAAAGAATTTTAAGATTTGGGAAAAACTCATACAAGAGCTTGACCTGTGCCTATGTTAGTTCATAATCACTCCTAATCCAAAAATGTAAGGGTTAGGACCCCAGTTGCTGTGAGTAGGCATGTGAGTTGTGATCTCTGCTGAGGTCAGTAGAGCTACATCTATGTATCAGGAGATGAAGGATGCTTTGCTTAGGGTATGTGAGCTGGGTTATACTACAGTGTTTGACTGCAGGTATTAATAGCATGGTAACTGAGAGATGAATCTCCTACATAATCTTCTAAATACTTTGAGTAATTCCTTTGTTTAACTATATTTATTTTGTCGTTACATTTTGTGGAATACTTTTCCTTTTCTCATAATAGAGCCTGTGCCAGCACCAGTCAATCTCAGAATCACAGATATAACCACAAATAGTTTCAGGGGTACTTGGGATCATGGAGCTCCAGATGTCTCTCTATATAGAATAACCTGGGGACCCTATGGAAGATCAGAAAAGCAGGAGGTAAGAATAGACAGCCACCATAAGCTTCCTTGAGCAGTCTTTCAGAGGGTGTATTTTTAAAATTGGAAATGTAATTGATAAATGACCTATAACTTGCAAGCCCTCCTATTGTGCGCAATGGAAATTCAGTGAGAAGGTGTAGAACACATACTTACATGCACTTGCAGAGATGTTACTGAGTAAAAAGTAACTCATTTATATCCCACTTTCTCTTTGTTTTGTTTGTTTTGGTTTTGTTTATTTATTTTTTTTTTTTTTTTTTTAATTTCTCCACAAGACTATCTTAAATGGGGATGAGAATAGTTTGGTCTTTGAAAATTTGAATCCAGATACATTATATGATATCACAGTTACTGCCATCTATCCTGATGAATCAGAAAGTGATGAGCTCATTGGCAGTGAACGAACCTGTAAGTAAATAAAGGGATTCTGCATGTTGTTATTCATAGTTATTAAAACAGAAAGTATACACATACTAGAATTCTAAAAATTCTTTCTACTTTTTTTTCTAGTACCCTTGGTACCTATCACCACACAAGGTAAGAATCTAAATTTCCAGGTATTATATCATTAAGTAAAACCCATAGCTATCCTTTCCTCAACTGATAAATGTTGACATTAAAAAGCTGAGATCATTTCATAAACATTATTGTGTATTTGGAAGAATACTAAACACTAGATTACCACATGTTTATTATTTTATAAACATTACAGTTTATGTTCTCTTGTACTTAATACATTCAGCTCTTGATCAGGCATTCATGCAGCCCTAAAAGTATGAATGAAGTGCTTTTTGATGAATTACATATTTATTCTTTTCTTTATTGCACTTTCAGCCCCAAAGAGTGGCCCACGAAACCTTCAGGTGTACAATGCAACTTCACACAGTTTGACTGTGAAATGGGATCCTGCCAGCGGTCGAGTGCAGAGATACAGGATCATTTACCAGCCTATCAGTGGGGATGGCCCTGAACAGCTGGTAACTAATTTTGTAGTGCTTAGTTATTCAACCTTAAATGCAGTCTTCTGCAAAGTAATCCATTAGAATAATTTCTTTTCGAGGCAGAACACTATATATTCATCACTTTCTGAGTGAAAATCTGTGTTTATAGTGAAATGGTATATATTCCTACCTTTTTCTTTTTCCCCTTTCAAATCCAAGTTAGAATGCTCTTTATAGAGCAGCAATAACTTTGGATGCATTCTGTTTTCTCGAAAATCACAGAAACATAGAATCATTTATATTGGAAAAGACCTTTAATGTCATCACCAAGCATTCATCTATAGATATAACTATAATTAAGTTAAAATGTGTTGAGGAATAAGTCAATCAGCATATAAGACTGCCAGTCACAGATACAGTTTTCACAGCCATCAGTAATATGAACTACCATGAGTACTTTCATAGTCCAGTTTTCCATTGTTTTCATGGTGTGGTTCATGTGCTCTCAGAGGACTTTGCCATGGAACATGTTGTTCAGTTGAACAGTTGAGACTGTCTCTCACCACTTTAGGGTCAGAAAAACCACCAAGAAGTAGCAGCTGCAAAAAAAAATCCAAGCAAAACAAGTACTAGGGAAATGTTTAAGGTATTTTAGATTCTTAATATGATTGAGATGCTGTAATAATATGGAGAGCCAGTACCATATGGTCAGCCAGCTTTCCCTGTGTCGTCAGCAAAAGCTGTGTTGACTCCTGGCAGCCTACACAACCCAGTCTGCAAATGGTAATTTAGTCAGCCTGTTTATCAGAAATGTGTGCTACTTAAAAATGCCCTATTCTGCAGTGGGAGGCTGTTGTGCTTGCTGCCAGATGACTCAGAGAAACAGTCTCAGATGAGAACCACACTCATTTAGCTTGCCCCTGTAATTGGAGATCACATGTGTTCAGAAGTGTATCGAGGAATCAGTGGGATACTTACACACCCATTTTAACTCTCTTCTGAACAACATGCATTTGAGTTGATGTAATTGAACTATTGAATGAATTGAGCAGTTGAATGCAAGTTTAGGCAGAAATCACTGGAAGAATAAGAAACAGCAGGAAGATTAACTAGTATCTGCAATTAATTGCTCGTACTGGAGCATTCTGTTGAAATTTGTGCAAAAACTATAGTTAATAGACTTAATTACTCACAGCTGGATAGAGTCCAGCAGTGCCAGTTGGAGAAAACACAGCTTTTTAAGGAGAGCCCACAGAACACTCATACTCTCTTGGTGGCATTTAATGTCTGTCTGCAAATAACTCTATCATATGATAATACTTCCTTGTCTCTTTTAATTTTTTTACCCTATTAAAAGCCAAAAAGGGCATGATTCTCAAATGTTTGAGATCTAAGTATTATTCTCAGTGCACCTTAAATCTTTTACTCTGCGGAGATAATGATCACAGGATTATACGTAAAACAAAAATTGGGATGAAAGATGATGGAGTCTTTACAAAGATGTTTAGAAGCTGGCATGTCATGCTGTAAAATTTTTGAAATCAAGGAGAGACAATGTTGATACTGTGTCTAATGTATACTACAGATCTAAGGAGTGTTGGAATTTATTCCATGCTTGCATTTTAACTTAGAGTGGAGCACAAAGAGCCCAAGTGAAAGTCTGTCAAAATGAATAAAAGGCTCTGTTTCATTGCAATAGGATATAGTCGGTTACAATATAGTTTGTGCTGGTAAAGAACTGGGAGTTGTTATATAGTTCTGGTTATATGCAAGTTTGGAGATTTTAAAGAATAGTGGCTTTGTGTCTAAACCTGCTAAGATGAATATGTATTAAATATTATTGCAGTTCAATGTCTACTGTCAGTGTCAGTCACAAGAGCATTTCAACATATGTTACATCATAGTGTTTTCCACTCTGCATCAACATTCTGAACTATAGCAGTAAGCACAGATGAGACAGTATAAAAGGGATTTTATTGTTTTTCTTTTGTTTTGCTGAAGACTATGGTTGGAGGGCGTCAGAACAGTGTGGTGATACAGAAGCTGCAGCCTGACACACCGTATGCTATTACTGTGTCATCAATGTATGCAGATGGTGAAGGGGGACGAATGACAGGACGAGGCAGAACCAGTAAGTAACTTCTTAAGATCTTCTTATTAGGTGCAAGACAATATTGATGTATTGCTTTTCAAATTAGCAGAGAAAAATTTCTTGTGGTGAAATTAATCCCATCTGTATTTGTCCTTTGGTGGGTTTCAAATGTCTAAGTAAGTAGGAAGATCTGTCAGTCTACTGGCTGTAAAGAAACTCTAGACCACTACCTCAGGCTGGATGCCTGTCTTTCAAGGCTGAGAGAAACCCTAATGTTACTATGGAACTTTTTCATAATTTTAAGTTTGTAATCGTTTTATGCCACAATTTCATAAAACCCTTAAAGCATCTGAAGGCACGTAACTCTCATGTATGTGCTGTTAGGCACCTTCAGTTCAGAGGTTGACCTTTATAGTGTGCACTTTGAGACTCTCATTTTATGCTGATGCATTGTTTTAATCCTGCTATAGAAAGCACTGAGTGATTTGCTATCAAAGACAAAAATAAAAACCATTTCACTATGTTTAATTAATTAATTGTTTAATTATAGATTTGTTAATCCAATTGTACATAATTTAATAATGAACTTATACTGGAAAGTCAGACACAGCGATGTGTTTTGTGAGGAATGAAGAAAAAATTTCTAATGACCTCATTGCATAATTCTAAAATAGTGTCCAGAAATAATTTTTTTTTTACTACATTTAGCATTGCTGATGCTGTTGGATGGGGCTGATACGTTCTGGCAAATAACATTTAACATGAACTACTAAACCTGTTTGTTTTTAAATTTCCTAATGAAGCATTGCTTAGCCATGATCTGACAGCACAGGTGAGAGAATATGGTTCCACATTTCTGACAGCTCATTGATCTGTTTCAGAACCATTGACTACTGTGAAGAACTTGCTGGTTTATGACCCAACCACCAGTACTCTGAATGTTCGATGGGATCATGCAGAAGGAAGTCCTCGCCAGTACAAAGTGTTTTACGGACCTACAGCTGGAGGTGCAGAAGAAATGGTAAATTCTTCATATGAATCTCACTGTCTCAGATAAATTACAGCTCACAGTGCTGGTCAGAGAATGCTGCTGAGTGAGGTGGATCTTTTTTACCTATGCACTGGCTATTTTTCCTGTTCATGGCTACCCTGGAGAAAATGCACAGCACCTCCATGAAATTGTTACTCCCATATGCATCAGATGTTTGATTTTATATAGTAGACCATCAGTAATTACTTCTTAGCGCAGAGATTTAATGCCACACACCATTTCTTGTTTGTTTATTCTTAGGGCAGTGTGCATGAATGTAAAGCTGACCTCAGGTTGTACAAAAGGCGCTAAAGTTAGCAGAGCGCATTTCCACCCATTTTAACTACTAAGAAGCCATGTGACTGTAGGCAGTCAGCTGCAATGATAATTGTGAAAGCAGAAAAATCTAGATTCTAATCTCCTGAAATTGCTTAATTGCTAAAGAGCTAAAAAAATAATGAAAATTGGAACTCTTGCTGCGAACTGTGAAATATTATTTCCCAATTGTGTTTGTTTTGTGCCCTTGAAATGAGTGGTATGAGAATTGCCACTGTTTCAATAACATCTAGAGTGCCACTGATGACAAATATTCTTATATGCTGTGGAGTTTTATTTTCTAATGTGAGCTGCTCATTACTTCTTGTCATTAGCCTGTTGTGGTGCTATGTAGTCTTTTTTTTTTTTTTTATTTAGAAAGTGACCTCTTAATGCCTCTGAGCTGCTAAATAGTAGTCATTAAAGAGATCAGTGCAGATTCTGCTACTGTTATTAGCAGAACAGAATCTGGCCCCAAAACTGAAGACAGCTGTAAGGGATTATATAGGACAGCATAGAACTTAATAGTTTTTCTTAAGTCTGAGACAGAACCTTCTTGAAAGGCAATTCCAGTAGACACCATGAACCCTGTCACTTTAAGCTTCATCTTTTGTAAAGTTTTTATTGCATCCAGTCTGGAAATGAGATGCGGTAAAGAAGTAAATGAGAAGCAAAAAAGCTTAGACTTTTTTTTACAGATTTATGTAAGTGTCATGCCTATGGCTTTCTCTTTAAATTTGTAGACCACAGTACCAGGAAACACAAACTATGTCATCCTGAGGACTCTTGAACCCAACACACCTTACACTGTAACTGTGGTTCCAGTTTTCCCAGAGGGGGACGGTGGACGTGTCTCTGACACTGGAAGAACTTGTAAGTAAAGTAGTCCTTTTCCGGAAAACATTAGGGTTTTCTTTTTTTTTTTTTTTTTTTTTTTTTTTTTGGTGTGTGAGTGGCTCAGATCATTAGAAATCGATTTTGCATCAAAAGTGGAAGTTTATTTTCCCCAAAGCTAAGACACAAATGTGAAAAACTGTTTAGCTGCTTGGTTATGGTTGTATCTCTGTAAATTATTCCGTTTTCTTTGCTTATTCCTGTGGAGGCTTCCAGTCCACTTATCTCAGGCAACCTCAGCTCCTAAATCATGAAATGAATTTACCGTTTACTTCACAGAATAGTAAAATTTTAATTGTAGTGCCAGTAGCAATACTGGTGAACAAATGGCAAAATATTAATCCATTCTAATGTCCATACCAGGTACTTAGAATCTTCCAGGAAGTTTGAGCTCCTAATGTCAACATGAGCTAAAATGTGTAGTTTGTGGTCACTTTTCATACATGTCTGATCACCAACATGATAACAAAGTGTTATCATCATACTTTGAATTTGCAGTATAAACATGTACTTAGCTGCCTGGCACTGAGATTTGGAAAGATTAGTCACTGAGATTCTTAGATTTGTGGATTTGGGGCTAACAAATGTGTTTGTCTTGGGCTGATGTGCTTTTTCATCTTCCTTTGAGCTCTGTTGTAAATTCAAGTAGAACTAGAACTCCCACAAGCAACTTTGTAAAACTTAATTTGAATTATCTTTGATCTAGTGGAGAGAGGAACACCACGAAACATTCACGTTTACAATCCCACACCAAACAGCATGAATGTCCGTTGGGAACCTGCCCCAGGTCCAGTACAGCAATACAGGATTAACTACGCTCCACTGTCTGGCCCAAGGCCATCAGAATCTGTGAGTAACTTATTTTTTATACTAATTGCCAAAAGTGTGTGGAGGATATTGCTTACTTCAATGAGGGTAAAAAAAAAAAAGGTAAACTCAGGCCCACTGGCTGCCCAGGAGTGTCTCTGCTGAAAACACAGTGTCTATAGATTTTAGTCCATTGTAAATAAAGGCTTAATTTGATGAAATGAAAGAAATAAGACTCTCCTATTTAAAACTGCATATTGAAAATTGAGTATCCTTTTTCATATTGTAGGCAAAGATGAGTTAAATTAAAACTTTTCTTTTTTAAGAGAGAAGGAAGTAATGAATTAGGAAATGTTTAATTATGAAACCAGATACCTTGTTTATGTGATTTTACCACCTGCTTATCCCAAATCATTAATGTTTAAGCAGGTCTTAAACACTGGAAGTGAAATCTGGATATGGGTAAAAATTTGTTCTCTAGATGTGTAGTAAGACTTCTTGGGTGTGTAGAAATAAGTGCAGTTTTGAACCTTTGACTGTGAATATGCTCACACAAAATGTACACCTATATTGTACATGTACAGATGAATATGTTTTTATGTAAGGAAATTTGAGAATTTTTAATGTCCTTTATATGTTAATAAACTGTAACAGAATTTACTCTTTTAGTTTCTCTTCTTGCATATTTCTTCTTTTTTTTTCTTTTCTGAACAATTTGCATGTAAAATGTAAAAAATAACTATTCTGTTTGCAGAATGAGAGCTCCTTATGTATTTGTTTGGGTTTTTTTCACCTGCTACTGAATTTTTGTAATATTATTTAGTTATTTGAAACTTGTATTGCTTTTCCTGGATGTGTGCAGATGGTCATGTTCCCAATTTTCCTATATTTCATTCAAACTGTTTTCTAAAAAGACGTGATATAAAGTGAGCTTTATTTATATAGGTGCCTTTTGTTTCTATTTCAGATTGTGGTACCAGGCAGCACTCGTGATGTGATTCTGGAGCGCTTGACTCCTGACACTGCTTACTCAATAAATGTTATAGCTCTGTATGCAGATGGAGAGGGAAATCCAAGCCAAGCACAGGGAAGAACATGTAAGAGGCAGTCAGTACTTGTGTTGTGAAATATATGTCAAAATGGGTGTGTGAAGAAATTATAAAATTGTTTACAGTCACAAATAAGGTAAACCATTTAGTGCAACTCTGAGATTAATGCATCTGAGTTATGGCTGAAGCAATTATGGGCTTCCATGGGAGGGAACTTTTGCTATGCTGTCTGTCAGTTGTGGTACATACATAATCCCCAATGTAATTTTCACTTATGAAATAAGCTTAATTTGAATGTTTAGGAGTTTAAAGGCTATTCTTAAAAAATCAATTACAGATAAGTAACAATTTGTCTTTTGGGAAAAAAAGTTAGCACATTAAGATGGGTAAATTAGTTGTCAATAGAAAAAAATGTGCTTCATATTCTGTGTCTGATGTGGTAATTGTATGTGTCAGCCTGCCCAGGTGTTTGGGTTTTTGCTGAAGATATCTAAACACCAAAACCTCCTTGCTATAACTTAGCTTGTGGGATCTTTAATGGCTTACACTTAGCTTCTTTAAAATCCATTCTAGAAATAATATGTATAGAAACTGGCAATGGCAGTAATAGGTCATCTCTCTTTTGCTGCTTCTATCCTTTCTCTGTTAAATTTCCATATTCATCTAAACCTTGCAGATGTGACAGGCTGCAGTTATGCTTGTCTGCAGGAGTCTGAGAAGCTGAATGTGTGTAGATGCTCACTCTGCACATCTCCCTGATGTTCTCTCCCCTCCGTACTGCTCTCCAGTTCCTCCAGTTAGGCGCTCTCTCTATTTAAGATCTTCAGTCATGGTTGTATTATCATTGACTTAATCTACCTGTGTATATTTATTCAGGGTTTCAGGAAGGGCCCTTAGCTTTGATTTCAGGATAGCATTTGAATCAATGAGGGCGACACTGAACTAGAAGCATCGTGCCCCATTCAACCTTTTGCATTTTCATTCTTTAGTGCCTCGCAGCGGTCCAAGGAATGTGAGAGTGTTTGATGAGACCACAAACAGCCTTTCTGTACAATGGGATCATGCTGATGGGCCAGTGCAGCAGTACAGAATCATTTATTCACCCACTGTGGGAGACCCTATTGATGAATATGTAAGTTCTGTAATTCTTTAGTAAGCACTGAGGTGTTCTCAGTTGATTCTTTAGGCTACAGAAAAACAGACACCTGTTCTACATGTAGTACATTTTGCAGACTCTGTGGGTTCTTTGGTCATTGTTGTCAATGCTGAGAAGCCATGGTTTGTATGAAACAGGTTTTTTTCATAAAGTTGCAGAACATATGTGGTTTAACTAGCAAATTTATGTGCAAAATAATATTACATATGTGAGTCACAAAATAATCGGAAGATTCTGAGCAGAACCTGCTTCTTGGCATTTAGCTCAAATGTGATACAATGAACAGCCATCTATTGTTTCATACGCTGTTCATTATAAGGTGGACTAAGATACAGAATAACCATAAGTCTGCATTTTATAAATTGAGGAGAGTTGGCAGAGTCTAATAAGAAAACAATGGTAACTTTGATTCAGCATCTAACTTGCTGTTGTAAGTTTACGTATGAATTGTAAGTGTTTGTGTTTCATTTTCTGCAGCTTTATAATAGCACAAATTAGTCTGAAACTTATAAAATTCTCAGAGTATTTATAGCAAAGCTAAACTCAGATCCTGTAGAAGTCAGTGGCAGAATTCCTGCTGACTGCCACCAGCCAAAATGTAGCATGTATAGAATGATATTTAAATGCTATCATTGCTTGTATTTATTGTATAGCACATGCTGAAAATTCACTGTTTGAAAATTCCCTACTGGACCTGTTAATCAGGACACACATATTTAGCAACACATAACTTTGCAGAAAACATTGGACAATTCATAAAAACACCAAGTCTCAAACAACTGAAAATTTTAATCAAGTGTTAAGAGAAAATGCTGACTGGGACACACTTTTGAGACAGATTCCTCAAGTTACTTTCCATAGTTTCAGTGCTTTATGGCAGCTTTATGAAGCAATATCACCTTTGGGGTTATACCTACATTTTCATTAAAAGGGAGAAATAGTGCCTGGCTGCACCAGGAAGTTGAAGAGATTGAGGAATGCATAAATAGAGACATTTTTATATATCAAAATATTTAGACCTTGCTTCTCAGACTAACTATTTTCTGCCAGAAAATTATATCCGAAGATGAAGGTAATGAAAATGTAGAGATGAAACTGCTGACTAGTGGAAGTGACTGACTTTCACCCTCATTTTATGAGCTTTCCCTCTCATTTTCTGTCTCCAAACACATCATCATGACTTTTTGTGTTTACCTGTTTGTTCTGTGTTCTAGACAACAGTTCCTGGGATAAGAAATAATGTGATACTACAACCACTACAATCAGATACACCATATAAAATTACTGTTGTTGCTGTGTATGAAGATGGAGATGGTGGCCAACTGACTGGAAATGGCAGAACTGGTAATTAGTTTACATATTTTGTATTCTTTTTTAAATTTAAGGCATATTCCTTGAGTACTCCAACACTGTTAAGGTTTTTTTATGTTAATTAGGTTTTTGATGTGATTGTTACCTTGTAGAGCAACAGTGTGCATTTCTAGGGGTTGAAAAGCAGTTACTAGCCTAATTAGAGTGGTTTTCTTTCTTTTTAGTTGGCCTGCTTCCTCCTCAAAATATGTATATAACTGATGAATGGTATACACGATTCAGAGTTTCCTGGGATCCTTCACCATCCCCTGTTCTTGGATATAAAATTGTATACAAACCTGTGGGTAAGAAAACTTGTTCATTCTGAGTATACCAATTTCAGAACAGTGAGTAATTAATGGAAGATCAGAGTAGAAATCATATGTATCATGAAATGTTTGTGCTAAAGGATCTATTTATTTCATTTGTTTACTAATTTTCCTGAAAGGTTGTCTTATTGTCAATATTTGTAAAAAACCCAAACTATCAAACACAGTTTCATACATTCAATTACAGAGATTGAATTGTATAATTAAAATTTAATACAGTGACCTGACTTGATTTTGACCCTTTAATACCTCTTGTCCTTCCAAGGGTATGAATTCGTGTGTGTGAGATGAGTATTGGACAGGTATTTAGGTGTTAATGGCCTTTAGAACCTTTGTTTTATGTGACAGTCAATAAATACATATACCTTTCTAGAAGTTTAACACAAACATTGTATAATAGTTTGTAAAGCTATGTGTATGTTCTATTTGCAACATTCTAATATGCTAAAATATAAGAAATCAGTATGCTTTGTTTTAGAAAAAAAAGAGATTAACATTTACTGACATATAGGACATGGGGAATTGTTTTGTAGCTAATGTAATCATGATTCTTTCTCTCTCTCTGTACTTAATGCTTCCTTTCAATCCAAGGTTCAAATGAGCCCAGGGAGGTTTTTGTGGGAGAAGTGACTTCCTACACCTTGCATAATCTGTCTCCTAGTACTACTTATGATGTGAATGTTTATGCCCACTATGACTCTGGAATGAGTATACCTTTGACAGATCAAGGCACTACATGTAAGTCAGAATAATTTTGTTCTAGTCATATATAGACGATGGTCTGAGATAACACTAAGAGAAGATTTTTAAGGCTGGTTGTTAGAAAGCCTGAGTACACTCTCATGGAGACTACTTATCATCTGTCCATGATGTAGATCTTAGAAACACTAAACTTGGTGACAGTAATGAAGATATATTTTTAAGTAATGATTTGATGATATAAAATTTTCTAGTCTACTTCCTAAAATTTTATTAAGCTATAGTTGGAGTCAATCTGTAACAGTCTCCAGGGTACTGCAGAATCTAACCATGCTAAGCAGGTCTAGTCTTTTTGCTACTCTGCTTTTACCTCACAGGAATGTCCAGTGATTGAAACTTCAGAATTTCAAAAGGAGATGATTTTCATGATGGCCTCAGAATCTTCTAAAAGATTCTTCAGTTAAGATGAATTAAGAATCCTGAGTTTTGTTTTCTTTTCATACTACTGTATATACGTGTCAGATTTTGATTTTTGGTAGTTTCTTATTTCATAAAGCAATCAACTTACTTCACATGAAAACTCATAAAATAAGCAGTTACCCAATACAGGAAGTGTATCAGATATTGGACTTTTGTAAATAGCTAGACAAGGATCTCTAGGTAGTAACATAAAGAGATTTAACTAGAATTGCTCTTTCTTTCTGTGAGTATGTTTAAAAATCTAGTTCTGGACCAGCCCTGCTAATATAATTTTCATTTTGCTGTTCTTTGTCCATTACATACTATTTTCCAGAGAACAATTTATCTCTTTCTCTTTTCACAGTATATTTGAATGTCACTGACCTAACAAGTTACAAAGTAGGTTGGGATACTTTCTGTATCCGATGGTCGCCTCATCGGTCAGCAACTTCCTACAGGCTGAAGCTAAATCCTGCTGATGGTAAGTGCATTTAATTTTCTGCATTTTCTGGAAAAACATAATTGTGTTATGTCAGTGACAGCACCACTACTTGTCTTTGTGGCAATCACCCACCATTAACTATGATACATCTGCTTGGGTTTTAAAGCTCTGAACTTAACCTGTTTTTCTTTAGTGGTGAAAAAGCTACAAAGAGGCAGTGTTGCTTAGTGTCAAGTGAACTTTCATTAGTGGGAATCTACTAGTTAGCTGTTTGCACATGTAGACTGCAGTCTTACCCTCCAGTATGCTCCAGGGTTCATAATCACCACACAGTCTTGGTCTAGAAAGATTTTTGTGGGACAAGAGTGAGACTGCTGTCCCATTGGCTCTAACCTCCTCTCAAGAGGTCTCTAATTTCTACACTTATTTGTACATGTATTAAAAGGGAAGTAGTGAGGTCTAACTTTCTTTCCCTTGGGCTTTTTTTGACAGGTTCCAGGGGACAGGAAATCACAGTACGTGGATCAGAAACGAGCCACTGTTTTACTGGCCTTTCACCAGACACAGAATACAATGCTACCATCTTTGTTCAGACCCCTAACCTTGAGGGACCTCCAGTCTCTATGAGGGAGCATACAGGTAGGTAATATATACTGTGAACCTTAAATTTTGGCTGTAGAACTTGTTGTGTTTCAGCTGTAGAACTTGCCCTGCTCCTAAATGGCTTTCAATACCTCTTTTAAGTGGTCTTCTTTCCTCTCAGTGTTATGTCAAATGAAGTTTGTGAGGGACAGAGAAATTCCTATGCTCTTCTATAAACCAAGTATTTCCTAGAACTTGGATGACAAATAGATACATTATCAGAGTGCAGTGTTACTGAGCTCATGTAAAAGTGTTCCTGTTTTAATGAATTCATATACCTTTGTTTTAACAATTGCTATAATCTCATTATTCTTGTCATACAAGAAAGTTTTCCTTGCCTGTTGTAATTGTTTTACATCAGTGAGAAGAGATAAGAATCTTTCTGTTGGATAATATAATATATAATCTAGAGTTTTTCCTTAAATGAAATAATTTATATGGAGTAAAAATTATATTTTTTCATTTCAGTCCTCAAACCTACAGAGGCACCAACTCCACCACCTACACCTCCTCCACCTCCCACAATTCCTCCAGCTCGGGATGGTATGTTTATTTCTAGAATTATTCAATATTTTTTATGTAGTTGCTGCATTACTTCATAGTTTAGATCCATTTTTCTTAACTTTAAATAGATTTAAAACTAGCACAGCATTTTAAGGAAATGAAATTTGAAACATTTCCTAATGCCATCCCTTTGTTCTAGAGCTTTATTAGACTTCAACATTTTCCTGTTTAAAACAACAAAGTTCAAACTTTTAAGGAAAAAATTATTGATATTCTATAACTCTGCAGTAAGATTATTTGCTCTCAGCAGTCAATTTATGTTTTATGGTAGCGGCTCAAAAAAAAAGGCATTTAAAACATTTATATTTTATTCTTGAGTTTTTCCTCATTTCTTGAACTTTTCTTTGATATATTTTAATAAATATTTTTGTGTTGAGCATTAGTTATCTGCCAGGTTTATTGTGTGGTAGTAGACATTTGTTGAATATTTTCATTCTTGAATTTTCAAATTTTGAAGCAGTTATCTTTGTTTCATGATGATATGATTGATGTGTTTTAAGGGTTCCTTTTCTCGGTCTTTCAGTATGCAGAGGTGCCAAAGCAGACATAGTATTCTTGACTGATGCTTCCTGGAGTATTGGTGATGATAACTTCAACAAAGTAGTGAAATTTGTTTTTAATACAGTAGGAGCCTTTGACTTGATTAATCCTTCTGGAATCCAGGTAGGTTTATTATTTCAGCTGGGTACATTTTGGAGGGAAACTGAAGATGAAGCTGAATTACTGCAGTTACATCTGATTTTTTCTTTCAGAATGCTGTAGTTTTTTTGCTGTTAGATTGTCGTACAGCATATGTATATGGGTGTGCATGTCTATTGTTTATTTAATGTATTGGTCATTTTGTAAATGCAAAGGAAAGCCAGTCTGTTTTGAAAGGTTAATATTCTGAAACACAAAAGTTTGGGTCACTTCAATAGAAGAACAATATTAAGCTATTGGAGAGCACCCAAAGGAGGGCAGCGAAGATGGTGAAGGGCCTTGAAGGGAAGCCGTGTGAGGAGCATCTGAGGGCACTTGGTCTGTTCATCCTGGAGAAGAGGAGACTGAGGGGAGACCTCATTGCAGTTACAACTTCTTGTGAGGGGACAAGGAGGGGCAGGCACTGATCTCTTCTCTGTGGTGACCAGTGAAGAAGAAAGGAAGGCAAGGCAAGGGAAGGAAGGAAGAAAAAAAGGAAAGAAAGAAAGAAAGAAAGAAAGAAAGAAAGAAAGAAAGAAAGAAAGAAAGAAAGAAAGAAAGAAAG
>JAWWEU010000111.1:85004237-85060871 GCA_035583155.1 Acropternis orthonyx
CTCCCTCTCCCGCTCCCTCGCCCTCTCCCTCTCCCTCTCCCTCTCCCTCTCCCTCTCCCTCTCCCTCTCCCTCTCCTCTCCTCTCCTCTCCTCTCCTCTCCTCTCCTCTCCTCTTTTTATTATTTGCTCAATGAACCTTGTTGGGAAAATTAATTAAAAAATCCCACTTGTATACACAGCATTGAACTATAAAGCATAAGCACATAATTTTAAAAGAGTTTGTGATAAGCTATGCTGATGCATTGGAGACAACTCTGCATGGGAAAATTTAATAGGGAAAAAGAAGAACAAAATCTCATGAGATTGTTTGGGCACTTGTTGACTCAGGAAATTTAAGGGAATCTCTCTTTAAACTTTATGCCAATTTTTAAAGCAGTCATCAAATATGCTTCTGAAGGGTTATATAGTGGGATAACAGAAGCTTTAAAACATAAATGTGTATGTCAGGGATTCTTTACTGCTGATCTTAATGTATTGATATTTTAACAATTACATAGATGTTATAATGGTATATATAAAATATATGCAGTATGTAACTGCAACTGAAAACATTCTGTTGCCTTAAGATGATCTTCCATCAACTACAGACAAGATGTGCTAAAATGACAGACTCTTGTTTGCTTCCTGGAGTCTCATGAATATTTTCTGTTTTCACAGAAATGTAGAAAATTCACTTACATAATATTTGCCGTGCATACTATACATTTTTGGCAAGATAATATTTGCTTAGATTTTGTTTGTTCCTCTTTGTAAGATTTACTGTGTTTCCCCCAAGCACTTCATTCTCTTCTCCTGGTAAACATATTCTCTTTATTACAGTAATTCCTTTCTCTCTCCAAATTTCCCCTATTTCCAATAATTAATCTCTTCCTCTTCTCTGTTTGCCCTTATTTTGGCATATGTTTTTGTAGCCATATTTCTCTCATGGAAATTTCTCCCTTGCATCTTCCATTATTTTCTCTTGTTCTGGGCAGGCTTCTCTGGTCACTGCTAATGTTTCTGGTTGAGTCATCTGGGGAAACTGAACCCTGGATCTCTGGATCTGAAACAGTCTACTCTCTGAGCTACAGGCAGAGTCTGTTAGCCCGTGGGCAGTCACAGATTCATAAACCTCTTGTGTGGTCCCAGACATCAGAAGAGGACAAGAAATGCTTATATTCACTTCCTCTCAAAAATTATTTGATGTTTTACTTTTATGGCATCTTAAAGCAATTTTCAGACAAGCTTTTTAAATAGCTTATTATAGTTCAACTATCACATTAAATAGTATTTCTTAGCTGTGCTTGTGTATTCATTTTACTGACCTTCAACACATTCTAAAGAGGTTACTAATATCATAGACTTTCCTTGAGTCTGATTTTTTTCTACAAGTTGAAATTAAAGTAGGATTACTAGGAAGAGAATTTAAAACAGTACTGCCTTATCAGTGAAATACTGTTAATGCCTATATGCCTTTTCTAAATATTACATTTAACTTTTTTCAGGTCCATATTGTTGTAACTTCGTCAAATGTTAAGATTTACATTGACTGCAGTGAAATACTGGAGAAACCAATTAAGGAGGCTGGGAACATCACAACTGATGGCTATGAAATACTTGGGAAACTTCTAAAAGGCGACCGAAGATCAGCAACAGTAAGCAATAACTATGAATCCATTCATTAACACAAGCCCTTGAAATGTTCTGAGGAAAGAGATTAGAGATTAAGGATTGCTAAGAAACCAGTGTTGCACCCAAAGCTTCTAGTGTCTGTACTGTAAGACCCAATATACTTAACCGGGAAGTTTAGTCATGATAGCTTCTCTTTCCAGCAGAATTGCAAGAACAAAAGTGTAATAGCTGAAAGTTGCAGTCAGGTAAATTCAAACAAGAGCAGGAATGTTTTTCTCTCAATAGGGAGAACAATTAGTCAGTGAATGCATTTGCTGTGGATTCTCTATCATTGAACACTTCTAAAAGAAGAAATTTGTTTTTTTTTTTTCCTAAAAGGCATTTGCTAATGAACAGATTTTATTTCTGACATGTTCTACTGGGTGATCAGAGAAATCCACAGTGACTTTATGACCTATAAGCCTGTAATGAAAAAGTGGCTTCCACTATGAAGGTCACAGCAGTTATCCTGATGGATTAACTATACTTAAAATGTAATCCATACTATTACCTGAGCTTCATATCAGAAGATTTAAGTCTGCAATCTGACTCACATGTGCAAACCCTAACAGCTGATAAAGATTCTTGGTGCTTACCATCAAATGTTTGGTTGTATCTAACTACAGGATCATAGCTCCTGGCGTGAAAAAAAAAAGAGAGGAAAGTCCTTTTACCCCACAGTCTACCTAAGATCCCCATTTCAACCTTTCTGCAAAACTTTTCCCTGCTAATGTCAGTGAAAAGTTCTGTTTATGAATCTGCATTAATATATGACCCAAGGGCTGTAGACCTCAGAGCTGGTCCAAAAGTTTTTCAGCCAGATTTCCTGTTGAACTGTACAGGCACTCAGCCAATGTAGAAATTCATTGGTATTATTCATTAAGTATTACAAAATATTTTTTGAGTCACATTATTTGGTTATCTTTTGTCCCAGAACAAAAGCAAGCATCGTGTTTGAAGTTCTTGTAGGCTTATATAGGCTTGGTTTTAAATTTTTTATTATTTTAATTAATTTTTCTGTCAATATCAAAAGAAGAAGGAAAAGTATGAATGATGTTGACCTCATTAGAAATAAATTGAGGAGTAATTTTTAATGATAATATCACTAGTTTTCAGAATTAACATCTCTAGGATCTTTCAAGAGTATTCCATTCTTTTACAGTTAGAAATCCAGAATTTTGACATCGTATGCAGTCCAGTTTGGACTAGCAGAGACAGATGCTGTGATCTTCCTTCTATGGTAAGTATAAATGAACTAGAGACTATTCAGAAAAATGTTATTAATAGCAAATTTAGCAATATCAATATTAGCCTTGTACTGACAACACCTCTAAGTCACTGTTGTCAGAGCAGCCAGTGAACAACAACTGCATTTCAAGGTTTTGAGTTTGAGGGAGAAAGGTTGTAATGCTAAACTGGAGCCCCTTAGGAATGGTGCAAAAAGTGTCAGTTATATTTGTATTTCTGTGCTATTGCAGATTCTAGGTATTATGAATGGAATAGCTACTTATATATTTTTTAAAATTTAATCTCTTCTTGGATTGACATTCAAAAATCATTAGTATATTCTTTGTCAGTGCTAGTTGATTGTCTAATGCATATAAATATTAGAACAACAAAAATTGCATATGAATTTGATTTTGCTTGTGCCTCTGTTGTTAGTGCTTTGTATAGCTCACAGAGAAAATTTGCTAAAGATATAAAAGGTCCTGTAGAAATATTTGGAAACCACAGTTGAGATGTGAGTTTTATTTTTACTTGAAAACAGGATAATAGAGAATATTTCTGCTGTTGTTTTAGAAAAGCATGATGCTACTGAGTATTTTTTTTTAAATGACAGTAACTGTTGTGATTGAATTTTCAGAGGGATGAAGCAAAGTGCCCAGCTCTTCCAAATGCTTGTACCTGTACTCAAGACAGTGTGGGACCTCCAGGACCTCCTGGGCCAGCTGTAAGTTACCAGCTGTAACTATTCGCAAGAGACAGGTTTCTGATTTTTCAATTTATGGAAAAAAAACTTTGTGAAAAAAGGGTCAGTCAGAGACACAGTTTCTATCAACATGTTCATAGCATCACCATACTCTGTTCCCTTTTCATCTTAATTTAGAACATGGTTAGGCATCTCCTACCACCTCTACTTGCTTATATAATCTTTTCCTGTATTTCCAGTGTGATCCCTGCAAATAGCTCCTCATTGCTTGTTAGGATGAAAGACTCTAGCCCAGTCTCAGCTGTCTTGTACATCATGTACAAGATATTTTTAATGGACTGTGCAAATATTTTTCCAAAATAAAGAGTCAGAATATCACTCCAAGGAAAGATTCTTTACTCTGTCAGGGAAATAAATTAGTTACTCTCTTTATTTTTTTGTGTGGAGAGATGGTAATCTATGGAATGAATGTGTTCCTATCAATTGCTTTGAATATAAGTGAATTATACTCATCTCAGTAGTCCTTCTACTCTGAAGCTATCAAACTGCTGCATGAGGAATCTGAAGTTAAGTTGTCTTGGAGTCTACTAGAGAGGTATCCAAAGATTTTGATGAATACAAATTGAATAAGTTTACATCTGCAGAGGCAAATATCAGAATAGTTTTTCCTGAGCTGAATTGGCAAGGCTGAAGCTAATGTGGTTACCTGAGTTCCTCGTGCATCTTTTATTCTAGTACTCTTTTTAGCAGTGTGATCTGTACACTCAAAACTGAGGTTGCACATAGGAGTTTGCTAAAGAGGATTCATAATGTAGACCAGTTTTATGTACCTTTGCTTTCTGTGTATGAAATAGATTTTCTTTCCATATATTCAATTTAGGGTGGCCCAGGTGCTAAAGGTCCCAGAGGTGAAAGGGGTTTGACTGGATCATCTGTAAGTATCTTTCCTGAAATCCATGATATTACTACATACTTACCTGTATGAAAATTTATATGCTTAGTTTTATGCTGACCTAAAAATGGAAATTAAAAATTTACTTGAAAATGTGCCTTTATGTTATTTATGTACAGCCTACCTATTTAAGACTATATAACACTGTCTGTGTAGCCTCAAAGGCATTGACTGCACACCGGTATACTGGGATTACATGCATCAGGGTGTTAACACACACTGCAGCATTATTGTTCTCTCCTCTGTACAGAGGACACGGCTGTACTTCTAATTCACACTGCCAGAGGGCATGTATTGGCCTGAGACTGCCAACATGAATCGGGGAATAGCTTAGGAAAGGGTATGCCACTTGAATATCTGTTTCTAAAGTTGTTCTGAAGTATTAAAGGTGGCTCCAAGCTTCTGACTTACTTTAAGTGTCTAAACCAACGGATTTTGCAGTTACAAATCTCAGAAGGGATTGACATTTACAATTTTGTTTTCATTTTCTGCATTAAGGGGCCTCCTGGTCCCCGTGGCGAGACAGGTCCTCCTGGCCCTCAAGGTCCCCCAGGTCCGCAAGGCCCCAACGGGTTGTCAATCCCAGGCGAACCGGTGAGTGGCCATTTCCAGTGCAGGTGGGAATGTGTGTGGAGCCAGAGCTGTCCATGGGGATGGTGGTCTTGGGAAGAGGGTGAGATCTTTGTCTGAACATTCATTTGTCCCTGCAATGCAGTAGTATTATGAAACAAGCCTACTTCTGAAATAAGTCTCTTAATGCAACAGCATTTTCTGTCTTGAATGTTACTGAGTATTCCTGAATGTGCTTATGGGATGCCAGTGAAGGGACAGAGTCTAAGCGCTGTAATGTATGTTGTGCTACTCTGTTTTCAGTCTTAATGGCTTTTCATGCTAGGCATTCCAGTTTAGGACTTGAAACTATCAAACAGTGGTGCAGGAAAATTAAGCATGCAATATTACTTTGAAGACTTTCTCACAGACTTACCGTGTCCAACTTCTGTTTTCTGGCCTAAATAAGTAGCTGAAAGTTCAGAGAGCAAATGGGTGCCTAGATTTAGTATTACAGAACAGCCCTTCATTCCTAGGGGGTTTTTCTTGACAACAGCATGCATATTTTAGCATGATGCTACTTCTGGTTTCATGTACATGCCTTCCAAACAAGAGTAACTCATATGAACACTGATGATGTTTCACCATACTCTTTTTTTTTTTTTTGTAGTGAATAGCATACATAGCGCTTTGTCTACATTGTTAATGTATTAAGACTGCTTTTGCCATATTTGAATAAATAATCACCCCAAAAACAGTAATGTAATTCTCATGTTTTCTATTTAGGATTAGCTTGAACTTTAATATATTCAGGAGCTTTTTTTATGAAGTCTTTTATCAGAACATAATATTTATGGAAAACAAACTAGAACTGGTGTCTGATTGCATCTTGTCTCATTTGACATTTGAAAATAGGTTACCTGCTCTATCTGTAATGTGATTTGGGAAATGGAAATTAAAATGCATTTTAAGATAGACATTAGGAACACCTTTTGCTTTGTAAGGACAAAGTAGAAGGATTTTTTTAACCTGCGTAGATACTTTCCAGTTTTTTTGTTACATACCAGAAGGAAAAACTTCATCAAGATGATCTAGAGGTGCTAAAGAGCAAGAAAGGGCAAGCACGCTCCTTTTATACCTGGAATACAAATAATGAATTTATTTGTCACACTCAGTTGAAAAAAGCTGAAGAATGAAAACACCGACATTCATGGAATTTCTCATTAGCTAACAAGAAGTTAGAGCACCACTTTTGAGTCCTATTTTTCATACCAATTGCAATTGATATTGGCAGGCCATGTTTACAGATTATTTGGTTATTAACAGTGTATATGGAATGCAAGCTAGTTGTGAAAAGCAATACATTGCTTCTTTATATGCTCCTACATCTCGTGTTCTGAAAGTGTTTAATGCCTTTCAGACATGGATTAGAGAAAAATAGTGATATTATTGAAAGGCTGAGCTTTCACCTTTCAGGAATTTAGACAGTTCCATTCACTAGTTGAGAAAGATAAGGGAGGTTGGAAGAAAACACGTAATGCCTCACAGCCTTCCTGCTTGCAAAGACATTGATATAAGTCTGTCGTACTCAAAAGTCCATGTCACTTTCTTATCAGTATATGTGCGCCCTTCAAACATCTGCTTGTCTTGTTTTTAGTATAATGTCAACCAGTCATCCTGTATTTCCAAATGTTTTTGAGATGCTTAATATTGCTTCAGTTAAGAGGTATATGTATCTTGATTTATTCCATAATATGTAGTTGGCTTATGGATTCCTTAATTTAGGTATGTTGTGGGAAATACTTTCTGTCCCTTTACACAAATTAATGATTTTGCTCATGTATTCTGTAATTCAGAATATCTTGCAATAATTTATGCAAATTATAGGGTCGTCAAGGAATGAAAGGTGATGCTGGCCAGCCTGGACTACCGGGGCGATCGGTAAGTTGATGGTTAGACAAGATAATGTCATTTTGCACTATTCCTGATGCAGGTTGGCTGCTGGACAGCTGTGTTTGACATCACTAGAAGTCATGGGCTCTCGTCATACCTTCCTAAGCAATAGCTTTGGAATCATAATTATCTTACACTTAGGAATTTGAAATGTAAGAAATAGTAAAGCGTTCAAAACAGCAAGAGTGAAAGAACAGCTATACTGCGTAAAGCCAAATGTCCATCTAGACAGTTGTGAATTTTGGATTAGGAAGAGTAAACTGATAACTCCTCAGGAAGGTCTCTCAACTTCTGATCACTTGCAGTTAAATGTCTTCCTGAAATAAAGGTTGCAGAACCTTTGTGGAACCCCTCTTCAGCAATGCTGCCTGATTACTTTCTACTTTTGGAATTCAAGTGGTCTTGGGACATTAATTTTATGTGTTCTGAAAGAAGAAAGCAATATTAAATTTCAGTTACTTGCAGGTTTCTATATTGTAAACTAGGATCAGGTTTTGAGGATTAAAAAATAGGATATTTTTAGATACTCAGCCAAATTTAGATAATCTAAGGTAATTGATCTGCACATGTGGTGACATAATGAATATTCCTTGGTTACTGTATTGTCCTTAATTTTACTGGGGATATAAACAGTAGATGGGGGATGCTTAAATGTTGTGGATTTAGTTTCATATATTGGGTAAGGTCAGTCACAGGCCAAGGACCATGTATTCCTTACCTGCTTTATTAGTCCTTATAACCCTGAGTAGCATACTTTTAGGGAGTAGTAATGCCCTGTAGAAAGCAATGCTACATGTTAGTGTACAATGAGATTAGACAGAAAAGGGGGAAGGACATATATGCTGGGGGTATATGGGATGGTTAGCATAGCAGTGATGTTTGTCCTGTCATGGCTACAGTTTCTAATTCCTTTTCCCTCTAGGGGACCCCAGGTTTACCTGGTCCACCTGGTCCAGTGGGACCTCCAGGAGAAAGGGTAATGTTTCCTCAGTTTATGTTCTGAAAAGACCAAGTAATGTGTTTCCTCCCTTCACCCACACTTCTTTATATATCTTTTTATTTTCAAATGCATTTACAAAAGGAGTCCTTTATCAGTATCCCATCTGGAGAGACAAAAGTAGAAAGGTTGGAAACACCTCAGGGGGAGAAAACCCCAGACAGGCATAGGGTAGCCAATCAGTTCTGTAAAAATTGCACTGCTTCCTCCTCTGACTGGGTTTTCAGATGCCTGCACCCACAGAGCTCAGGAACTCAGCTCTGCTGTCTGCCCCACACTGTTGCTGCTGCAGGGACTGCTTTGACTCTGCTTATCTCAACATCTGAGAGGTGTCTTATTGGTAAGGAATCTGTGCCAATCTTATTGTGAAGGTCAGAGTTGCTCCTAAACCCTTGCCTATGTGGAGCTAAGAGCTTTTCTTGGGATGGAGGATTATGAAATGTCTTCATAATGAGGGGCACGCACACAGGTATTTTATGGAGTTGTTGCAATTCCTTTCTTCTCACTGGAGTCAACTAAGTAAATCTCTTTTGTTGTCACAGTGGGATATCACCTTTGAGATGACTGAAGCAATTTACAGTCTTTATAGTGAAAATTAGCTCAAAGTTAACCAAGGGCTCTTACAAGCCTTTACAGTCAAAATTTATAGCTGACATATGCATTTATAATCGTTCTTTAGTTGGAGTTGGTAGCTGGAAGTAAAAATAAATGTCTATGTCATAGCAAGTTGCCAAAGAGCATTATGTTGGATTGGTGGGTCATGGACCATCAATGTTAATTTGTAAATTCTATGTTAGATTACTGAAATGGGATTTCTCAGCATCTCTTCTTGCAGGGGAAATATCTGAGACAGAGGTAGCTCTTCATTTAAGCAGAAACCTCTGATTTTCGGACTAATCCATGAGTGAGAGAACAGAAAAAAGGAAGATCTTACTCCTCTGGGATAGAACGATGATTCCTTGTCTTAAAAGTATTGAGAAGGATTGATTTCATTTTCAGTTAATCAACAGCAGCTGAACATCTTCTAAATTGTCTGTAGCTCATTGTTCCATAGCTTTGTCCAGCATTAGTTGTGATAACTATTTTATAAATTACCTTGTGGATTCATTTTAAAACACATACAAGTAGTAATCAGTAGTATTGAAATTACATAATCTTAAAGGCCATTTTCATCAGGCTACCATCTTAAATTAATCTCTAATCATGCTTTTGCTTTTGAATAGGGTTTCACAGGAAAAGATGGTCCCACAGGTCCCAGAGGCCCACCAGGCCCAGCGGTAAATATAATTCTGTCTTTGATATACTCTGAATTAAGAAACCTGAGCCAACAGAGAGCCACATTGACATTTTCAATTTCTGCCAAGTATGAAATGGATCCTTTGTTTAATATCCTAATTGTGTCTGGGAAACTCTCAGTGAAAGGTGAGCAGACATCTGTGTAAAACAGTGGTTTTGAAACTGATTTTTGCCAGTGTATGTAAGGGAAGAGCATGTTTACCCGATTCTTTAGCCATGATCTTTAAATGCATAACTAGGTCTTCTGAAAGCAATCAGCTTATTACTTGTAGACTGGTGGAAACAAGAGCTGTTAATACAGGCTTATTTTGAAAAGAGTGTTTGAGGACTAGTTTTTTTTTTCTTAAAAAGCTGCTTCATTGTCTTTTGTGGGACCATGCTAGAAAATAGGCTGGCTATTAGAGGAAAACATGCTGAATGAGACAGGCTGAGATAGGCAAGTTGCTGCAGCTCAGTGTCCAACCAGAAGCAAAATGGAAGATGTATTTCCAGTAGCATATGCACACAGAGCACACATTTACATCACATATAGGGACAGAGTATTATTTGGGCAGCCCTCACTCCCATCACAATTGTCTTTCTTGTGCCCCTCTGTGTTCAGATGGGCTTTTATCACATAACCTAATACTGGTCTTTTATTTGCTCATATTTATCTAGAATCACTACAATGACTTTTATGGTCTTGATATGGACTTTCACAGGGATCACAGACTTGCTAGATGAAATTAGTTTTGTACTTTATGAGTCTGTCATTAAGGATGATAACAAAAACATATAGAGACTCTCTGCATTTTTAGATTCAGAAATACATGTTGAACTGTGGTGTTATGTAAAACAACACATTTCCATGAAGAAACAAACTATTTGTTCCATAAGAAAGTTTTCAAGCCTAATGTATACCTAACAGAAAAAAACCCAGATAGGAAGCATTTTCAGTATTGCTTTGGACTCAATACAATAGCACATTTCTTAGCACTTAGGTTGTTGTGGATTTCCACCATTCACTTTTCATGTCTTCTGCTGCAGGGTGCCCCAGGAGTTCCAGGAGTTGCTGGCCCAAGTGGAAAACCAGGGAAACCAGGAGATCGTGGGACACCAGTAAGATAATGATACACTTAGAGTATCAAATTTAAAATTACAGTCCGTTGATGAACATGAGACTTCTGCTTGCTTTAAATAGTTGTCTTGCACTTATGATGGTGGTTAGTACAGTGAGGCTGGCCTAAAACCACAAGTCTTTTTCTTTAAATAATTTTATTTTTACAGTATGCCATTTTGCTGAGTTTAATAGTTGGGGCTGGAAATTGTGGTCTCTTGTTTCCACTAAAAAAATCATAAGACATTATGTGCCAAGACATATATTCCTACACTGCATAGGCATGAAGAACTAGGTCAGCAAAATGACTGGAAAGTCTTTACATTTGTGTATATGTGTGTGTGTAGTAAAAATGTGATAAACTGCTGAAAGTGGACAATCTTTGATAGTATTACATAATCGGTTCTGTTTTGCAAATGGTTTGTGCATTTTACAATGTTATTTCAAAATTATTTGAGTGTGGTTTCTGTGGCTTCAACTCTGATTTTTAAAGTGCTTCCTGAATTGGGAGAAGAAGCAGGAGGTATTGGCTCCCACCGTTTCAGGAGAAATTTAATTTGATTCATTTATAGGATCTCTGAGAAGTTATGCTTAGGTCAGGAGTGGATACAGCAAGTGAAATGAGAAGTCATTCATTACTTGTGCTTAATGTATGGCAGTCATCTTGCTTCACTGTAATCGTGTATATGGAAGCTGGATAATTTGGAAGAATATATAGTAGGTTGGGAAGCTTGATGGTCATGAAGTGGAAGCTCCCAGGAGGACCTGGAAGCTGGATCATTTTTTCATACACATGTTGAATTCCATGTGTGTTTGCCAGACTATAAATTCCATTTCTCCTTGTAGTAGAGAACAGGGAGTGTCTTGGGAAAGTACTGAAGCTTTTCTGCCTTTAGATATAAGTTACTAATTTCATATTCCTGCTAGGTCAGGTGCTTGATAGATGTAGCCAGAGCACAAAGTACTGTGCTTTGTTCACAAGGGAGCTTCAAATTGCCGGGTGTGTCTGATTTCTCCTTCTCCTGGGACATTGGATAGCTGACCCAGTTGAGCAGCAAAAATCTTGTGCCGGTACATAATGTGCTTAGAAGGAAATCCGACTACTAGTCCAGTTTCAGGGCTTTTGCAAAGTCAATCAGTCACCTCCTGTCCAAGCATCATATCTAAGTTCTCCTACACTCTAATCTTATGAGTTCCTTTCAGTTAGAAATACAATTTTTCCCCCCATTATTGCTCTTTCTTGTAGTGGGACACTGTGCTTCATATTTGCCATTTCTAATGTTTCTAGAACAGATCCCAGCAGGAATTCTGGCTTGCACCTCGCACAGATATTTTATCAGATTCCTGGTGGACAGAATTTCAAGGCCTTCCTTTGTGTGCAGTATTACAATTGCCAAAGGTGCAGCCTGACAGCCAAATGCAACTTGCAGTGTCATGAATCATAGTTCTGCCTGAAGAGAAAGATAATGAGGCTTCACGTTGCCTCTGGTAAATACAAGAAGTAAATAATTTTTGATCAGATCCTGTAATTTTTTTCTCCTACCTAAAACTACCTGTATTGGTACTATGCAATGTAAGTCAGGAAAAAAACCCCTACAAACCAAAGAAAATTACATTCCAGGTAAAAGATACAGTTACCTGCAAATTATGAGCATCCTTGGTGTTACGAAGATACTCCCAGTGAATGAAGCCAACTGGAGCTCCTTCCTGGTGTATTCAACACTACTAATGTGCTAAGCTGAGGCAGACCACACTGTAAACATTTCTCTACCACATTGTGTACTTATACTAGAACAAGTTGATTCTGGAAGTGTTAACAGAATTTTCATGGAAATAGAAAATTTGACTTTTTAATCTGCTTGTAAGTACTTCCAAGAGAAATTGAGGTGTTTTTTTTTCCAGTGTAGTAAAAAAATGACTAAGAAAGGAACAGTAAGAACACAAATGAGTTGGTAATGTATTGAGAATTGAGCACTGGCTACCTTAGAGGAAACTAAAATATCTGTCCTCTGTCTGTCTGATCAGAGAGTGAGAATTTGGTAACAGTTCATACACATATGATAAGGTAACAACCTTCAAAGGTAAGAAAGACTCATTAAACTGGAAGAAGATATTGGTTCAAGAAGAAATGGATATGTTTTCTGGAATAAATGCATGGGAAATGGAAGATCTCAGACTATAAGAGAGGAAAAGTTCTAGTACTTGTTTTTTAGGTGTGCGAGTAAAACCAGTAATGGATGGGTAGGCAGACTAAGTTGTGCTAAGGTAGCGCTGCCTTGCTTGACTTTATAAAACAGACTCCGTGTCAACAGAGTCTGACTTTGTTCATCTGGAAGGTCTCCAGGAAACAGTGTAAGGCTTTTATGTTTTATATATAAGGTGCTATTAACTGATGCCACCAGATCCAAATAAAGTGTGAAAACCTTTTGAGGTTAGTCCAGTCCAAATTTTGTTGTGACTTATATGCAGACTTTGAGATTTTTCGCGTTCTCTGCTACCATGTATTCACTGATCTTGCATCCATCTATGCAGACATCCTAGATGAAGTCTCAAAAAGACACTACTACCAACAAACTGGTAGTTCTTGAGGGGAGCAAACATTCTTTTGGGGAAAACAATTGAGCACATTGTCTTTTAAAGTAAAAATAGCAAAACGTGCTTTGTTTTGTCCTCCTTCAGCCATAGAACTATGCTGCAGGCCCAGCCTTCATCCCACACTTCACAAAAAATCCCACATGCAGCATAAACCAGCTTTTCCTTGCACTGACCTCAAGTGACTCCCTCATTGCAGGATATGAACAAAACAGAATGCCAGTAGCAGCTGCTGCTTCTCAAAATGCTGTCAAGCAGTTGGCTAAACTGCACCTTTTTGTCTATTAAAAGAAAATAAACTAAAATTTAAGAGGCATATAACCAAGTGGGAGAAAGATGCAAATAGCAACTCAGTAATTGCAGTTGTAATTACTTTTGGAAAGCATGTTTCTAAAATGCACTTTATTGTTAACAAAGCCAGTCAGTTTCTAATCTTCAAATTTTAAATGTAGTTCTAAAGAACCTGTAGACTTTCAGTCATAAGGCTGAATCCGTGTGTGTGTGTGTGCAAGGTCACAAATTGAAGAATGAGGTTAATTTTTTTTTAATGAATTGTAAAATTGACTATCACTTACAGTTAAGGAATGGCATTAGCATTTTTGTAGTTTGGGGACCTTTGTTACCAATACTTTGGAACAATGTTGTGCTTTTCTTAGCAAAGCACTTTCTTACCAACATGGCTTGTGGTTGAAGACAGTCTGAAGAACTTTTCTTGGCCAGTCAGCAAAAATATTTCCTCAAACAGTGTATAGGATTTGAACATCTTAAGTTTGCATAATTTTTTTCTATTTGTATAGTTCTGGTGTGTGAAATGAGTTAATTGAAGCATGGAATTTTAAGTAATTATTAGAATATTGCCAGAATAGTAGACCAGAAATCTGATTTCTAATGCTTGCACTTACCTAGTGAATAAACAAGATACTGAGTGATTTACTTCTGGTCAAAACAACACAAGGTTTTACTACGGAAGTCTTAGAAAGAATGAGAATAAAATGAACAGGTATTATAAATATGTATGCAGCATGTAAGTTCAAAGGAATATGATTTCAGAAAATTGAAAAAATTGGCAAGTTTCAAACACAAAGAGAAGCATGAAATAGTTTTTTTCTCCCCAGAGTTTCATGTTATAGACCAGTGCAAGTAAAAAAATCTTCAGTTCTGTTCGACGAATATTTCAGCTACATGTAATAGTTTATGATGGGACTTTCATGTCTGTTGATGTGGGAGTCAATTTACATCTCTTTTAGAGCTTCAGTATGTCATCATTTACCACAACGTTAATTATTAGAGAGTGACAGACAGAAATGTCATATTTTCCTGATGATTTTCGTTGTTACCTTCTATTACGTTAGGACATTTACATGTCCATAGGCTGTTTCTGCTTGTGGCTGTAATAAGCTAAAACTAAAAGACATATGTTTCTCTGTGGACTTCACAGAGTAAGAAGGATACAGATGAAAGAGTGAAGGACAGAAGGGAAAGAATATTCATCAGCTTGATGAGTGTATTTTGTACTTATTAGTAACTGTCTCATTGGTGGCATAATTTATTCCAGTGGCACATTTATGAAGTCACCATTTTAAATCGTTCATTTGAGTCTGTACAATTAATTTTACATGAACAATCTGTTATTCATGATGCAAATGTACCATATGACAACTACTTAACTCAGTGATGGATGAATGGTCTCATATTTTCTGTGGCATGTCATGGGGTAGATGTATGCAGCTCTGCTTCAGAGAAGCTCAGAGAGCATGCTAAGTTCACACTCCAACATACCCATGGGCATTTGTTTGCCCAAAACCTTGATAGGAGTCTATGAAACAGTACCACTGCATTTGAGTGGTGTCTACTGTGACCTCAGTGGAATGATTTGGTGTCTGGTGTTGTTGAAATTAATTGCGGGTACTGTAGGAATGTTATGAGAAACAGCTGCAGCCCACACTTAGCCTTTACTTTGTTAATGGTGATAAACAGGCTCCTTAAAGAAATACTACAGTGTACAAAGCAGTAATACTTAGGATGTGTCAGTATGTGGAGAATCATGTAGAGCAGCAGATGACCAAACTGATCTTTCACCTTTGAACTATACCTTAAGTTCAAATAGTCATTCAGGCTACAATTGAAAATCTATGTGAACTCATGCTTAGACCCATCATTATTTCTGATGTTTTTCATATGCACATTATATATATAAAAATTAGAATCAGTCCTTCTGTTTTCATTTCCTTCTTACATAGTATTCTTGGAAACCAAAAAACCCACAAATACTTAACTATTCAAAGGCTCACGGGAAGCGCAGTTAGAAAGAAGTTGACAAATGTGAATAATTATAAAGCAGCTCAAGCTAAGACTTCTATGAGACTTTTGTAAGACTAGAAATGACTGAGAATTAAGAGGGAAGCTGTCCTTATGAATAGAATAAGGCCTTAATGGCATCTCTTTCCATCTTACGTGTCATCTCTGCATAACTCTTTCTCTTAACACAGAATCCTTTTCATATGCATTCAAGGAGACAGCTACCATTCCTAGACTTGTGTTACTTTCCTAGCTTATATTCTTTAATGATGGGTTGTCTTAAAATAAACAGTCATATATAACTCATACAAGACGATTGACCATTTACAGAAATGTGATGTTAGAAATTCAACTTTCAAATAGACAGTGTGGTCCCAATGTCAGAATACATCTGTTTTTTGGTCCCAGTTTGAATTTTTACCTCTGATCTTTTTCTTACGCATTTATCAGTGTGTTTGATCACAGACAAGAGGTCATTGTTTCTCCAGTCTTTTCTGGCACCTGTTTTGGTATCGCTGAAATGTAAAGTTCAATGAGGTCTGGGTCTGTCTTCTTGAAGCAGTCAAAATTTTTTCTAGAATTGCATGTCTCAAACCTACACTTGAGGTGGAATAACATAATCCTTCAGTTGATTTATTTTTACTTATTTATTTTAGGGTGCACCTGGAATGAAGGGAGAGAAAGGCGACAGAGTAAGTCTGCTTAAAAGTCAGTTTTTCTCATGGTTTTTAAATTAAGCACTATGTCTTAAAAGGACAGACACTTGCTAATAAAAAACTTGTTTTGCCTTTGATTACTTAGGGTGACATTGCTTCTCAGAACATGATGCGAGCAGTTGCAAGACAAGTTTGTGAACAACTGATAAATGGTAAACTGTGTTGCTTGCTTTGTTTCTCATACTAGTAATTTACCGCTTTGATTTGTAAAAAGAGAAAACAATGGTTTAAATTTGAGGTGACAGATACTGGCCAAAGAGCACAGTGAGAGCTTGTCTGAACTTGTAGCTGTCCAATGTCAATTATTTGGTGGAAAAAAACATAGCAGCAGATTTTTGCCAGATCCAGAGATTAACATGAACCTGAACTTATCTCTGACCTTTGGAAATACACATACAAGTTTATCACTCTGTACAAGGAGAGTGATGTTCCTTTTGTCATTCTAGTTCAAAATCTTTTTTTACTGCATCTTTGCAGTAAAATCAATGTACATTTTCTCTTTAAACATGTCATTTTCAAGAGGAAGGATTCAGTGAGAAAAACAATGCTCACTATGGGTACTTTGCCAGCAGGGGAAGACAGATGAGTGTTGGGTAACTACTGTGCACAGAATCAACAGTGCTGTGCAAGTAAAAGTAATATTTATTTGGAGAAGGACTTCAAATTGAATTTCAGTCCTCTACTGCCATACAGTGCAGCTCTGCAGCTCATGAAATTTTTCTCTGTGAAGGCTTTCTCTCTGTCCCTGAAGCAGTGTTTTTGCTATCAGCAGACTTGCCTAGGAGGACAGAAGCAAATGTGCCCGTAAATTGTTCTTAATATTGTATCTATTACAAGTGTAAGAGCTAACTTATATCGGTACAAGCCTTTGCATCCTACAGGCTTAAAAAAGTGACTTCATAGAGTGTGTGCCACTAGCTCTACACAGGAATAATTGATACTGTTTGTGGCAGCTGCAGAGCTCTGAAAGTACATAGAAATGTGATACTCCAGTTTTAGAAGTGGAACAAGTCCTTTCTGTTCTTCAGAGTAAAACCAACTCTAAAGAGAGCTCTGAGAGCAAAAGTACTGTAAAAAAAATGCTTATTTTGTGATTTTAATAGTTTTATGGTACATTTTTGTTAATGTCATTGGCTTCCAAAATCCCCCGTACCTTTCCTTCCTCATTCCCTCCTCCATTTATGTTCTTATCAGCCATTCATCTTAAGTCTTTCTAATTCATCTGCACTAATTCATCACTAATTTATTGAATGGGAGCAAGAATAGGATTTAGTGAAATGATTTTTTTTATCATTTCCCACTCTGGTAAAAGATTTTCACTCATTTCACATTTTTCTTTACTTTTGAAGGTCAAATGAGCCGATTCAATCAAATGCTGAATCAAATCCCGAACGATTATTACTCAAACCGTAACCAGCCAGGGCCACCAGGTCCACCTGGTCCCCCAGGAGCTGCTGGGACAAGAGGAGAGCCTGGACCTGGAGGAAGACCAGGATTCCCAGGACCTCCTGGGGTCCAAGGACCACCTGGTGAAAGAGGTAAATAAAGTACAAGTCAGCTGTACAGCGGACATAGTGTAGGGTCTGCCAGAAGAGCTGTCTGCTCCCTTTTCCATGTCTGAGTAGAAAGCCCATACCGAGCAGCAGTCTGTTAGGCTGGTTGGATTGCCTGAGGGACACTGGTGTTCTAGAGGGCAAGGTTAATTACATCAGTGCTTTCCACTGTCTCTCCCTTGCTTAGATTTCATGAAATACAAATTGGTCTAACATTTTGGCTGCTGTCTGATGCTTCCACAGAATATCCCAGGAAAATGAAAGTTCTCAGAACTCTTCTGGCACTAAACAGCTGTGTCTTGAAAGGCTGTTTGGAGTAGCACAACTCTGCAAAATAAAACACTGATTAAGAGAGAAAATGAGTCATTACCAAGAATAAAATGTAGGAGTTGAAAGAATGAGATCTATATCCTTGACTCTTTGAAATACTCTGAGAGAGGGAAACTCTGAGCTGAATTTGAGTATGTGGGTAAACCTGTTTTATGGCTATCCTGGATCACTGCAATCACATGGAGTATCTGTACTGTACCATGTTGTGGCCTTTGCTTATTCCACTACTCTACTGTAGCATAGACTCAGGGTTGTATTTCTTAGCATATATTTTAATATACTCTTTAAAATAAAGACTAGGAATAAATGAAAGAAGAATGAATTTCTGAATTTCTTAAGCTTATGTCAAATAACTGTTCTTATGAAAGTGTAAAGCATCTTTTATAGCAGAAGTATGCAAGCTTGAAAATACCTTCCTGTTTGTAGTTTAAAATAGTAATGTTCTCTGGTGGTTGTAGTGTCTCAAATACTTTTTTATGTTTGAGAAAGTTTATTCAGAAAAAATTACCTCAGCATCCTACTTTAGTTCTAGGTTAGTGTATTTATATCCAAACTTTTTCCCCAAATACACATTTGGACATCTGTAGAATGTAGGTTTGACCAGTCCTGTTACATTAAATAATGGGAACTAAATATTATTGTCAACAAGAGAGCATGAGCAAATATTTGTTGATGTGGTTACCTTTATTTCATTTTTATTGCCTTTTTATTTTCTGTAGGAATGCCTGGAGAGAAAGGCGAAAGAGGGACTGGATCTCAAGGACCACGAGGTTTGCCAGGACCCCCTGGTAAATATTTTTTGTTTTATCATATTACAGAAAAGTAGGAGAAATAGGAGAAAAGGGCATCATTTCTTCATAGGGAACCTGACTATGTGTGGTGAATGAACATGCTTTACTCTGTGCACTTCCTGTTTTTGACATGTATTAGAACTTACTGGAAACTCCTACAAAAAATAGCAATTTAGAAAGATTTTTGGATGTGGCTAATAGATATTTATCTTGTAATTTGCTCATCTGACATGCTTGCTTGGGTCAAAATGTATTTCATGGAAATACATTGTCCAAATGTTTGACAGATATTTTTCTAACGTGTTATCAAATGATACTTTTGCAGTGTCTAGTTCCATTTTTTCACTTGTTGGTTGCTGGACTACAAAATACTCCCACATGCAGAGTTACCAGCAGATAGAGGCAGATGATTTGACTTTGACAAGTTTTTGGTCTTTGTATCATGATATTTTGTTCATTGGTGCTTTGTCCTAAATCAGCTGCATCATTTGTTCCTGCTTGTAGTTTACTAGGCTAAAATGACTTTTCATTACAGGACCCATAAGATGCTTGCAGCAAATTGTAGCCTCAGTTACTTGAAGCTTTACTTTTCTGCTAACCATAATAAGACTGGTTCCAAAAAAAACATTACCTCATCTATCCTGGGGCTATGGGGTAGCAGAATTAATGTACTCCTGTATTTTAATTGAAATCCAGTGTGCTTGTCTAATCTAGTAGTTTCCCTTGAGATCACTGTATCCTACACAAAGAGGAAATAAACCAGAGAATTCATTGATGTTTCTTACTTGGCTCAATCCTTACTACATCAGATTCTATGAATAAATCCTTAAATAAGCCACACACAGGGAACCAACTAATGATGAATCAGATTTCTAGTTTTCTTTAGTTCTTCTTTCTGTTGACCCCCATACAGCAACAAAGCACAAGCGCTTTCTTATCAAAGACATAGCCAAGAATGTGTAGTCTAGACAGCAGTAATTTTAGCTGTTTTATCAAGCCGGCTCTTAGAGAAAACAGCCTTCCAACCTTTCTGTTCTAAAATTAGGTCCACAAGGAGAATCTAGAACTGGTCCACCAGGCTCCACAGGATCACGAGGACCACCAGGGCCACCAGGTCGTCCTGGAAATGCGGGTATTCGAGGTCCCCCAGGACCACCAGGATATTGTGATTCATCCCAGTGTGCTAGCATCCCTTACAATGGCCAGGGATTCCCAGGTAGGTTATGAACAACTTATCCTTAACCTTACCTTAAATAGCCTTCACAGAGGTGGCTGTTCATATGACTGTTTGTATATGACTGCTTTACATGAGACAGTGCTGCTAGCCTGAGCATACTGAATCAGGAGGAGATGGTGGCAGTGAGCAGGCCTGCCTCAGTGTAATGTCAGGTATATGAGCAGCCATTGAGACGTTGATTTAGGTTTACTTGATGTTATTTATGTAGGATTTCCTTTAAATAGGAAGTAGTGAGTAAATATGTTAGGGTTTTCTTTTTTTTTTTTTTTTTGAACGTAGGTCATTAGTTGATAATGTTGCTCATAGGATTTAAGTGACCATTTTCTTCTCTTATTTTTCCCCCATCTATCACCACCCCTTCCAATCGTCTTCAGAACAAGGTTGAATTCTCCATGTTTCTCTTGAAAAATAAAAGGAATGCTGTGGTTGGCAATTTCCATGTGTCTCTTTTTGAGCAATGTCAGGATTATTTATACAAAATTGATTCCTGAAATAAAAATTTTCCACAAAGGAAATCCATTTGGTGATAATAATGCAGACAACTGAAAAGCACCACAGTCCTACAGTATCTACCAAGTTAAACACCATGGAGTCTCTGATTAGCTCTGGGTTATATAAGCCTTCCACTCTGTGACGTAGCTCAAAACAGCAGGCTCCTTCTGGACTCAAAATGAAGGGTCAGAGTGGCCATCAATTTCTGACTGAAAAGATTCTAATATACTTTAACATAGGGATCCTGCAGGACCACAGTGTTGTTAACAAATTAATATGTATGCCTTGCCAGATCTCAAAATTAGTGTATATGATACTACTATTGGATATGGTTTGCTGTTAGTGTATTGTGCATGTACCCATGAAAAGTAAAAAGAAGAAAAGATAGATATATATATATATATGTACACACTTGCAGATTCAGTAATGCTGGTTAAAGAGCCAGATGGTTCTGCAGATCTCTCACAGAATTCTTATTTAAATGAAAAATAAAGAAAATTGTACCTGTGATTCAGCAGCGTTCTCCTTTTTAGTAAGCAGCTATGTATACATATATAAATATATGCTTATGACTTAACTGTTATGTATTTAATTGGATGAAAGTATGTTTTTGCACATCAGATGGACTTTTTAAAAGACTAACATCATCTTTGACCTGTTTCAGGTTTCGGCTAACACATTTTCTAAGTCGCCAGTGCTGCTTACAGTTTGAATACATGAAAATCCTGTTTCTGAGATGTTTGCGCACGTGCTTATTAGAAAATGAGTCTGTATGGATATTTCACCACGGATATGGTTTTTGAACCATGTTGACCTCATAGAACGGGGAGATACTTTTACTAACACAACTCGTGAATGAGATAAAGGACAGTGATGTCAATTCATTAAGCCTATTGCATTTCAGTAATAAAATAGACAGTCTTTCTTTTTTAAAAAAGACCTAGACCATCAAAAGCCCCAGTGGCAAAGGAAGCTTGTAAAACTACTAACCAACAAAGGTAATGCCATTAGGAGAGAGACAGATTTAACCTGGAATATAAGAAATAACTTATGTAAATAGTAAACTAATTGTGGCTTGTAAATGATTTGTATGGGATGTATCCACTAAAATCTGTTAACAACTCTATGTGATACTTTTGCATAAAAGCCTGCTGCTGCTTGCTGTATGCTGGAATAACATCTTTGACAACTTATGAAACCTACCTGTCTGTTGGTTGTTACCAACATGTCTGAATCGGGGCATGAGCCTTTCTTAATGTGTAATCTTGTTGGATCTGTAACTGCAGTTATAAATACCAAAGTTTTATAATTATTTTTCTTCTGTTTTGCTGTAGTTTTTGGTGTTCCCGAAGCACCAGCTGTAACTCGGTTTGTTACGAGGAACAGCACGAGAAAATGACATGTACTGTATATTGCCACTGGTGATAGTTATGTCTACACTTACTTTCCCATTCTCAGAGAAAATTACTATATGCCAAACCTATCTTTTCATTTTACCTGCTCCATGTCTCCTACTAAATATGCAGTTTAAAATAAAACCCAGTGCTTGGGTTTACTGAAGTAGCTGTAAAATAATAATTTTATTTGATTTGCTTTTGTTTTGTTTTTTGTTTTTTTTAATAGTTATACCATAATTTGTCCCTTGCATAATTTAAGACTCTTTCTACAATGTTTTGTGTATTATAAATACAAAGCCTTTCAAGATGAATTTTAACCTTTTAATTATTTTACTGCCAAGAAACATTCATCAGCGAAACTGAAAAATACCCCCAGTGAACTACTAATTTATATATTTATTATATGAAAATAAGATTGAACTAACATTATGTATACAAACTTAACTTTCATTGCATTTATGGATTCAAAGACATGTGATAACTATTATGTTCAATTGGACAACTATTTTCAACCAGAACCATACGTGCCTGAAAGTGGACCCTATCAACCTGAAGGTGAACCCTTTATAGTACCTATGGAGTCAGAAAGGAGAGAGGACGAGTATGAGGACTATGGAGTTGAAATGCATTCACCAGAATACCCTGGGCACATGCGCTGGAAAAGATCACTGTCAAGAAAAGCAAAAACAAAACCGTAAAAGATCTGCGTCTTGTTTTGGTTTTTTTGGTTGGTGGTTTTTTGGTTTTTTGCTGTACTTGCATTTGCAGATACACCCAGGGAGAGTTCATTTCTTTTGCAATATAGCTTTCTGGTCTTTTCATATCAGATGCTCCCCTGTTTTGTGTCTTGCTTATGTGGTGATAGCAATATGTGTACCCAGAGACTTCAGGTTGCTCTGGAAATGCTTGTAAAATACTGTTGCTTGTAGTGGCTGCATACAGGTTAATGTGTGCATTCAGTTATCCCAGTGCTGCCTTTCCATTAAAATAATATAAAAACAAATAAATAAAAAAAAAACCAAAAAACCAAAACAAAAGTAATAATAGAGCTGCTGCATATTTTTTAAGGACTGTCTGCTTTAGCTCTACATTTTTCTTCTTTTTCAAATGCATATTTTCAGTTCAGTCAGATCACAGGTTTGCATTATCTAGTTAAAAAAGAAACAGTAATTTCCCTCTCCTTCCAATATCATTGTCGTTTTCTTCTATTCTGAGTTGCAATCTGCAGAGCATATACTGCTCTTATACATCTCCTCTAAACACCACAAGCATTAAGTAGCTGAAATCATTGTATCAACTGGATACAGTTTAATAATGCCTGAAATCTCCTTGTTTGTAGACACAGTTACATTTATGCCAAATTGCAGTCAATCCTGCAGAGATGGAATTGCATGTTTATGTTGTATATTTAGTATGGATTTTTGTTTCAGAATACAATGTTTCTTAGTTATCAAAAGCAGTTGGAAATTGTTTGCAAGACTATGGACATAGAATTGCTGCTTTGATATTTTAACTGCAAATTGTGAATTTCACTGCCTTATATTATTTATTTCTGAAATGAAAGAGGCATTTTTCAATAAAACTACTGAAAATTTATTTGTCTATTCATTTTTTGAAAAGCATTGTGGCACTGATATGCCTGTAGTGTCATTTACTCAATCATTTGGAAATGCTGACCACCAAAAATCAATTAGAATGGGAATAGTCTTCAAATAGGTATTTGGACTATGGTGTCCAATAGAGGTGGGTGGATGAAAGCAGGAGAGGCTTTGTCTGAGCTATGAATATGACTTTTATCAAATTCAGTCTGCAATGCATTTGGTGAAGAGAAGAAGCATCGGTTGCTGTCTTTTTTGGGATTTCTGGTGGATGGCTGCTGCAGAGAGAGAGACCTTCCACCTGAGAAACTACCTGAACTGCAGAATACCTAAAGCTATACAATCTTTAATTCCTCATGTGCTGTGAGTGTTGTGGCAGTGCGGAGTCCACTAGTAGCAAATAGCTTGCTTGAGGAAGTGGGTGTCTGGTGTTTGCTGAGCTCTGTCCTGCTTGGACCCTACGTGTGCTGGCTGCTCCGTGCACAGGAGCTCATCTGTATTGGCACAGCTTTGATCACAGTCATGGCTGTGATGTAGATTTACCTAGAGAGGGTGAAAAGAACAATTTGGAAAAGAACAACAGTGGGCTAGAAGAATCACTTGCTAACTGAGAAGGAGAGAGTGGACTGGTGGTGATCCTTCCTATCCATGGTATCTTAATCAAGGTCTGCCTTAGAAGTAGAAATGGCTTTTGCCACAGGACCTGAAGCAAAGCTTTTTGACTTCATTGGGAAAGCTGGAACTCTGTTTTTTAAGATCATGCAAGACATCTGTCACAGAAGTGAAGCTAGATGTGTAGGCTGGCTTCCTGGTCACTGAATTTTACTCTGCCTTGGAAGCTGTATGGCAAATTTTAGTGTCCACTAATAGAAATTATACAACCCCATAGACTGCCTGACTGGTTATCAGTGAAATGAAATACAAACAAACGACATTTCAAAGAGTGATCCTGATTATAGCCATATGCCTTTTAGACTGCAGGAGAATAGTTCTGATTTGAACAGAGGAATGTTTAAAGGAGAATCAAAGCCGTTGATTCTTTATGCATTCTTCTAAATGTGGGGAGTTAAGTATCAAAAGCATGTCCTGCAGCTTCATGTGCAATAAAGAAAGGAGTTACTCTGGCAGGAAAAAAAAAAAAAAAGGATACTCATAGAAATTTGGAGAAGTGATTAAAAAGTTTCTCTTAATCGCATTTAAAAATAATGACATCTTATATTATCTACCATCTATCTTTTTCTGGCATTCTGTGTCTCTAGAACAAGATTAACTAGATGCCCATATCTTCATTTAAAAGATTACATTTTGTACACCAAACAGAAACTTTTACCTTATTTAAAGCATATATTTTAAATTATTTTTTATTTTTTCACAAAATACATCAAATGCCTGCCAAGGATGCCTTGTATTTTTTGTGTTCTTTATTGATATCAATCTTAATAGAGATGCTGCTGTTTGATTACCTGGTGACCTTAAATATTAAATGTTCAACAAAACCTGAGCTTATTGGTAGTCAATACATTTTTAATGACAAAATCCTGCTCACAGATCTGCCAGATGGATACAAGCTCTACATTGTGTGCTTCCTACAGGCACAGAATTACAAAGTACAAGTCATGCCCATCTCTGAACTTGAGATAAGTGTTGCAAAGCGTTTATATTTCATTTGAAAATCCCCACAATCCCCAAACCCAGTTAACACTTCTTTTATTTGTGCCACAGTGTTTGAGAGTCGGACTTCTGACAGCTCATTTTGAAGTAAAAAGGGTTTTCACTAGCTCATCCAAAATATGAAAAAAATATTTGAGATGTTTGGACAGCTTATAAATGAGCATTTACTGATTGAGGCCAACAAGGAAGAACAACTTAATTCCAGGAATACTCAGGGGAATGACTCTCAGGGGGTGGTGGGGCTACTGATGACACTTCTGGGAAAGCTATTGCAATGCTGAGCCAAAGAAATCCTGGAGAAATACAGCTTTAATGCAAATACAAATTTCAGTTCCTGAATATCTCATACACAACTGAGCCATTTACGTATTCTAGCAGTTTTAAAGAAGGGAATTGTTTGAAAGCTAAATTTTAATAGCATAGGATTTTCTTCCCCTTTTGGCAAAAACTGTTGATACAAACAAGCAGGTGGGAAAGGGCTGCTGCTTGTTTGAAATTAGTATGAAGCATTTTGTAGGCTTAGGGACTGGACCTGTTCAGCCTTGAGAAGAGACAACTGACAGGGGACCTCATCAATGTACGTAAGTATTTGAAGGGAGGATGTCAAGAGGATGGAGCCTGACTCTTCTCTGTGGTGCCAAGCAATAGGACAAGAGGCAACTGGCAGAAACTGATGTGCAGGAAGTTCCACCTGAATATGAGAAAGAACTTCTTCACTGTGTGGGTGACCAAGCACTGGAACAGAGACACTGTGGAGTCTCCTTCACTGGAGATATTCAAGAACTGTCTGGATGCAATCCTGTGCAATGTGCTCTGGGATGACCCTGCTTAAGCAGGGAATTTGGACCACATGACCCCCATTGTGGTCCTTTCCAAACTTACCCATTCTGTGATTCTGTGATTCTGTGTTTGCGAAGGGGAACTTAATGGAGACAGCCTTTGTCCCACAAACGTTTGCTCAAAGAGCAAGTTATTCACATTTCCGATAGCATGGATAACAAAACTGCAAAAATACCCAGACACTGTTACTGATTTATGGAGGCTAAATATTGTGGTAATGCATCACTGCTGAGATCTTTGCGCAACAGTAGGCAAAAATGCAGTGAAAGAAAGCATGTAAGAGTGCTGTCCTTAATTTTTACTTTTGTTGTGGTTTTGCAGTAGTGTTTTGAATGCCCTAGAAATGACTGCACAGAGAGGCTTATAAAAAAAGGAGATAAATGGCCAGACATGAAGAGTTTTAAAAAACAACATAAGCAGTAGATCTTTGTTCCCATGAAGGCCCCTCTTTGTATTAGAAAAAAATTAAACCAGTATATTAGTGATAACGTGATCAATCTCTATAGATCTGAAAGGCAATGATTCTTATTAGCAAGTTTCCAAAATAAATTCTTTGGAAAACATATTAAAGGACTCACATATTCATTGAGGTTGTCCACTGCTGTTATCAAGTGAAAAAATGTGTCAACATTTTTTGACTGCAGCTCAGACCAAAGCTACAAATGCGAGAACATTTTGGAGAGATGGTGCACTGTGAGAACAGGAATTGTTTTAATGTCAGATTTTTAAATAAAAATTGATACTTTTAGTATAATTTTATTTTAGAGGTCCCATTGAACATACTGATGTGAAGGTAGCTGTACTTCTGATCTTCAAAGTCAAAAAGATCAGACCAGCTTCTAGCCATCCAGAAAACACAGCTTCTAATAAAGGCTTTCCTTCCTTCAATACCGTGCAGAAGACCTCAAGCTTTTGTCTTGACCAGATAGATAAAAGACGCATAGCCATCCCTTTCATGCTCTGGAGAGGAGGTGGGAATGAAAAGAAATTCTCTTGAATGCTTCTCCACATCTGAACATTTCTTAGATGACATTCAGCTAAAAAGAATAGAGTCCAACACTGATTTTTGTGCTAATACACTATTGGCATCTGGAAAAAAAGCTCAATTGCATTTTCATTGAGTTATGTGTAATATGTTTCCATCTCATTGGTTTTGTTCTTTTGTGTCTTCTATGAGCTAATTGTGACAAATTACACCTCAACAGTGATTCTGAAATTCTCTTATATGATCAGCTATGTTTTTCCACTAAACATAGCGAGGTTGAATGTATAGTCCTGCTTTGATTCAACAAATCTGTTCTGTAAGGCTGGAGACTTAAAAAGCTCTTAGTAATCAAACATTTCCTTTTGGATGAGGAAATGCAGCAAGACTCTTTGGAGCTGTCACAAAAAAGCTGCCTGCAGTTTCACTTCTGTGTCAGCTTTGTGGTTCTGAATTTCTTCATCCTTGAAAACCACTGTTTCTGAACTGTTCTTACAGAATAGTTTTGTGCCCAGTTTGACTCCCACTGTCTTTGATTCCTCTATAGACAGGGATGTCTTGAAGATTTCATTCATTACCACTGTACCTTTTCGCTGTGCAACTCAAATTTATTACTTCATGGAGTGATGCAAGCTATTGACTGGGTTGTCATGAGTTCCTAAAGTTTTGAGAATGTGACATTTCTGGGTGGTCGCTTTGAGAGACCCATTGATTCCTTGGTTTCTGAAGGCAATATGGCTCTACTAACATGACCTCTTTAATCAGTCTTGAATTATCTTCCAAGTCACTTGCAAGATTATTTGTGTAATATTAAATATTGAACAAATCAATGAAAATTGGACAAAGAAGAATAAAATATCTTTGTGTCTCATTTTTAGAGCATGTTATACCTGTAAACTTCTTGAGTTAAAAATACTGAAGGAGATGTATTTTCTTCCTTCAGCTGTAATGAAAGTAGTAAAGCTTCAGAGGCACAGGAAATAAGAAGAAACCAAAAGCTGTATCTTTTTCCATTAGAGAGGGAACCTATCCAGTGACCACTGTCATGAACTTCACCAGAGTTATTGGTCTCTGAGCAAAATAAAATCATTTATAAGTTACCAGAACTCCAGTACTGTTAACAACAACAACAACAACAACAACAAAAAACAACAAACAAACAAAAAAAAACCTGTTCCTGTCTGGGATAAACAGAAGTATGTAAAGCTGATAAATACCTTGAGTAATCCTGGTTTGCAGCTGCCAAACTGAGACAAATGTGAGCTGTTTTAGTGTCCTGATGTTTATGCCTCATAGCAACCACCACTGGAAAATTGCAACACTTTCTTTAATATTTGCATCTTTGGATTCTGTTCATGACAAGGAACAGAACAAAGTAACTAAAATTACTGTACACTGTTCAGCAGTGGTTTTCTCTTTATCAGCTAGGCCAACATGTCTTGTCCGGCACAGTGTTCCTTCCCTTCTTCCATGCCCTCTTTCCTTCCTGAAGCTTATGCGCTGCTCCCAGCTATTCAGCCCTCCTGCCTGTTTAGTTCTGGGCTCCCAGGAAATAAGAATGACAAAGACATGTTGGAGCAAGTTCAGCTGAGGAACACCAAGGTGGTCCAGGGGCTGGAGCACCTGGTGATTGTAAGAGTTGGGCTTGTTTAGCCTGGCATAGAAAAGTCTGACAAGCAGGGATCCGCCTTCTGTCTTCCACTCCCTTTGCTTTCCTGTTATTCCAAGAACTTGTCTTTTTATTTTTTCTGGCAGTATATGAATGAAAGATTAATAAAATTTCCAGGATTCCTGGATCATGTACTCCACGTAACCTGCATTTTTGCTATTACCTGTCTTTCATTCAAAACTGTGAAGTAGGATTTTGTGCACAGAGGTTTAGGGTTCCTTATTGTAGAAGTATTGGCCTTTTCCAGTCTCCCTGTATCTCTTTGAACTGTTAGTCCTCTTCCTGCTTTTATACTACTGTTGCAATATATTAACAAGCAGGAAGTCTTCTGGGTGGATTTCCTTACTTTCTTCTTATATGTAGCTACAGTTGTCAACTATGAAATCAGATGATTTCAACCCAAATCTATTTCTTCTATGTAATTCCAAGGAAGAAAACCATTTTTTGGTGCACTGGAAGACTGTGAAAACAATGCTCTTTTAACTACAATGTCTTTGAATTTTGACATTATGTTGCATTATGAGTAAATAACTAAAGATATAAAACCATAATCAAGGTTTGAATAGAAAGCCAGAATCCTGGCCCAGAATCCATTCTTAGATGTTTATCCTTAAATTTTAAGTTCCAGAAACTTGTGAGAAATGTCAGTCTAACATCAAATAAAGGGTAATCTGAAGACTATTTTCTTTGGCAGTTCCTCAGAATACCATGAATACTGTCTGTTGTTATTTGGCAATCTCCTTGTGTACAGTATATCTGACAGAAAATGCCTGTAGACTGAAAAATCCAAGCCAGTGCATCCTCTAAGGTAGTATTCTGAGGTTATATTTCTCAATCTGCCTAGCAGATCTCTTTTCAGTAGCAACAGAAGTCAAAACAGCACCAAACATTACATGTATCTGTCCCATTTCTCAAAGACCTGTCTGAAAGATGCATTTTCTTCTATGTGCCTTCTCCAGCACTTGCTTCCCTAAAAATGAGGCAAGAAATTTGCTAGTGAAATGAGTGCAGCTTTCAGAAATTTGAAGGGAAAGATGTTTAAATATATAGGAAAAATGAGAAGCTCTACTTTAGACAGCGGCGTGAGATTAAAAGTGTTTTCATGATTCAGAACAGTGCTGGCACAATGTAAGTTCTCACCTGTAGGTCAAGGAAACCAGATAAAGAGACCACCTTGCACAAGACCTGTGTACTATGATAGGGTTATCCTGAGTATCAGAGAGGTAATTAAAAAGACAGGAAGGGAAAGCAGCACTAATGAGTTTCCCAAGAGTGTTCTTGATGCAATAGATTAATTAGTATGGGTCTAACCACTGAGCTATCATCAATGCACTGAGTGCTCTATCAGTGAGCCATGATAATAAGGAATTTCAAGAAAAGGAGACTCCCTAAAGGCCATATTCATCTTACCTGGGCATTGTCTTTAAATCCTTTAAAACACAGGCTTTAAAACACTTAAAAACACTCAGCTGAGGTGGGATAGAGAATAATGTAAGGAGCTCTTGCATAGTAGGTGTCCTCATTTAAACTTCATCTACTTGTAATAATCCCAGAAATCGAGCTACTTTCACTTATTTTCCTAAGGACCATCCTTACTCTTGACCAAAGGAATGTTTTATGAGAGGCTGTTTTCTCACTGCTCCTTCTTTTGCCCCACATGTAGAACAAAAGTTATACTGTTGCTCATTCCTTTAGCTGATATGCTATCAGACAGAAAAATCTCAGTGCAAAAGAAGTATCAGAGTTTCCTGTAAAATCACACATGAAACTCCCATTTTCCCTCCTAGGAAACCTCTAGAAGTGCATCCAGTTGGTGCAACCTGAGAACTTAAACTTGGGGATCTGCATACAGGTGTGATGTCTAGGATTGGAAAAATCATCTTACTAGAGTAATCAAACTTGTCTCATGTTGCCTATCAAGGGGAGAAGGGCAAGAACTCTGTCTTGTCCAGAAAGACATCATGGCCAAACTAACTGCCTCAACAGCTGGAGACCAGCCCAGCTGTGGCATCACTGGGGCAGAGGCTGGTGGCTCCAGGCAGGGTTCAAATGGCTTCCTGAGCATAGGAGGGTGAGGAGGTCCCTGTGCATGTTTGGAAGGGACAATCAGGCTTATCACTGCCCTTCGGGCTCTGAAAACACTATTCTCTGCCCATACAGTATTTTACAATATTTAGTTTGGGAAATCCTTAAATGGTCATCATTGGAACTACTTCACCAGGCTGGACAGTAAAATTGTACAGAACATGTTCCTTACAAGAACTGTATGGCTGTTCCTCTTGAGACCAGAGGTGTGTTATGAGGGATAACAGCTGTTGACACTGGAACATGACTGGACGCAGCACTGTCTTGCTGGAGGGACAGAAGAGAGTGAGCGTTGTCACTGAATACAGATGACAATGAGGCCTCTTCTGAAAACAGAGAAGTGGAATAAATTAAGAACTGAAATACTACACGTATAATACTTTGACTACAGACACTGAAACACATGTAAAATTTAAGAAAACCCTCAGTTTTGCTTACAGATCTTCATGCATGTACTTAAGGCAATGCTATTTGCTATGATTTATTGAGAATTACTGGGGAAAAAAAAGGATGAAGATTGTAGCTGATGATCTACAGAAATATAAAACCAGAAAGTAATAGGCCTACACTTTAAAATAAATGTACTCATCATCCTTTTTTTGGCAGAGGATACACAGATACAAATTCTGCGTATTCTAAAAATACAGTAATTTGAAGCAGGATGTGATTTTTTTTGAAAAGGAGTATGTTTAGAAATGTGAATAAGAATTGCTATATACTGCTATATAGAACGTATAAGATCTACAGATAGGTATTTATAGATAGATATTTTGGCAATGCTCTTTGAAATTGAGTTTAAGATAGACATTAAAAGGAAACATGGATAACAATCTTTCATCCAAGAAATGCCTGTGTAAGAAGTAATATTGTGTACAGTATATCTGACAGAAAATGCCTGTCAAAAAATCCAAGCCAGTGCGTCCTTCAAGGTAGTATCCTGAGGTTATATTTCTCAATCTGACTGGCAGATCTCTTTTCAGATTTTCTGAAAAAAAAGGCTTTCTTCAACAATCCTACATGAAAGAATTCATTCAGTGTTGTGACTCTGATTTAGTCTGTGATATGCTCAGCTTCAGTCTGACTGCATTACTCAGACTTGTAACTTATAATTTAAAATCCCTGTCTTAAATAATAAAAAAAATCTCTTTTCACATTTCTGAGTCATTCTAAGACTCTTATTCAAAGGTGCATGGGTAATATTACAGCCATATATGACTAGATATAGCAAGAACAGCTTTTCCTATTTTATGCATAGCAATATTGTTCATTTCAATAGATCCATCTTGCATATTACACTAAATGAAGAGTTCATGATGTCTCAAAGTAACCCATATTATCCATCCATTCTTAAAAATGCTTCTAAGTACTTTTAAAATGTGTTTGGGTTCAAACTGAAGTTGGAGATGCTAGAGAGAAAAACACTCTCGATAGGCATGAGCAAGAACAGTTTCATTTCAGATCAAGGTACAGGTCTTACCCGGAAGTAATCAGAAAATACAGACCTTTCTTATTTTTATTACCTGTCATCTGTTTTATCAGACTTTATGCATGTATTGAAATGCTTCACAAATACAAGTGGGTCAGAACATAACACATTGCAGTATGAAAGGATGCTCCTGCGACACCTGGATACTGCACTACCTGGTCAATTAAGTTTCATAATTGTACTTTCAGAGCCCAGAAGATCAGAACAGCTTATATTTCCCACATTGAATGACTTCATTTTCCCCCCATGTTTTGCATTTGGTGTAAACAGAGTCAATATAATGATAAATTATGATCATTAATGATGAAATGTGTTTTGTGATTCATAAGATGTATCTTCTCTGTCATGTCTTTGTGTGATATGTTATTTCTCATATGCAACTGGTTTTGCTTTTGCAGTTTTAAGAATAGCTGCATCTACAACAGCTGAGAAGATTCTACTTAAATACCAGTATTGTATGACTATTTGTTCCAGTTTAAAGTTCACCTAGCTTTACATGCTATATTTGACTGTGTTTTTGCTAGTCTTTCCCCTGATTCATCACCTATGCAAAACGCTGCAATAATATTTCTAAAGCTACATGAATCAAGTCAGCCTTGGAAGCCAAAATCTACAACCAACATTTCTCACTTTCTTAATATTCAGTCTTTTGGCACATCACACTGGACTATGGTTATCCTGTAACATTAGTAGCATTGTGCATTGTACTGTGGGAAAAGCCACATTCAGTGTGGTGGAAATTCCACTGGAAGAAGAACTAGTTCCTTCCAAACCAATTGGGTTTTGCCTTTAATAACTCTTAGAAAATGGATCAGTATGGAATTTCATGAATTATGGCCAGTACCCTGAGTTAAGTTAGTTTTTTTTTTTCTCAGTAAGTTTAGCTTCTGTTTGGCGCTGGGACTAGTTATACTCTGGGTTCAGCTGTGAACCAGCTTTATAAAAGAGCTTCGTTGGCTGTGCTGCCATGGTGCTGAGCCTGAGCCAGTGAGATCTGCTGACAGCATGCAGTTTTTGCTGAGGTCCACTTCACACTAACATATCTACATAGCTTCTGAATTGGAGGTCACTTTAACCACCCACCTTCAAATGCAGGTAGGGTTTACATGTGCCTCTGTGCAGCCTTAAGCTAAATGAAATGGTTGTGTTTTCAAGAATTCCTTCTGTGTAAAAACACATTGTCTGGCTTCTGTGAACATGCAAATCAAGGACTCTGGCAGTTTTACCATTCACAACTACAGTAAACTTGTTCACCTTAGCTCATGAGACTGTACTTTGAAGTAGTCCAGTGCTTTCCATGAGGAAGAAGAAAGGTGAACAGTCAAAAGTAAGGCATGAAGTCTTCTGCTAAAATCTTTTCTTCCCTGGTTAGCCAACCAGGCCATTTAGAAGGAATCTGCATGGCAAGTGCTCCATGGTGTGAATCCCTAGATTATGTTTGGGGATATGGAACCTCATTCTTTGTTGAACTTCACCAGGCCTAACGCTGGGAAAATACCATCCTTGGGTGGGTGAATTTGGATCTCTTAGCTAAGTATGTTACTTATATTGTACAAAAGTAAAATACAGAACCGTTTCTGCAGGCAATTATTAGTGTAGGAACTAGAAAATGATCCAAGGAAGAATAAAGTAGAGAAAAGAATTGTCTCTTTCATATTAAAGATATTAATCCATCATTCCTAATAGGTAAGACACACAGGTCACATCTGCTAAAAATATCTGCCACTAAACAGAAGCACATGAGCTAGCTTATAGAAAAACCTAATTATTTTAACAAATGATGAATAAAAGTTAAGTCAGTTTTATCATTCCTATAAGTCTCTCTGTCATCACATATATTTAAAAAAAATGTAGGTAGTTGGACAAAACCAAATTAAAACCAACAACTTATCCCTCTGCTTTCTCTTGCACTTTAACAACATTTAAATTTTCACAGGTTTCTTCCTATCCAGTCGTGCCTTCATGGGTACTGAAAAATAAGGTAAACTTTTGTGCTGCGATTCTTAATTGGGAAAAAGTTGATGTAGTAAAATCCCATGTTGTGATGTGCCTTAACCAGGAAATCACCTAAACACTTTTTAAAGAGCATTTGGCAGAGGGTAAATGAGCAACAGGTCAGATTTACCAGATGAACCTTTAAACTCAAGAAAATGTAATAGCAAAGGATGAAAGAACCTGGGTGGACTGTTCATTGTGGGGAAGAGAAGGTTCAGGGTGGGTCTTGTTGATGTGTATAAAAACCTGGTCGAAATAGTAAAGAAGACAGAGCCAGGCTTCTTCTGGTGGTGTCCGGTGAGAGGAGCAGAGGCAATGGGCACAAACTGGAACACAGGAGGCTTTCACTCTGAGGGTGACTGAGCACTGGTACAGGTTGTCCAGAGCAGCTGTGGAGCTTCCATCCTCAGACAGACATTCAAAAGCTCTCTGGACATAGTATTGGGCCACTGGTTCTAGGTAGATTGGACTAGATGACCTCCAGACATCCCTTCCAGGCTCAAGAATTCTCTGATTCTGTGATTCAGTAATTGGCTCCTCCTTAATTCCTGCAATGCAGAGTGGATTCTACCTGCATTCAAAAAACCTGGGCAAGTGTAATAAAATGGATGTAATTTGAATTTCTGGAACAACTTCTATGCTGCAAAAATAGTTTTTGAGGTAAAGCACAAAGATGTTATTAGCAGCACTCTATGATTTCCTCAGATGTTGAGGTCTTGCCAGTCTAGCCTTCCCCCGCATCCCCCACTGCAAACTTATCTCAAAGAAATGTTTAGTATTCACCATCAGAAAAGCAATTTTCCAAGGATTGTGAAATCAGTCGTGTAAATTTATGCAGTCACTGTCAAAGCATTTAAAACAGAGGCTTATTTCAGAAGTGAACCTTAGAGAAGACAACATTTTTAGGTAAACAAATGACAAAGCACTAAATAGTGGTTGTAGTTTTGGTAGAGGATGGGATTCTGTTTTGTGCAGAGGTGGGTTATGAGCAACTCTGCTGGGTCCTGCATGATCTAGTGGTGTTCCAGTGACTACATGTTTTCCCACCCCAGGTCATCCAGCATGTCAGAGCACTGGTGCCAGGTACAGCAGAACTATGTCCTTTGTCTCAGGGACAAACTTCTACCATGGTTTGAAAATCTGAAGTTCTGAGCTGCTTTAGTCCATGTGAAAAACTGAAAATTAAGGTCATTAATGCTATAGAAAAACTTCTAGGAAAAGAGCCATCCTAGGACTGAGCAAGGGACACTGATGAAGGTCATAAAATAGGTGATTTTTGACTGTGTTTATCAAACTCCTCCTTTTAATCTTTCCCAGCACCTTGCAAAATAAGTAATTGTAGTCAGCACCAGAAGTGAGATTTTTACAAGACCCTTTTTTTTAGACCAAAAGCGAGAGACAATAACAAATTCAGCTCTTTTTGTGCCATTTTGTTCTTTCCTCATAAGGATCTAAATGGAGTACCTACCTTGTCCCTCACTCAAATGCTCTGCTTTTAAATTAATTGTTAGTGCTACTCAATGAAAGGTTTGGGGTATGGATCCCAGCACTAGTTGGAATACCAGTGACTGACCCAAGTGGGAACCTTCTTGTCTATTAAAAGGGTTGTTTGTTAGAGGAGTATTATCTTGCTGATGGTGATCTGGGGAAGACCCCTGTCTTTCCATGGTTTGTCACTCTGTGGCACATTACTGTTTGGATATAACATATTATTTTGATATTATCTCTAAATTATTCTTTATGGAGAAGTAGATTCAGGCTTTTCAGTGGGAGTTTGGTTTATTGCCAGGCATTATAACAATCACAAATATCTTCAGGAAGTCATGGATTACTTGTCTTTATATGTCTAAGTGGACCCTCTTGGTTCTGCTGCAGTCAATGTACTGACAACAAACAAAAGCAACTGGTCTTTCAGAAAGTAAACCAGCAGTTCACATCCATGCCAGGAGGACCATCCATGCCTTATAGCTCTTTCTAGCTCCACTGCTCTTCAGGAAAAAGGCTGAAATCCGTCATGGCAGCTGGTGGGAAACACTGACTTCAGATCTTTGATGAATAGAGGAAAGTCTTGATTACTTGTTTTCCCACTGGGATTATTCAACAAGTCAAGTCTAAAATTAATGTTCATGACACTCTTAAAGCAGAATGAAACCTTGGCACTCAAGGCTTTTATGGGCTGTGATGTCATGCCTAGAGACAAGTTTGTTTTTGTGGTTGAAAGGGGACGTACTGGGTTTTCCCATTGCTTTTTGTCCGCCCATGCCAGTACAGTCTGTTCTTGCAGTGTATTGGGTTATCAAGACATGCCTTTGGAAAGAAAAATAAACATTATCTTTTATATCTACAGGCATCTTCTTTTTTAATCTTTTATTTATCATCTTAACTTTTCTGATGTGTTAGCCTAGTCCTTCTTGGCACTAATCCAGTATTACAGAATCACAGGATATTCAGAGTTGGAAGGGACTCATCAGGATCATTGAGTCCAACTCTCTTAACCCTGCAGAGGACAACCCAAGAATCACACCATGTACCTGTGAGTGTTGTCCAAACGCTGCTTGAGCTGTCAGACTTGGTGCTGTGACCACTGCCCTGCAGAGCCTGTAAGAGGAACTAAAGATCCATTTGGCTTTTTAAAAACACTGGTGTCCCCTAACTGGGTGTTTGTTCTGCAGGGGGTGAGGGATGGAGTCACCCCCACCTGGACTCACTGCAGGCCCAAGTTCCTGCAGCCCCTGTCCCTATCCAATCCATTCCCTCTCTGTCCCAGTGGATCCCATTGAGGTCAATGATCTGGATTGCTCAGTGTTTAACTGCAAATGGAAAACCAGGTTGATTCCTATATTTTTCTATCCTGTTCTCATTTTTGCACCTCAGAAGAGCTCAGAAGCTTTAGTTTCTGATGTGTTCAGATTTATGATGAACACTTGAGTTACTTCAACCATCCAGTCAAATCTGGGTGATTTAAAAACATATGGCTTTGTAATGCTACTTCAGATCATGCATTTTTTGAAATTCGTGAACTGAAAGACTTTGCCCTACCCTCAAACCCAGCAGCATCCTCATAAGAGGAAGGATACAATAAATAGGCTGTTTTCATGGCACCACCTTGGCCTGGATGGCTTAGGCCATTCTTAGGATCTTGTGGCACTGAGAGTCTTCCTCAGTGGGGAGCAGTAATGTGGCAGGGTGGTGCAAGTGGCTGCATGTCCAGTGCCTGGCTCCCAGGGCTACCAAGTGTCCACATGGCTAGGCTTGCAGTGCAGGAGGCTCACCTGCTCTGGTGCTTGCTGGAGATTGCATCTGAGCAAGCTGCTCTACTAATCTTAAAAACCCAATTTTTCCTTGTTCTGATGAGGTAGCTCTGGGGGTACATACTGACACTCATGCCATCTCAGTGAGACTGCTATTATTACATGGGATGTAAACTCAGCAGGCCCACTGCTGCTTCTCACAGCACTAACTGTACTAATGCAATTAACCCATCTGTGGCCCAGAGGTTCCAGGACTGCCACTCTCCAAAAGCTGCTAGTCCAGCTGCCCCACGCACAGAAGTTCCTGCTCTCTCCTGTCTCTCAAACATGGTGAGATCCTTTCCTAGCAACTTGCAGGGGAAATCTTTTGCTCAAAGGCTGTGCAAAGAGCTCAAAGTTTGCAGTCTGCCAAGTTTTCACATTCTTACAAGAGTTCAGTTCAATTGTTACATTTAATGAAACATCTCATGATTATTTTACAATTTTGGCAATCTAACAACAGTTTTTGTCAGTGAAAACAACCAGTGACTCGCACTACCAAATGGCAGAAATAATTTCTTTTTTACATACAAACAAAAATACTCTTTCTGTGGCTTCTGGGGTAAAGTCCAACATGATTCTCATGTTAATTTCCCTAGCAATTCTGATTACTGAAGTTTTTCATAAATAGATCAGCATTTGTACAAGCTTACATCTTCAGAGTGGGAATCTTATTTCAAAGCTTTTTTGTTTGTTTTTCTGCACGTTATAGATGGTGTATTGTATTTGCTGAATATTTGTTACTTACTGGTTTGCCGTTTTAGGTGTGGTGACTCACAGCTGCTGTTTATGCCTCTTTAAGTTTGCTGTGAAGAAGAGAACTTTGCGCTAAAGCACTTGCGTCTTTATTTTGGACCTTTAATTGGAAAATATTTGCAGAGGCACTATGTATGTGCTACTACGTGGAGAAAAAGCAGCAAAAGACAGCATGTATGTTCTAGACCTGTGAAATATTCCTGGTCCAGAGAGAATGGAAGTCAACCAAAAGTATTTCCATAAACTGTACTGGGTGTTGGATCAAGACTTGTGTATATAAGTGGCATCCAAAGACCTGAGCTGTTCACAAATAGTTCATGTCTGTTAGAATTACCAGGAAATGCAAGGAATGGGCCAGAGTTCAAAGCTTCAGCTTTTTCAAATCCAAGTCTCACAGACAAAAAGAAAGATGCCATTATCTAACCTGTTCCAGTCCTCCACAGTGCTGAGTTTCCTGTGATTCAGGTCCTGAGCTATTAAAAAAATAACAAAAACTTTGCTAGCTATGTACATATCTGGCAGGAACTAGCAAGTTTCAGCAAAGAGGGAGAGTGATTCTGAAAATGGTCGTAAGTGTAGCTGGGTTGTAAATCAGGACTACAGTGACTTTCTGAACCAGAGCTCTGATATAACTAAAGCCACAAATGCACTGAATTTTGAGATTAAGATTGGGAGGTACAGGGAGGGGAATCTTATGGGAGCAGTCTGATCTTGACGAATTTGGTAGCCAGTGTCTTAGGAAGGGATTATATGTTACAGTGTCTGCCACTGTGTGGACTAGGCTCAATGAATGCATATACAGTGATAAATACACTGAAGACTGTAAAAGTATGCAGGTACTGAGTGAGCTGCGAAAATGTACAGGATATATTTCTGTGTACACTGCATCCACTACCTGAATAATCAATTCAAGTGCAACATAATATCATTCTTTACTGAAGAACTGTCACAGGCCTCAATTTAAGAGTTACATCTCATGTTGATTTTAAGTACAATATTTAAGAGATTATGAGTGCTTTGAACTTGAATTTCCCATCATCCCACTAAAAAAACCCCAAATACTAATGACATGAAGAATTTTGTTCACCAGGAAAAAACAGACTTGGTAAATAGATTGGTAAATTATTTTCAGGGAACTTTTATATGCACAGATGGAAAAGACTGCAGAAATAATTGCATAAAAAATAACTGAAAGAATTAAGAATTTGTTGATCTTTTCCTGAGAATTGCTGGTCTAAAAGACAGCTGTTTGCAATACTTGAAACTAATTCCCCATGAGTAGCCCCAAGGAGGATGCGTCTGCAACTCCAGGTGAGTATAATCAATGGCATGGTTAAGTAGAATGTAAACTGCATTCAGCATCAGTAACCTTTTACTCATGTTAACTAAGAAAATAAAAATCACTTCTGGCAATGTTTCAGATTATCCTCAGAGCTCTAGTAAACAGCATATAGGTCATAATGAACGGCAGTGAGAAGATTGGAGAGCTGTTGCTCCTTGCTTATAAGTGCCTAAAAAATGATTAACAATTACTTTCTTCAAAATCTGACCTGGTTTATCAATTAGTTTCAGGAACACAGAAATAATCTCCAGTTTCGTTGCACCTTTTCAAACATGTCAGAAGATATTTAAGCTTGAGTTGTTACCAGCGTGTCTATTGCTGCTGAGAGGAAGGACAGACATCAATAACTGAACACACAACAGAAGGCAACATCTAATTTGACAATTATTCATTATTCAGGGAAGTAATGGAAAATTTTCCAGAAGTATAGCTGGCTATCATGATTATTTGATTAAATCCTGAAAAGTAAAATTGCAGGTAAATTAAAAAATATGAGGTTTTGTGTTTGCACTGGGTGATGTTAAAGTGTTGGAAGAACACAGATTTTGAGAAAATCCAACAAAATAGGATTGGAGTAAAACACTTTGACTTCAGACCTGCAAAAATGCCATGAGAAAACTAGCACTGAAGGAAAATATGCCTTACAGTCACAGAAAATCTATTTCTGCCTATTTTCATCAGTGGTAACAGTAGCAGACAAACAATGCTTTACTTACTGGTTGAAATGAAAGGTGACTCATACTGGCAGTATGAGGGAGCAAAATTTTAAGACTGCCTTTCATATTTGACTAGTGTAATGATTATGTTTCAGACCTTTTAAGGATGATTTGGAGTGTATGTGAGCAAAGAATGAATGTGGGGGTGAGGAACAGCTTTTTTTCCCACATACAAACCCTAACCATGTGAATCTTACAGGAATCATAAAGCCATAGTTCAAAACCCAATTGCACTGGGCTGTGCTCTATGAGTTCTTCTGAGTGTGCAAAAAGAGCAGGAAACAGGAGTTTGTGCCCTTTTCAGAGTTTGTTTAGGACAACATAAGTCCTGGGAGAATAGAAGCAGAGCAACTGCTGTCTTCCCCTAATCAGAAAGGCTGTCATCCATGGTCAGATTGCGCCCATCTCCAGCCCAGTAGACACAGTTGCACAATCCATGTAGATGGAGTGTGTACAAAATAATGTCTGGGGAAAATGGGTGTACTTTCAAGACTTCTTGCATAAGAGGCATAGTTTTCAATGGTGTGGAGTTGAATTCAACCTTGTGTTCTCAGCCTTGGACCTTGACTTCCAGCCAAGGCAGTTCCCTGGGGACAGAATTTTCTTCCCATGTGTCATACAAAGACTTAGAAGAGCGTCATTGGACACTGACTGATTTGAACAGTATGTGCATTCTTAGAGCTTTTCCTAGGAGTCAAAACGGTCCAAAACAGCTACACAGAGTTCAGCTAGGTGGCATTTCTCATTCTGTAGCCCAACATGGTCTTCCCCAAGGTGCATGTTATAGTGCCTTCTCAGAGGCTTTTACCATATTACTCAGAAGAGATTTTTTTCCTGCTGGAGGATGACTGCCTATATACAGAACCAGCAGACTGAAATATCCTATTTTCTTCAGCACAACTATCGTGAAACTTTTTAGCTGTAGATCAGGAAGTTGTTGGTGTTGCTCCCCCACATCTCTATCAGTTATACAACCTACTGAAAAGGTAGAGTTTAATACGTGCTTACTATGTGTTTCTTTGTTTCTGAATAATTACTGAGACCCTGTGATGTGGTGACCAGACAGGAATCCCCTCTTCTCAATGTGCAGCAGACAGTGGCAGATCAGCACAGTGAGTGTGTACAGTTGAGGGCAGATGTCAAACCTTTAGAAGCCTTATGACATGGATTCTCAGGATGTAGCCTTTTATTTGTGATCTCCATTGAGCAGATGGTATAGGTAGGCCTGGCACAGGTTGGCATTCCTGACTTTTCTGGTCCTGTGCTCTGCATGTGCTGCCACTGGATCCACAGAAAGTGTCAGCCCCATAATAAGACTTTTTAGCTTCCTTTTTACCTTTTTACTTTTCTTGGTATACTTCCTGACTTGATTCTATTCCCCACCACAGATTTCTTGGGGCTATTTCTCCTCTCTTCTGCCTACCCTCTTCCCCCCACAAATTTCCTTTTTCTCTGTGGATCAATCTGAATTTGTCCACAGCTTTAAGGACATGAGGAAGCTTCTAATTTATGTGATTCCTGCACTCCTAGCCAGATTTGAATGTGGTGACAGAGTAGAAGAGAACAATGTTGCTGATGCATGAGACACTGCCTGTGAGACAGAGAAAAGACATGCACTGATTAATTCCTTCCAGTGGTTTTCTCCTTCTCTTTAGGTTCTTTATAAGTACCAGAATCTCCTCTTGCCATATGACCTGCACTTTCTCATGAACAGAAGCAGCAGACAAATAAATGTCCATTTCAGGAAAAAAAGTTATGCTTTTTCTCATTATGTGCAGCATTATCCTGTCTGTGATACATGACCCTGAGGCCACTAATTTCCCACTAATTGTGGGAAAATCAGAACAGAAGGAAGGCAAGGAGATCTGGAACATTATCTTCAGCCACTCCCAAACCTTGTGGAATTTTTTCTCTTACTAAGACCAGGCATGTAATTTTACATCTTTTTGCAACTGGAATTGCCAAAAATCACAATGACACTTTGAATTTGTGCTATTTGGCTCCTAAATCTACATCTAAGTCACTCTGGACTGTAAGTTTTTTGCAAAATCTGTCCTATTTAATAGTCAAATTTTGAATTTCCTATTCTTGACATATAACTTCCATGATCTTTTAGTTACAGAAGTATAATCCAAAATGTATATTTTTTAAAGCTAATTGAATTTATTTTTGGAAGCTCTCTGGAGCTATACCAACAAGAAAGAGGCTGTTAATCAGTAGAAGCAAAAATTTGTATGCATGGCAGCATTTTCAGCAATTCCTTCCTGCTGTACAACATATTAGTGTTCTGATCAATTCAGCTGAATTTTCCCAGATATAAATCTCAATTTCTGAAACCTGTAGTTTAAGATATGTTAGAAATGGAAATTAACACTATATATTGTTCTTGTGACATTTTTGATGTTGGAGTGAGTTAGTGCCCTTGCAGGAATCATCCAGGTAATCCCTCTTTTCAAGCAGGTCACCACTAGAAGTCACTTGACAGCATCTGGAGTGGATTGTTTGAAGGAAATGTAGGCAATCTTTGGATGTCTGGCTTTTGTCTATACCACCATAGATATTAATGATGATATGATGCAAGCAAAGTCCTTCTTTCCTGTTCAGTCTTGTGATCTCAAGGTCTGCAAGCAAGTTTCTTAGTACTACTCTGAGACCAGATTGTTTAATCTGTCATGTAGGCAAGTTAAGGATTTCCATTGCACTTTTCTCCTGCCAGCAACTCGAAGAATAGGCAGGACCACACAGTCATAAAGAGCCTCAGGATGTGTGTACCAAATCCAGCTATTCTAAGGTTAGCATGTCTCTGTTTTTACATTGGGTTTTTTTCCTTTGTATATGCAAACACCAATGCATGCAGAGCAGGTGCTTACTATATTTGATGGTGTCCTGCATCTCCTTTTTTGCTACCTAAATCCAAAGGATTAAATATCTCTGCTACTCTTGGGAAATCTGAGCCTTACAGTTACTTTTAGCTTGTAAGGCTCAAGACAAAGCATTGTGAAGGGTTCTAGGTTTTTTACTCCTCATTTTTCATTTAAGCAACAAATCAGAGCCACTAGTTAAGGACCTGGAGTCTTAGTTTTGAATATTCAAAATTCTTCTTTGGTTAGTACATCAGTGCTTTTTTAAATAATGGTTAATTCTGCTGACAGCTACAGGACATAATTTCTTCTTTGAGATGGTTTGTAGGACCTCATTAGATGTTCCTCCTTAGCTTGCAAAAAGGCTACCTCTCTGCAGGGAGATGAGCCAGGGCTCAGACCTCACCCTGAGCTTCACTCACTTCTGTTTCCTCCACTGCATTCTTTGGCAGTCCAGTCTGTTGCAGCTGTCCTTCAATTCTCCAGCTGGGGTAAACAATTTTGAGGAACTGCTGCCTCAGGTGTAACTAAGCAATGAAGTGATGTCCCTGGGAGCAGAAAGACACAACAGACACCCCTTCTCAATTCCTGTTACCCTTTGTCTCTAGTCTGCCAGCCAGCAGATCCTGTCAGCTCCTGGAGGGGTGAATGTGTAGCTGGGAAGTTGTGTAAGTTAGAATAAGGGATATATTGACTAAATCTTTCCCTTAACAGAAATTTAAGACATATAGAGCCATTTTCAGGATATCTGGCGGGATAAATAAAAGGGTTAGATTCCCTCCTTTGCAATTTTAGTTTGTTTTAATATTATCATAGTACAGTATTTTAGCAGCTGACCTGAAAATGGCATGCCAGATATGCTGGCTCCTAATTTGGAATGCTTCTGCAAGTGTTATTTTTCTTATCCTCTCCAATTGCACTAAGAAGAAGTTGTATCATCTCTTTATTGCCAGTTGCCAGCTCTAAGCAGTACAGTACAATTCATCAGCATCCTCTTATCACATATTTATGAGAAGCATCTTCATGCATTTTCCTGAGTTGCTCTTCTTATGAGAGAGGAACCTCTTCGTATGTATTAATGCAATAACCACAGATGTTTTAGCATAGGCCTTTTCTATAGTACCTAGAGACTCAGAATTAATTGGTGATATGCTGAGACACTTGCCTATCAGACTGAGTACTGCCCATCTATGTGGATCTAACTATTGTCTCTTCCATACAAATTTTCTGTGTAGTGCACAAGGGTTCTGGACCATGACTGACACACAGAGGCATCACTGCAAAGCAAATAATCAGTAAACATCAGTAGTAATAATAGTGACAAGACAGTCCTCTAGTTCCAGGGTATGAGGTGTGTAATGCATCCTGGGCCCTGTGAAGGAGAGAAATGAAAAATTGTCATGTCTGAAGAAAAGGGAGATGAATCTAACATCTGTTTTTTTCATGGATTTAATCAGGCTGTGACAGACAGGGCACATGTTCTTTAGAAAAGGTGAGATGTGCAAATGCAGCACGTGAGATGTGTTTCTATATAATGCAAATGGGTATCAAACAGGTCCCCTGAGAGGTTTTTGTAAAATTAATTTGTAAAATTGGATAGAAATCTTTTAAATTAAACCTCCATTCCTCTGTCTCACAAAAGACACAGTAAACACACAGAGACATGCACACTATATTTTTTATACAAATTTACATGTGCATGTACATACTCACTGAAATGAGTAAATTCTATTTTATGACTAACAACAGACAACCCACAAAAACTTTGAGTTGCTGAGATAAGGAATACTTGTAAAAGCATTGTTATTGTTCAAACACAAAATTATCACAGGACGTGGTTTTTGAAAGGACATCAGGCATAAGGTTTGACTATTCTGAGTTATGGCTCACTGTTTGCATGGTGCTTTACATTCTACATTTTAAAAAGAAATCTTGTCTCCCGGATTTTCTGATTTAACATTCAAAAGTAACACAAAACTACATAAACTGCCATATTATTACTACCTAGAACTGCTGTTTTGCATAATTATGTATGTTGAAACCTAGAAGCAACACACAGTATTACTGCTCAGATCACCTCCTACAAGCTAAATGACATGATGCAGTAACTAACATATGTTCATGTCCCATCATTTATTGAAATTCTTCCCCAGACTTCTCCATGGTCTGATCAACTTCATTTGTTTAAAAAATAAAGCAGTTTAAAATAGAAAACAAAAGGTCCCAAGTAAAACCAGATAACACTGTTGACTATGAAGGTAACTATTAAAATGATGTAACTAAGGATCTGTAATTTGAAAAAAATTAAATGTTTAAGTAAAAGCTGTGTACCCTTTGGAAACATATGAACTGGTTCTGAGAATTGCCCAGTGAAGATCCCTGAGCAGAACAGATAGACAGTCATGAGAGAAGAAGGGGTGAGTGGTTCTCTCTATCCTGGCTCTGATTTTTCAGCTTTCTTGACAAAACATTTGCTATGAGTATTGGTTTTGTTCCTAATGACACAATATCTGCAGTCACCCTGTGATCTACAGGTTGGGCACAGAAAAGAATATGTTACATACTGTTAGTTAATATTTAATGTTAGTTAATATGTAATGATATCCCACATGATGTGCCCTGATGTGGAAGAATAATGGACTTGAGAGCACCATGTGAGTGGGAAAAAAGTTCTGATCCCTGTGTCAGAGAGAGATATGGCTCACAGGGCCTCAGGGGTCCGTCCCTTTCAAGTTTGTGTAATTCCTTCACAAAGGCCAGAAGTCCTGGGGTAACGTCCAAAGGCCTGTCTTACACACAGGAAGCTGCTTTCCCCAAATGGCCACCTCTGTAAGCAAAGAAGGGAGATGTTCTCCTCCAGCAACCTATCAGTTGCCTTTCTGCCCCTTCTCTCTTGTACAGAAGGGTTCTGGTGTACTGGATGAAATTTAACTCTTGGGAATGTTTCTTTTGGCACCACATTTCACTTCTAAGCAAATAGCCCAAGATAGCAGAGTTTTCCAGTTTCATTAACTCTGCTAGTCTATCTGGCTGAAGAGTTTAAGGGCTTGCATTGTTAAGAGCAATTGCTCAGTCTGTATCTGTATTGTTCTAACACTGTCTGTGTTGGTGGGAGCAATGCTACTCAGAGTAAGAGAACATTTTATTGACTTCAGAGGGTGTCTGGGAAACGTTCTTTTGGATAAAACTGCATTTTTATATGTGTCCAGTGTTTCTCTCTTGCTCCAAGTTTGGTTTACCATGGTGGGTCATTGTAGTGGCTTAAGGCTGAGGAGGAGCCAAAACATGTGCCTCTTGCTACAGGCATTTTCTCTGTTACAATCCTCATTTGGACACTCTGGCTGCATGCAGGCTCCGATGCTCATCTGTAGGGAGCAGTTTGGCAGCCTCGTTCTCTGGCTACCACACAGCCTCACCCAGTCAGATGTTTGGCATCTGCAACTCCCCCACCCGGCTGCCAGCATACTTACACACAGAAGGAAGGCCTTAAGAGGTAGAGATGACTGGTGCGAAGGAATTAAACCAGCCATTGTCTGGCTTCAACAAATTTCATTATGAAGCTAATATTAGCATGTTCGACCAAAGTAGGAACAGCCATGCCTTGTCCAATATCCTTTTACAAGAGGAGCAAGGGGAAGCCTAGAGGACAACCATGTGGTTGCAACCATGAGGTTATTGCAAAACTTCGACATTTTTTTTGAGCAGTCTTGGTAAGCCAGACAGGTACCAGCTGAACTGCAAGCTAGTGAACGTTATCCAAATTTTCAAGAAGGACAGGAAGGAGTACTCTGGAAGCTACAGGCCTGTCAGTCTCAGTTCAGTGCTTGGTAATGTTAGGGAGAAGACTATTCTGGAAGGTACTCAAAAATACCTGAAAGACAACACAATCATTGGTCACTGTCAGCACGACTTCATGAGAGGAAAGTCCTGCTTATCAAACCTGATTTCCTTTTATCTCAAGGGAACTCACCTAGCTGATCAAGGGAAGCCAGTTGATACTATCTTTTTGGGTTTCAGTAAAGCTTTCCATACTGTCTCTCACAGGATCCTTCTGGACAAATTGTCCAGCCCACAGTTGGATAAACACATCATGGGCTGAGTGAGAAATTGTCTCATTAGTAGAGCACAAAGGGTAATAATGGAGGAGGTAACATCAGACTGTTGACCTGTCACTAGTGGGGCTCCGTCTTAGGCCCTGTACTCTTCAATATCTTCATAAACCACTTGGATGCAGGGCTGGAAGGGATACTGAGCAAGTCTGAAGATGACACAAAGCTTGGAGGAACTGTTGACTCCCTGGAAGCCAGGGAAGGAATACTCCCTGCACAGAAACCTCAGCAAATTAGAGGACTGGGAAATCACCAACCATATGAAGTTCAACAAAGGAGAGTGCTGGATTCTGCACCTGGGATGGGGCAATCTGAGTCAGCAGCGCCCTGGCAGCCAGGAGGGACAACCCTGTCCTGGGGGCCATCAGGAAAAGCATTGCCAGCTGGTCGAGGGAGGGGATTGTCCCGCTCTGCTCTGCACTGGGGCGGCCTCACCTTGAACATTGTGGGCAGTTTTGGGCACTGCAATATAAGAAAGTTATTAAGCCATTAGAGAGTGTCCAAAGGAGGGCAACAAAGATGGTGAAGGGCCTTGAGGGTAGGCCGTGTGAGGAGCAGCTGAGGTGACTTGGTCTGTTCATCCTGGAGAAGATGAGACTGAGGGGAGACCTCATTGCAGTTACAATTTCCTTGTGAGGGGAAGAGGAGGGGCAGACACTGATATCTTCTCTGTGGTGACCAGTGACAGGACCTGAGGGAATGGCCTGAAGCTGTGTCAGGGGACGTTTAGGCTGGATATTAGAAAAAGGTTCACCCAGAGGGTTGTTTGGTCACTGGATTAGGTTCCCCAGGGAAGTGGTCGCAACAGCAAATCTGACAAAGCTCAAGAAGCATTTGGATCATACTTGTGGGCAAATGGTGTGACTCTTTGAGGTGGTCCTGTGCAGGGCCAGGAGTTGGACTCAATGACCCTTGTATTTCCCTTCCAACTTTGCATGTTCTGTGATTCTGTGACCTCCAACTGTTTCAGCTCAGAGAATTTCCTGATACAAATATCATACTGAACCTTAGTAATTTGAAGACTATGTTATGAAATAATACTGGCAAAAGAGCTAGGTATATGCACTGACTATCCAGCAGTTCAGAGATTATTGGAGATAGGGGCCTGGATAAAGTACATGTGCTGATTTTCCCTATTCTGTTCTAGATTGCCTGCTTGGCTTCCCGATTCTCCACCCTCTATTGCTTTGTAAAACTGGTTGTGGTCTGTGCTCCCAGCATGCTGGCATTAACAGTGACATTAGTTTGAGCAAATATACAGATAACTATTATACTGTCAGTTATAAAAGCCTGACCAACAGCAACACCTCAAGGATAAATAATGAGAATACCATATCGAACACTAAGGAACCACTTCCTACTCTGAGGAAAAATTTGTACTCCTAAAGTATCTATTCATGGATCTGCTGCCCTTGAATTAGTTTAATCCCCTTTTAAGCCTGCTGATACTGTCTGCCTCCACAAAGTCCTGTGACAACAAGTTCCAGAAGTTCACTACCCTTTGTGTAAAACACGTACTTCATTTAGCTGTTCCATACTAATCTGATGCTAATTCAGTGAGTGCCCGCATTTACAGTCTTTTGGATTATGCTGAAAAATAGTTCCATGTTCTTTTTAGCCACTTTGCAAACCTCGTGAATATTCCATTCAACCTCCTTCTTTCCAAATTTAAGTGTCCTAGGGTTTTTATTTTCTGCTTTATGGAAGCTGCTTCATCCTCCTCATCATTTTAAGAGCCTTCCTCTGCACTTTATTTATTTCCTGCACCCTTTAGATGTAAGGAACAAGGCTACACAGAGTGTACCAAATGCAGATTCAACAAAGTTTTCAGCACTGGCAAAATTATTGCCATGATGTTGTTCTCCATATCCTTTCTGGTGACATGGAGCACTCCACTGCTTCTTTTTAGACTGCTGCTGCACACTAAGCCAGTTTCAGAGAGCTGAGGTGACTCCAAATATTTGAGTTGCACATTGAGTTGCTGAACTTAGACCTGACAACTGCATCTTTACACATGATACACATAATTTCTACTTCACAGAATTACAGAATCACAGGATGGATAAGGTTGGAAGTGATAGGAGGTCACCTAATCCAACATCCTCAGTCAAATAGGGTCCCCTAGAGCACATTACTCAGAATTGTGTCCAGGTGGCTTTTGAATATCTCCAGAGAAGGAGACCATTCCTCCACCTCTCTGGTTCCAGTGCTCCTGCACAGTAAAGAAGGTCTTTCTAATATTCAGGTGGAACTTCCTGTGTTCCAGTTTTTGCCCATTGCCTCCTGTCTGTTGCTTGGTACCACAGAAAAGAACCTGGCTCCATCCTCCACACTCCCTTCAGATTCTTGTATGCATTGATAAGACCCTCTCTTAGTTTTCTCTTCTGCAGGCTAAACTGGTGCATCTCCCTCAGCCTTTCCTCATAAATGAGGTGCTACAGTCCCCAAATCATCTTTGTAGGCTCATACTTATATGTGTCACCTTTTGTTTTTCTACACTGAAACTCCTTGCCACTTTTTGCCCATTCACTCAGAATTTTATTAGCTGAAAGGTTTTAGTATCATTGCCAGACTTGGAGATTTCACTATGTTGTGTTATAACCACGTTCCTCTCATCAGATCACTGATAAGGACATGAATTAAAACCATTCCCAAGAGCTCCTGCCAAGGGACACCACTAATGAAATGCTGCTTCTTCTTCTCTAACCAATTTTAATTCCATTAGCACCTTTACTCTAGTGCTATGGTGATTTATTTACTGTAATTTTCAGGGCCTGAGGGCAGCAATAAGCCTTAATTACCCTGACCAGCTTCACCTGGGGCCACATCCACAGCTCTAACTGAGAGCTCAGGCCTTCCATTTCAACCATGGCCCTGAGCCATACTGCAGGTAATCTTGTTCTTGGCCGTTTGTCCTTGCTGCTCTGGTTTACTGGCTGAGATTTTACTGCATTGCTGGCCTTATCTCTAGGCCTGTCTCGTGGCTGAGCCTATGCTGTAGGTAATCTCATACTCTTATCTCCTGTTCCTCCTGGCAGAATGTCCTGGTTTGATCCTGGATTGACTCTGGACCTCCCTCAGCACCTGATTTAACCCTGCCTGGGGATCTCTGGGTGATGGATGCCACCTCTTTAGCTCACCCACCTGGCCTTGCTGAAGTGCTGTCGTACAAAGCCCAAGGGTGAGGGCACTGCTTGTGCTGAGCTTGCACTTGGCTCCTGGCTTTCCCCCTCACCAAACAGCTCTGGTCCCGCTGCTGTCTGACAGTAATAACTTTAGTTTGGGGCTTTTAAAGGCTTTCAGGAGGCCTCTGATACTCTGTGACCAGCCTACCTAGTGTTTCCTCTGTCTTAATTGTTAGGTATCCATCACTGGGTAGAATCTGTTTCAGGCTTTGCTTTTGATCTGTTGCTCAATATAACATTCTAGCTTTTTTCTTTTTGGCTTATGCTATTTATTTTTCTCTTGCCTTTTTAAGAATGTCTCAGATGTACTGAAGTATCTCGTCATCATTCTGAGCCCAGAGAACAACTTCACCCTAATGTAAACATGCTGTTGGTAGTGTTTCAAGTTAATTTTGGCTGTTTAAAATTATCCTAGACATTTATGAATCTGAGACATCATCAGTGGGCCAGAAGGTATGATACAGATATGAATCATGACCTTTGAGACCTGCTTCTGAAGGCTGAGTACTCAGAGCACCTGAAAGGGCATCAGATGCTTTTGTGTGGAAAGCTGACTCAAGGTCCTGACATTAGCAGCCTGTTCAGTGCCAGTTAAGGTAATAAATACACATCTGGTCTTTCCTGCCACAGCCCATTGCATGTACATGTACATCTGTACGTGGATGCAAGGGTAGATGATAAAGAAATGGTGTTTTTTTGGTTGGTTGGTTGGTTGAAGAGAGATAGACTTAGCATGAGACATTTTGGCATCTTTGTGTGACTGTAAAACATGAAAGACTGCTGAGTGTTTGGCAGAGAATGAAAATGTTGAATAAAAACTTCAGGGGGGAAAAAAGATAAAACATCATGTCAATTGAAGCATTTTTAAAGATGTTTATTTTTGGAATAATTTTTATCATTTCCCTAATGGCCATTTATACTGTCTAAGATACTACTCTCCACTACAGTATTATTTCCTTTTCTACCAAGACAGAGCTACATTAATGCTTTGGTTAGGGTAAACCCTACTCTGAATGTTTTTGCTTATGGGCATGTAAGTTACTGTAATTTCTCTAGGAACTGAATTTTTAAAAGGCATTATCCTTAGACACTTCTTTGTCATTGGCTTAGATTACAAGAGAAGTGAAACATCCTAGAAGGAAGATGTGTTGTGAGGCTTTTCTTTTTTGTTGTGATTAGCTTGTGATATTTTGTAGCATTGAGCTTTTCCCTTCTTTTCATAACCCCCTAAATTTTTATTGACATTTCAGTCAAATAATTGGCATTAACACACCTTTAGGCTTATATTCAAACTTGCTATATGTTTTGAGTAGTCACTGGTCTCAAGGAAGCATTTTTCTTTAGGCACTAATAGAAACCCTGTATATAGATGATATCTATAGGTCATACTCTTACACAGATAGCATTGAAACTTGGGAGAAAGACTGTATGATGGGTTAACATGGGAACAGTGTTGGAAGTGAGTATGTGAGAGATAGTTAATGTACTTCATTAATCAGGATAATAACCTCTCAAAGACTCAGTGAGGTGGGACCTATTCTACCGGGTGCCTACTCCAGAGAGTGTTCAATGTGAAACAGGGTACACAGAGTCTCAGCCATGTCAAAAGTTTCTCTAACCTAGAAATGCCTGTGACCAAATGATTTACCTGATTTGAAATCTACTTAGTGCCCACATGTTGTGTGGCATCAAGGTGACAGAATGTATTTAAAGCCTAGACTAAAAATTTATATATTTGTAAGAGTCTGGAAATCTTGAATTACCTACTAGCTCAAAGGCATCTTTGGGAAACATGTTTAGAAATAACTCTTCCCTCTGCGTATCAATGACATTCATTGACCCAAATCTACTAATCTTGGAAAAATATCCAGAAGTCCTCCATAAATAAGATTCCATGGGTTAAAATTACATTATTCCTGTTTCCATAACCTCAGCATCCTGGCACCGTAGCTGTTTCTTACTGGTTTGATGCAAACGGTGTAATTGGAAAAAATCTCCCATGATAACTGGCTAGCGATAAAGCCATACAAAAACCAAGCTGTAATCAATAAAATATTTGAAGAGTGATGTCTTTGCTTGTCGAAGAGTGCAAATATAGCAGTTGGCTAATATTTTTTATATACAAAGAAACAGAAGAGCAGTGGAAGACTGTTGAACTCATCTTTTAATCCAGAGCAGAAACTGAAGAATAGTGTCCTTTTTGAAGTCAACTGTTATTAGGGATTACTAGCTACTACTAGATCCATTACTAGTGATAGCATAAAGTAAGGAAGGAAGTTAAATTCCTACATTCTGTCACAGAATCACAGAATATTTTGTGCCCTGCACAGCACCATCCCCAAGAGTCACATCATGTGCCCAAGAATATGATCCAAACACTTCTTGAACTCTGTAAGGCTTGGTGCTGTGACCACTTCCCTGGGGAGTTTTAGTGCCCAACCACCCTCTGGTTGAAGAATCTTTTTCTAATATCCAGCCTAAACGTCCCCTGACACAGCTTCAGGTCATTCCCTCAGGTCCTGTCACTGGTCACCACAGAGAAGATATCAGTGTCTGCCCCTCCTCTTCCCCTCACAAGGAAATTGTAACTGCAATGAGGTTTCCCCTCAGTCTCCTCTTCTCCAGGATGAACAGACCAAATGCCCTCAGCCGCTCCTCAGATGGCTTGCTCTCAAGGCCCTTCACCATCTTCCTTGCCCTCCTTTGGACACTCTCTAAAGGCTTAATGTCTTTCTCATATTGTGGTGCCCAAAACTGCCCACAATATTCAAGGTGAGGCCGCCCCAGTGCAGAGCAGAGCAGGACAATCCCCTTCCTTGACCAGCTGATGATGCTTTGCCTGATGTCCCCAGGACAGGGTTGTCCCTCCTGGCTGTCAGGGCATTGCTGACTCAGATTCAATTTGTTCTAGGATGTTTAGGAATGGACAGAGCAGATGAACAAAAATCATCCCAAAGAAAGGCCCTTATTTCTCTTCTGCACTTCAATAATTTTTGCAGTGTTTTTCAATTTTCCCCCATAGGTTATCATTTCCTAGAGTTCCTCATTGTTCTCATCTGGAATCTCCCTAATTGATCTACAATTTTATCACACGGAAGCATCTTAAACTGGACAAAGTACTCCAGCTAAACTCCTGTCACTTGAACCATATGAAAAGGATTTTTTCTTCATCTCCTTTGCAGGTGAGGTTACTGGTCTGAATGGGATTGTTTTATTTCCTTCAACAACAGAGCATAAATTATCCTTTCAGTCTAGGAACCACCAAAACTTACATCTCCTTCCTGAAGAGCTGCTGCTGAATTTCTCAGGTATGTGCTTCAGCTGCTTACAGGACATTCAGGACACCAGAGAAACATCAGAAATACTTAGGAGTTGCCATAGACTGGGCAATGTGGAGCATTCATTTAATTATAGCTAGACACATTTAAAATGAATCATGTCCTAGGTTGACAAATCCTTTGCCAGAAAAGTAAGTGACACGCTCAAGGTCTCATAGAAATTAAACATGAGTTCTGTGCAAATGATTAGTGGCCTCTGAGACATTAATGATGAATTGAAAAGTGCTTAACTTCCATTGACATACTAGTCGTACGACTTTTAATAGCAGGGATAACCATCACTCCTGGGGACTAAAAGGGTTCAGAATAGACTGTGTAATCAGTCAGGCCTTGATATAGTTTCATTGTGGTTATAAACTCTACTCCAGTGCGGGCTTTGGAGTAAATTATAAAATAACTCTTGAGAACTTGTTAGTGCTTAGTGCCATGGCCTGCATAGCTCCTATGCAGAGAGCTGAGACACAGAAGAGGAAGGATGTCTCCTGAGAAAGATAGCTCAGATTTAATCTGATTGCATGTAACCTGCCAGACAAATCTCTGAAAGAGTGGCAAATAGGCAGCAAAGGAGCATCAGTGTGAGTGAAGGCACAGATTTTCAGTTCAACTACAGCACTCTATTTCTCTTGTCTCATGACTGCTGATATTATTTATATTATGTTGTCCTGTACATTTGCAGCTGTGAGTGACTTCTGATGATAAAACACATAATAATGTATTATCCATGTCTGCATGATGCTTACCGGAAATTGAAAATGTTTTCCTGTAATCAGAATTTATCATAGGGAAAAATTTGCAGAAGCAAGTGGCCTATCAGAGCTGTGGGAAACAAAGCATTAGAGGCAAAGTTCCTTGCTCAAGAAATGGAGGACCTGGCTCCTAAAAGCAGGTCAAGAGAAGGTTCATGCCTGTGTCAAAGAAGAAAAGAATAGGACAGGAAGAACAGCATGATGATAAAAGCAGATAGGAAAACTCTCCAGGAGAGAGATGGAAAGAGTGTGTGAAACCCTCATTAATATTATGTCAATTAGCAATAAATATATAGAGTCATATCTGATAAGTACTTATTTCACCCAAAGCTTGTGTACTGTTGTGCATATTTTCTGTCAATTCTTTGCCAGGATTAGCTAATCAGAGGAAAAAAATATTGATGATGTCTCAGAAGAGGAACTCTACTCTCTCTGGTAACCTTGAAGTAATGGCATATTACTTGTGTTACTAAATTATTAATTCGTTTTAATTTACTATTGGGTCACTTTCAGGGGGAACCTGAACCACTGAGAACAGAGCAGTATTAAACTGATGAATGAGAAATCAGCTGAATCGCCACAAATGAGGAAGAGTTCATTAATACAACTGTGAAAAGATTCTGGCTCTTTGTTTTCAAGAATGAATTCTGTGATCTCTAGCAGAGAAGCAGAAGAAAACTTTCTAGCTTTTACACTAACTTACTTTTTTCGGCTGGTGCTTCCACTGGAAAAAATCTTTTAAACTGCAAAAACTTTAAAAAATCCTGTATGGGTGAAAAGGCTGTGAAGATGATGAATTTTTGGTAGTGAAGCATCCCATGGGAGCTGTGCTATACAAGTCATCCTTGTGAAGAAGTCTTAAATACTCCGGAGTGATACAAACAGCATTAGGCACCTATTTCTTTGCAACATAAGCAAATACAGCAAATATGCTAGGTTAGGCATTCTTTGGATATGGCAGTCAAAGGCCAGACAATTCCAGAAACAGCAGTAGGCACTAAAACTTGAAAAACTGAACAGAAACCAAGGAGTGGAATTCAGTTTATGATAACAACATCTACATTCAAGCAATCTGGGAGGTATTTAGGTAATACCTTCTGAGGTGTCTTAGGCAATCTTTCCTGTCCTCTGGATGCTGCTCAAGGAGGGTATTGGTCTTCCACAGGCCTTGTGACTCATCTGCCTGTCCCCTGGGGATGCTATGTGTACTCCTGATCATTCAAAAGGTACTGGACACTGATGTGTGAGCAATTGAATCAAACTCTGCATGGAACTAGGCTTGTTGGAACTTGCAGTATAGCCAGGGGACAGAAAAGGGCTTCACATTGACCAAGAAGGGAGCTTAAAAGAAAATGAGATCTAATTGCTTGAGGGTTTTTTACATATAACAAAAAGAAGCAGATTTGTATATTTTACTATAGAATCTTGGTGTTATATAATAATATATTACTAAAAGTATGGAAATATAAATTAGATGTAATTTTTATAGGGAATAATACTTACATTTTATTATAGTGATAAGTTGAATAGAAATGACAGAAAATTTTATACTTACATTTAATAACCATAAAAGAAAAATTAAGTATAAAAGTGAGTTACAGATTAAGAACCAAAGAATAGAATGGAGAAAGTTGATACTGATCAATAATAGCTGCAGTATGCTGCTGAATTTGGAGAGGAATGGTGAGAATAGGACTGAAGAGATATTGGCTAGTTCTGTATGCATGTTTATTTGCAGCATTTTGGTCATGACATTTTAAATAAATAATCTTCTGAATCCCTAAATATGAACAGGTCAATTTTGTAAGCCCACGTTGACTTTAGATTTATGACCAGATACAGCATATAACAAATGCAAATTGAAACAGATAACTGTAAGGAAAACAACAGCTGGTTATCAGAAATAACAAAGACAAAAACTCGACATATGTCAAGAGGTGATGAAACAAAAATAACTATTACATATAAGTGACTGTTATGGATTTAAAATCTTGGAATTTTTCTTTCATCTACCAACCCTGCACCTCAGAGGGGTCACCTCCCCTCTCCTTTTCAACCTTGGAACCAGGAAAGAGACTGCATGCCCCATAGAAAAGAGTTCCACCTGGCCCCTTCATGAACTGCTAACAATGGATC
>JAWWEU010000111.1:85060971-85084886 GCA_035583155.1 Acropternis orthonyx
AAGAGGACTAGAGCCTCAGCAGGACTGCGACCACCACTCTCGACCGGACCGTGACCATCATCCTCACCGACAGGTTTCCTTCTTTCCTCTTACTTTGTATTTAGGAGGGCCAGGTGGTGCTCAGCACAGGGGTTGACAATCACCATTTTGTTTGTACCCCAGGGGTGCTGGGTTACAAACTTGTTTTTGTGGGTTAAACGGACCTTTTCCTCTGTACCCTTGTACTTATTGTGGTTTCTTTTTTTTTACTAAACGGTAATTCTGACTTGTAATCTATTTGTGAGTTAGATTCATTCCTCCTGCTGGTTTACCTTTAAACCAGCACAGTGACAAATCATAGAAGAAATGTATGACTGGCAAAAAAGAATTTGAGCATCTCAGCTGAGTTTAGAGAAGTCAGAGGCATATCTGCAAACATACATTCCTAAGACAAGTAAACAGAAAATACTCCCAAGTTAAAAGTGGAGTCTGGGGAGAGAGAAGAACTTTTAATTTTCTTTTTTCTTTCAGTCAATGGAGTTGTAATCTCTGAAGATAAAATAAGAGAAACTGAAGGAGGAAACACAAGAATGTTCACTTGATAGGCTTACTATCTGTTGTCATCAGATAGACAGAACGGTTGGACAGCAGTAGGAGACAGCTGCTTGCTTTGTCCTGGATTCTATTCTCTGGGTCAGATATAGCTCCTGGGAGCAGGAGATTTTTCTTGGACTATCTAGGATGCACATCTGGAATAGAAGATGGGACAGTCAGTATAAGAGCATGAAGGAGCCAGCAGGCAGGAGTCTGCACTGTTTAGATGCTGAAAGTTTTCTGAGAGGCATAGGGAACAAGCACATATATCTTAGAGGTGATGGGAAGAAGACCTCCCCGGTGGACCCCAGGCACGCTGCCCAGTGTTTGCTGCAACCCGGGGCATCAGGAGAAAGCTGTTGGTCTGAGGGAAGGCTGGTGAAAAGGGTCTGCATGCCAAAGCACAAGCTTTGTTTTGTAACCTTTTCTTTTAATGTCTCATCTGTTGATTTGACTCCTTCTGATGTCAGAAATTACTGCTTTTTGGTCTGTGTTTTCAGAAATCTTGGCTGTAGAGATCTGAACTTTTGCTATTTTTGGCACCCTCCCTGTAAGTGCAGACAGATGCATCCCAAAGTAGTGGCTGGCTTGTGAGCCTTTCAGAGTCAGCAAGGCCTGGATACATCCCCCTGAGTATTCAGCATAAAGCTGAAGTAATTAAGGGAAGGAATAACCTCTTCTAACTGCTATTCATTAAAAAAGTGTATGTTTTAGTGGAAACTTTTTCCCTAGGAATGCCTTGCCAGGCACATCAGTATCTGGCTAGAGGGCCAGCACAAGGCAGACCTGTTGCTCTGGATGATTGCTCCAGCACCTTGAGTGCCATAAACTGCTGGCATCTGAGCAGGTCAATCTATCTCCAAGAGAGCAGAAATTAAAATGCCTTTCTTAAACTGCACAAGTTTATGACAAGCTGAAAAAGAAGGTGGTTGACAAGATTTTTCTTCTTGTGAATTGTATTATATTGGTGCAGCAAGAGGAATCCACTGTTAGGAATCCTGTATCCAGAACACTGGCTCTCATCTAGTGTTCTGTACTTCTGCAATATAGATCAGGTATGTGTAATAAAGGTCATTTCTTTGAAAGTCAGCAAACAGTGCAGCATTCTCTTTTACAGCAGACAGAAGGCTGTTTACAACAGAGGAGAAACATTTCAGATATTAACACATTGTAATGTCCCCTCTTCCTTCATTTGAAAGACATTGCTAAAGAACAGGATAAAGAGCTGAAATAGGATCTCTGCATGTGAGGGCAGGGCTCCTCCCATCCCTTTTGAGAGGCTGAGTTTCCTATATAAATACTGCCTAAAGGAAAAAATATGGACTGGTATCAGAGAACCCCATAAATGCATCTCTTGGAAAAATGCTTGCTTTAACAAATACTATCTATGACAATGCTGGCAGCAGAACTTGCTAGCTGATGTTAACAGCTACATTGTGTCCAGAGTGCAACAGTAGGCTGATGCTTCTCTTATTTTTTGGAAGTGAGGTCAGTCTTTAAGTCTACTTTTACTTATTTCCATATACAGCATTTACAAGTATGTGTCTACATAGACATCTATATATTTATCAGACTTGCATATTTAGTATACACATTGGATTGCTATTAAAATGATTCTTCCACTAATCACTATCACACTGTTGTTTTCAGAACTGAAGAATAAAAATGAAATGGATGTCTGCCAAACTAACTAATATACTATCAGTTTAGTCATGAAAAGGGTTTCTTTACTGAAAAGAATACAGATTTTGCAGACTTGTGACTTCAGCAAAGTAAGTTAGGTTAGTGTCTGTTGAATGAGAAGAAAAGAGTTTTACATCATCCACATAAATCAAAAACAGCCCAGAGCCTAAGAAAGAACTGCAGGGAATCTCAGTAGGCATCCATGAACACAGTTAACAATAGCAGGTGTACATTTTCAAAGTGATGTGCGAGGTTTTAGACTCCTGGCAAATGTGAAGAAAGTCATGTGGCTAAAGGTCACATAATGCTGTGTGAAAATTCAGAAGATTAAGATCATTTGATCGGATGACATGAGAACTATAAGATAAAAGTGTCTGTAATTCCAAGTTTCAGTATAATGGAAATTTTTAAGGCTCTTTATGTCAAGAGACTGTAAATAGCTAAAGGAGTGCAGAGGGTGGGTTCACAGAACACTGCAATGTATGGGTAGATGGATATACAGGTGTGTGAATGTAAGTGAAGTAAGACACTATGAATACATTTTTTCCTTTTTCCCACTCATGACTTTTTTGCACCTGCATTATGGTCCCATATGTCATGGTACAGTGCTCAAATATACAGTGTTTGTCTACAAGCTGTAGTAGTGGCTTCTATTACAGTTAAGAGTTTTGATGGGTGTCTCTCCTAGTTATGAATACTCCACCAAATACTTGTTGTCATAGATTAACCCCAGCCAGGAGCCAAGCCCCACACAGCTGCTTGCTCACACCCCCGCCCGTGGGATCGAGGAGTGAATTAGAAGGGTAAAAGCCTCATGGCTCATGGATTGAGATAAAGGCAGTTTAATGGAGAAAAAAAAAGCAAAGCAAAGCAAGGAATTCACTGTTTACCCTGGACAAGCAGATGTTCAGCCTTCCCCAGGAGACCCAGGCCCCATCACCTGTCATGGGGACTTGGGAAGACAAACACCATCACTCCAAAAGCTCCCCACCTTCCTCCTTCTTCCTCCCACTTTATATACAGAGCATGATGTCATGGTATGGAATATCCCTTTGGTCAGTTTGGGTCACCTGTCCTTGCTGTGTGTCCTCCCAACTTTCCAAGTACCCCCAAATTCCTCACCAGTGTGACAGTATGGAAAGCAGAAAAGGCCCTCGCTCTGTGTAAGCCACTGCTCAGCAATAACAAAAACATCTTAATATTATTAACCCTGTGTTCAGCACAATCCAAAACATAGGCCCATACTAGCCACTGAGAAGAAAATTAACTCTACCCCAGCTAAAACCAGCACACTTATGACTAAAAATTAGGATCCTAAAATACTGGAAAAAAATTATTAGTAGTATACACCAAAGAATAAAGAATGTGATAAGAAAGTAAATATTTTAGGTAATAATCACCTCAGCTTTAGCTGTCTGAACTGAGGTTTCAGTCTAAGGTAGTTGTTTCAGGTTCTAAGGCAAATCACATATGTCTATATCCACTTAGATGTCCATCTTATTCATCCCATTTTTCATCTCCATAGTTCATCTTCTGAAGGTAGTCCCCTACATCCTATCATAATCTCTTCCCCAACCCCCCTTCCCCTTTTTTTTCCCCTCTGGTACTTTCTTTTGAGTCTATTCATGGATCTCTTTTTTGTTTTTAAATTTATGGACTTTTCTCCCTTCTGCATTGTTTTTTCTTCCCTTTTGCAGTCTTGCTTATTTTTGCTAGAATGAAGAGATATTAGTGACAAATGGGTGAATCCCAGAAGTTTGGTTCCTTATCTGATGTCTTACATTATGAACTTTTGTATTTCCAAAATTGGCCTGCAAAGTTCATGAGAACAGAAGACTCATGAGAAAAGACTGTCTTGCATGATTTTGAGTGTTTTCTCCTTTTCATTTGGCGAAGGATACAATTTGAATAGAGGACTTTGGCATTCTTACTTATAGATTTTGCCAGAAACTGGAAGCACAAAGGCATACAAAACTGAAGGAAAAGAAAAATAAATTAGTCAAGGGTTTTGAAGCTAAAAATAATTTGGATGCAGAGTTCAAGTTTTAAGAAAAGGTTCAGGGTCAGGAGCTGGAAAATATCTAATTTGATATGGCTTAAATTTACACATTGATACAGTTTTTCTAAGTTTTACAATTTGGACCTTGTATTAAACATGAGTCTGAAAGAAAGAAGAGCTGTATTTATTCTGTCAAAATCCTGCCTGACTAGGGATCAGCAAGCTCTGTTTTATGCACTGGGTGCAGTTCTTACACCATGGAAGTGATGATCTCTGCCATAAAAAGAATGCACTGGAAGTGGGCAGACAAAAGAGATTTATTATCCCAAAAATATAAGTGGGGAGTGTGACTTCCCAGTCCCACGGAGTGCTGATGGCAGATGCAGGTGCAGGATTCTGTTTAGTAACAGCTCACACAGGAACCATTTCTGGCCTGTAAGAACAAAGCCTTTTAACACTACCTGTTCTAACAACAACCTGAACTCCAGAAGCTGGAGGGTAACTGTAAACCACACGTGGTCAAGGGTTTCAAAGCAGACTGGGCGCTACAGCTGTGTAATGAGGTTCATAGTGGTGGTAAGTGCCAACTCTTCTAATAGAAGTTGCCTTCAGCCACCTCTTAAAAAGCAGAATGCCTTAGATTTTATGAGTAACTAAATGATGTTTTTTCATTTGATGGAATCTCTAATTTAGTTTTCCACAGGTTTTTTTGTGTGTAAAATAGTGACTTTATGTAGATCTAAAAAAGGCTTGAATGGCACCTAATTTCTGTTACTAAAAAGAATGGCTAATGAAAATATTAATTTTTTTATTGAAGTAATAATTAATTTTTTTCTAGTATGGAATGAAATAAAAGAAAAATTGGCATCTCGATACAGCTCTGCTGTTGCATACTCTTTTTGAACACCACAGAAGAGTGAAATAGTGCACTCTGCTTACACTTGAGCATATATCTTTGGGGTGACTACCAGATAATTTCTTATACTTGTCTGAGGCATTAATTTGAATTTCTAGGTGAACTCAGAAAAGAATTTAAAAAAATCTCAAAGTACACGAATTCCCAAATCCAACTTATAATAAATTTATTGGTAAATGGATAATGTGTCAGAGCAGAAACAAATATGAATGATGGAGCACAGGAAAATCTTTCAAAAATGAAGTCATAAAAACTTAATGTGTCTGAAGTCCAAATGTTTTACATTACATTTAGGAAACCAATGCATTTTAATATGACTTACAATTTTTTACTGTAGAGCTTGTTGTAGTGGACAATATAATCGCTGGATGAAAAGAGAAATATTTAAAACCAAACTGAAAGTAAAATTACATTAGCTGTTGCAAATAAAACTAGTTGCTGGTTGTAAGATACTCCATACATGGATGCTCATACAAATGCTTAGTCTTATTGTGAATAATGTTTAATGGAAACACAAGGAATCTGGCAGTTAAAAGAGCCACAGCAGCTAAAACAAAGAAAAGATGTAAATAAAGTGGACCTTGCTCCCGCCTGAAGTAGTAGAATTTAATAGAACAATAGTTTAAGATATTGACATGACATTTCACCTGTTGCTTGCATGCATCTAAAAAGTGTAGCACAAAGCACACCAGCTCTGGAGTCATATTTTGGATTCAAGAGTGAAGAGCACAAAATTACCGTTAAGATTCCAAGCTGAATGCCTTAATGTAACTCCAAAGCTTATGTCAATTTGCAACTGCATACAAATAGCAGATGTTTTAGTACACTTTAGAAATCCCATTTGCTCCTGAGAATAATTGTGCATAAGCTATTCACTGATTGCTACTTTTATATGCTTCCATTGAAATATCTAGAATGATTAGCTGCCCTTGATGTATTGGTGCCTTTAGTGAACCCTCCTGAAGAACGAGGAGATAAAGGTTTGTGAAGACAAAAAATGGGGCCAGGCTCCTTCAGGGTCTGTTTGCATGGGACAGAGAATATGTTGGGAAGGGAATCCATGAAGCAGACAAGCCATTGAGGAGTGGATATCAGGAAAGATAAGGAGCAGATTAGCTTTTATATTCAGGATCTCCTTGACTTCACAGAGCTATACAGGGCAAAACTAGAGACATGCCGCTTGGGAGCTTCTGCATCAGCTTCAAAGGGGAAAGTAACATTGAGGACATCTTGGAAGTCTGTCACAGACCTCCTAATTGATAGAAAACAGAGGAAGAGGCCTTCTCCAAACAACCAGTGGAAACTTCCCACCTGAAAGCACCTATTGTTATGGGTGGCCTCAACTGTCCAGACAACTGCTATGAGGGCAATGTGGCTTCATGCAGGCAGCCCAAGGCTGGACTGTGGAGGCAGCACATTTCCAATGCAAATGTTAGAGAGGCTGCAAAGGGGTGTTGCTCTGGAGAACTTAATGACCGCAGACTGAGAAGGACTGATGAAAAATGCAGTCACTGGTGGCATCTTGAGCTGCAGGGAGCTCAAGGCAGGGGAGTTCAGGGTTTAGAGGAAGTCTGGAAACAAAACTGCAGAGTTAGGGATCTAGACTTTCAGAGAACCGATTTTGTTATTTATAAAATTTCTAGCTAGGCAAAGTCCTCTGTGAAGCTGCCATGCAGCATTAGGGTGCCCAACAGAGCTGGATGACTCCTTCAAAGTGAAATCATTTGAGGGATACTTTTGTGTGGGAGAACTAGAAATTTCAGCACAAGGCCAGCTTGACTGAAAGGGTGCTTCTTGATGAACTAAAATACAACCAGTGAACGTGTTTGAAATCGAAACAAAAACAAAGGATGAATATAAAAGGATCACTAAGGTACTTAAAGACAAAACCAGGAAAGTCAAAACCCAGGTAAAGCTAAAAATACCTTCATTAAACTGAGCAATAAGGGCAAGTTTTAAAGGAAAAATTTTGGGCTGCTGGTGTGTAAGAGACAGCACAGTGTGGGTTATATGGAAAAGGCTGAAATATTCAGGGCCTTTTTAACCTTTCTTATCACAGGCAGAACCTTCTCCCTGATCCTCACAAATGCAGAACAGTTTTGGAAGGAGCCAGAACTGTGTGAACAAGTTAGAAACCACTTCATCTGGACATATTCATGTTCCTGGGACTAACCTAAAGGTGCTTGTAAAGTTGGCTGCTGTAGTTGCCTTCCTGGCTGCTGTGATTGAAAGACTCCTGTGTATTGTCTGTGAAAAATTGTGATGAAGAGAACAGTACAGTCGTGTTCAAGAATGGCAAAAAAAGAGGATCTGGAACAATTTCAGCTGCTGGCTCACCTCAGTCCCTGTGAAGATCATGGTGCATGATCTTCACTTGGAACCCATTTCTAAACTCAAACAGGACAAAGAGGTAATCAGAAACAGACATCCTGATTGTTTTCTTTAGGGAAATGACTGGTTATAAGAATGAGGAGAGAGAGATGGATATGCCTTTAGTAAGGTTTCTGATCCCAGATCTGTCATCTGGAAGCTGAGAATGTATGGGCTGGATGATCAGAACATTGAGTGAATTGAAATGACTCCATGCCCAGGTGGTGATCAGTAACAAGCAAAGTATTCCAGGGTTGATAATGGAGCTGATGTTCATCAGTATTTTTATCAGTGACCTGTATAATAAAGCAGAAAGCACCGTTCAGCAAATTTGCATGCATCACTAAGATAGGGAGGAGCTGCTAATAGAGCAAAGAACACAATTTTTATCCAGACTAATCTTGAGAAACCTGAGGATTGGGCCAGCATGAATTACAACAAAAAGAGTAACTGTCTGCACCTGGAAGATTGGGAACAGGCTGGGTGAGAAGGGACCCTGCTGCAGCAGGTCTTGGGAATACAGTGGAGGAAAAACAAAGTTATTGGCTCATGTAGGTTGAAAAGGTTTCTAGAGGTTGACTTGTGCCTTCTGACATTAGATTAGGTTGCTCAGAGCCTTGTCCTGTTGTGTTTTGAATATCTCCACACTTTAACTTGATATAGTGCTTATCTTCCCTTATGTTGGGAATTTTCCCTTATACTGAGTTGGAATTTGCACCTGAGAGCAGAGTAGCTCTGTTCCCTCTATACTCTCTCAGTCCATTGTTATAGATAACAATAATATATCCCACTGCCTTCTTTCTCCATACTGACCAAGCCTAACTCCCTCAGTTTCTCTTTGAACATCCTGTGCTTCAGCCTCCTGACTACTTTGGTGACTCTCATGCTGGAGTGATCCCAGAGGCCAATATCTTCCTTGTACTGGATTAAGCCCAGAATGGCATGCAGAACATGTGGTCTCACAGAGCTGGAAAGAGGGAATAGTCACTTCCCTTGACTGTTGGCTAAACTCTTTAAATACAGCCCAAAAGCTGGCTGTCTTTCCTTGCTGCATGTGCACGCTACTGAGTCATTATCAGTTTCTTTCCCACAGGGACACGAGAGGCTTTTCTGAAAAGCTGCTGGAATAAGAGCCAAAATTGCACCGCTGTTATGAACAAGAAGTGGATAATGGGCTATCGCACACATCACGAAGGTGTGGCCAAAAGATTGGAGGGATTTAATATAACCCTCTGCATCATTCTGGTGAGACCATATCTGGACCAGTTTTAAGACCCCTTTTCCAGTGGTTGAAGAGAAATGGTGAGAGTCTAAAGGAAACCTTCTTCAATGGTCAGGGATTTTGAACAGATGGCCTTTACAGAAGGGTTGTGACAGCTGAGCTCATTCAGCATGGAAAAGGGGAAGCTAAGGGATAGTCTGGCAGCAGATTACAAATTTCTCAATGGTAGTTGCAAAGGTTATGGAGCTTAAGTCTTTGCAGTAGTGGCAGATGATATAATATGAAACAACAGTAGAGCTGCAGTTTGAGGGGTTAGATGTTAGGAAAAACTTTCACTGGGACAGTAGAGAAGTACAGGAATAGTTCACCCAGAGAGCTTGGGTAAACTTCGGTAAACAAAGCTATGGCAGACCTGATCTAGCTCTGGCAATTATTCCTCTCTGAGTGGGATTTTGAGACCTGCAGAGGTTCATTTCAGAAACATTTCTGTTTCTGTGATCTGCTTTTGCTAGGCAGAAATCCCTCAGATGAATAAACTGTGCTGCTCACCAGAAATCACTGACACTTCTCAACACTCAAGGTGGCACAGCTGGAATGAATAACCCTTTCCACTGATAAGCACCAAGAAGAATGGAATCCTTTAATATTTTTTTTTTAAATTGAACTTGCCTGCAGTGATTCACATGTCCATTTTGACCTTCCTGTTTAATCTCTTAGAGTAGATAAAAATAATACAGGATTAATCACTATTCTGATCAAAGAATAGCTTGAGCAGAATGTTGCTATTTCTTCACTTATTTGTCATCATTTCACAGAGGTTAGTGTTCTGAAATGAAAGATGGTCAGAAGGGTATATTTACTTGGAAATTATGGTTAATATCAAGAAGTTGATAGTAAGGGCTATTGGTGTAGTAGTGACTACTATGAGGACTGAGATTCCTGATGCTTTGATCTCTCTTCGGGTGGATGCTGAAGCAATGGCATGAAAACAAATTTCCCAATGAACCTCACTGGCAATTTAGACAAGGGCAAAAAATGGCTATGAAAGAATCCAAACATTTCAAGCAATGCAACAAAATCAATTGGTTTATTCTTCTTGTTGTTGCTAGTACATATGGAAATATCATTAGAGAAAGAAGCCTGTCTTAGTTTATATTAGCTTAGTAATGCTATTAGTATACTTGTGTTATCATATGTTCAGAAGATTCATACTTGTTCACCTCAAATGTGAGCAAGGGTGTACTCCTTTATGTGTCACATTTATATATGAATGCGTTTTCCTGGCATAAGTTCATTTGCAAGAAATGTACATGTTGGAAAAAAAAGACTCTTTTTTTTTTTACAATCTGGCACTCAGTACAAGTAGCGCAGAAGAGTTCATACCTGGTATTCCTTATTTTGCATAAGCAGGAAGCATGACATGAGCTGCATTGTTTATATGTGTTGTCCAATAATGCAGTGGCAGAGGGGAACCTGGTGTTGTTGACAGCATTAAACAGCTCATTCTCTGCAGTGAAAAGTGGGCACTGAACTTATGAATTGTGTTATTCCTGCACAGGCAAAAAAGAAGGCAAGTCTACCTAATCATGACTCTGACACAATAGCAGAATTTTAATTATTCTCATTAGGAAAGTTTTATTAAATTCATATATTTCAATGAAGTTTTTGGCAGGATACCAACAGCTGTCCCAAGCTGATCAAGTAGTTTGAATTTTTTAAAAATATTATGGTCTGTGATTTTATTGGAGTCAGACAATGGGGCTGAGGGTTTCCAAAACTTTTAGTCCTCTTGATCCAAACAATGGGTTAATTTTTAAATGCTTAAATAGCATTCAGTTCTAGACCAAAAGTAATGTCACATTGCAATAAAAGGAAGTAAGAATTTCTTTGCAAAAAGAAAGCTTAAGTAAAAAGCTGGAGTACTATGCCATTTGGAATGCAGATATAAATTTAATCACTGATCTGTTTAGATTGGAGTAATTCGAGGAATGGGAAATTTCAAAACGTTTTGCATTAGTCAATATTGTTGAAGAGGTGACCTGGCAAAGCATAAAGCCACTGTGTCAGTTGCCAGAAATCCATTACTTTGTGATTGTTCTTGAGCCTAGAAATGGCTTCCACGCTATAAATCATAAAAATTTCTTTTTATACTCAAATCTCCAGGTTTTTACTTCAACATTTCTCCAGTAATAATACCAAATGTTAGGTTATGTGTAATAATGTATGGAACCCCAGTTCTACAAATACATATGAACTGCATATTCTACAAATACATATGAACTGCCTATTCTACTTGTGAAAAGTCCCAAATCAATGAAGATATTTTTGCATGTGAAATTAAGTATGCACATAAGCGGGAGATAAAGGCCTGAGCAGTGTGTTTGCTTTCTGTTTTCTGTATTATCTTAGAACTTGCCATGGGAAAACCATGAGATGCTCCTCAAGGAAATCTAGTTCAGAAAATAGTCCTGTTTCAAGGATTGAGATGAAGTCAGATACAGGTTCTTATAAGTCTCTTGGAAAAAGTGTCCCTTACCCAGAGGTTAAGAAAGGAAGAAGCTGTTTGGAGAGAGTTCAAACTGGGACCTGGGTCATAATGGTCCTTTTACAGCATAACTACCTGGATAGATGTCTACAACATCCAAGGTATGCAAAAATAATCCAGAAATGTCTGATGACCTGACTTCTGCAAAACTTCTAATAAAGATGAATGGTGCAAAGCATAGAGTCTGATCTCTGTCTCAATAAAGGAACTGTGACAAATACCCTGGGGTTCTGGTTGCAATTTTTAGCCCAAGATCTGCACAGCCTCCTTATTTGTGGTGTCCAGAAGGTAAAACTCTTCATCCCTTTATGGGAGAAGCAGTACTATTGCAGTTATGAATATTCTCTTTTGGTTTATTTGCAAGTTAGGAAGGTACCAACGAGAAGTTGCTTTTTAGGTAGACAGAGTATGGTCACTAGAGACTTTGAGAAGTACTTTCAATAAATTTGAAGAATGTTTTCAAGGAGGTGAGAAAAAGAAACAACTGTATTTCTGTAATGGAGCTTTATCCTTCCTATTCCTACATAGCTGGATATGCCATGTTCCTGCTGTATTATAAAGCTCTGTCTCCTACCTTCCTGTTAACTCTCCCTGCTTTAGACTTTGCTCTTCCACTATTGTGTGTAAAGGTTGAATTAAGCCCTCTGGAAATTTTTGTACTAGTACGTAACTGTATCTTGTCAGACAACTCACAAAAGACCAGCTCAGTTTTTAATTCCCAAATGGGAAAACCCCATACAGAATCATAGAAGTTTGGTGTTATTGTTTGGTTTGAATCTTGGCAAAATGCCAAGTGTCTCAGAGTGGTACAGAGTTTAAGTTAAAAGACATGAGGGCAAAAAAATTAAAACTGAAACTGATATATATATACATATATTTACACAAATTTACCACATATATATGTATAAATATAAAAGACAAACCAACAATAACTTATTGAAACCTCCCTCTCAACAACACACAGGTTTCACCACCCAGAACCCCAGAGAAACACACCCCAAAGAGAGGGAAAGAGCAACCCAAACAAAACAAAAGTATTTTACTTCCCTAAGAGCAAAACTGCTGTGGATATCTTGGCACAGGAGCGGTGAGGCCTAATCTCTCTGAGCAGCAGGAGCGAGGTGCTCGCAGCACGGCCAAAGGGAGAAGAGAGAGAGAGAGAAGGGACACTGGGAGCTGGTCTTTGATTTATAGGTGAGCTGATGTCAGATGGCGTGAAATATCTCACTGGTCATTTAAGTCAGCTGATACTTGTCCCTAACCACATGACCCATGAAATTGGGGCCTATCTAAAACTAAAACTTTAATCTGAGTTTTTTGGGGTTTATCAAACCCATCATATTTGGATTGGAAGCAACCTTTAAAGGTCATCTAGTCCAACCCTCCACCAATGAGCAGGGATGTCTTCAACCAGATCAGGTTGCTCAGGACCTCATCCAGGCTGACCTTGAATGTTTCCAGGGGTGAGGCATCTGCCACCTCTCTGGGCAAACTCTTCTATTGTTTCACCACACTCATCTTAAAAAATTTCTTCCTTGTATCTAGTCTAAATATACCCTCTTTTAATTTAAAATCAGTACCCCTTGTCCTGTGACAACACTCCCTGCTAAAAATCTGTCCCCATCTTTCTTATAAGCCCCCTTAAAGTACTGAAAGGCTGCAATAAGATGTCTCTGAAGTCCTCTCTTCTCCAGGATTAGTAATCCCAAGTCTTTCAGCCTTTCCTCACTGGAGAGATGTACCATTGCTTGGATCATTTTTGTGGCCCTCCTCTGTACCTGCTTCAATAATCTTTCCTGTGGTGAGGACCCCAGACCTGGACACAGCACTCCAGGTGGGGTCTCATGGGGGCCACATAGATGGGGATGTTCACCTCTCAACATGCTGTCCCACTTTTCTTTTGATGTAGCCCAGGATATGGCTGGCTTTTTGGGTCATGTCCAGCTTTTTATCCACCACAATCCCCAAGTTCTTGGCAGAGTTGTTCTCAACCCGTTCATCCCTCAGCCCTGTGTGGATACCAGTGGTTGCTACAACCCAAGCGCATTTGGCCTTGGAGAACTTTAGAAGTTAACATGGGCCCACTTCTCGAGCTTGTCCAGCTCCCTCTGTAAAGCATCCATTACTTTGGAGTGTCAGCCAATCCACTCAGCTTGAGAAAGACTGTACCATCTGACTGTGAATCCCCACCATTCCATAGGAAACAGAGAAGATGCCAAAAAAGCCTACTAGGACAAGCTTTTATTCTATTCCTGGTTAACTCTTTAACCTGCTTGTCATGTGCTGGTCTAGTAAGAAAATCAGTGACAGTACATTTGGCACTAACAACATTATTTTCTTCTCTAAATTACAATGCCACTAAACTCACCAGTAAAAAAGGCCTTCAATTTTTGTGAAGAAAAAGCTATTACATGTTTTTTTACATTTCTTTCTATTGCTATATTAGTCTGAATATCTAAACCTACTGCTCATTTTATTGGCTTAACCAATACACACTAGTGCTTCTGACACAACCCACTAAATCCGAAGTCTGGTGGAATAGAATGCAACAAAACACATAAACAGTCAAAAATACATATTTCACAGTTTCTGTCTTTTTTTGCTTGCAAAATGCCACCCTATTTTGTTTGGGTAAAAAATACATTGTGAACAAAGATGCAGCTTTGCCAATACACCATTAGGAAGTACTGGGCTTTACCAAGGATACAACAACAACAACAACAACAAAATCTTGGTGTTCCAGTTCACTTGTAATTATAGGAAGAGAGACTTAAAATCTCAGTTCTAATGCGAATAAAAGTAATAGATTATGACTTTTTTGTGTCATCTAGCAGCTAAACCAAGGAAATAAGAGGAAGCTGAACTTCCTCTTTGTCGGTGGTAAACTTGAAGTAATAAACCCTTGTTGAATTTTTCTTAAGAGAAGTGAGGAATAGCAAACAGCTCCTGTTTCTGCTCGTTGCCCACAGCGTTTGTAACATCAGCACATAGAAGAATCTTGGAACTGCAGCGATTTGTTGCGACGAGCCAACAGCAACCTCCAAAGAGGTCATCCTAATAAATCTAACTGCTGGCAGTTGTGAGTACTTCAATGTGATTTCAGGGTGAAATCTGCTGCTTACAGAACCCTACAGTTTAATTTGCTAAGGTTGCCTGGTAAGTAAGAGACTTTTCTGGAGAGTGGATCTCATATAAAAGCAATGTATACTTTATTTAAACTTCAGGTCCTGCTTCTGATCAGCTTTTACGTTGGCTGTTGACCCCACTGTGGCTTAAACATGCTTTCTGGTGTCTTTGTTCTCTAGGTTAGAGCTTCTCAAATTTTCTTGTGTGGATCCTGCCATGTGCAAATGGCAAGCAATATCAGTAATGACGACAGCAGCAGTAGCTCCTGTCTCTGTTGAGGCCCATATGCACGAGGAAATACTTACACCTTGACTCTTGCTCCTTCATCCATCTGTCACACATTATCTCCTCCTTAAACTCACTTGGTTAAATTTTTTGCCATTTGTCTCTCTCTTGCCACTGCACTTTGAAAGAAATTTGGAAAGCTCTGCAGTAAGTGGTACAGAAAGAAAAAGAAGCTGTAGAATGCTACTGAAAATGAAAGTAGCATCATGTTGGAAACTGAGAACAATTTTTATTTTTGTTCTGTTGTTTTATAGGATTTTTTGTGGGACTGCAAATAGTTCTTACTCCAGTGAAGATCACCAAGGTGGTGTCTGATGGAGATAAAACTTTGAGGATCTTGACCAAAGTAAAACTGAGTTCTGAAAAATTTCCTATTCCAGAAATTATTTGGCAGTCCAGTAAAGGAAGTTAGGAAACATGTATTGCTTAACAAACTGTTGAAATAGAATGTTTCATATTAGTGCATTTTGCTTTTGGTTGTGCCAGACTGAAGTGTGACACCTCCAGCTTGTAATAGAACAATACCAGCCTGGTGGGTAATTGGATAGAGGGACCACCTGGGAGTCTCCGGTGCTATAAACACAAGCCAAGAAACAGTGGCTGAACACTTGGCAAATATCTGACAAGGGAAACCTAATGAGTGGAAAGACTTCACTTGACTCTATTGTCATTCCTGAGTTAGGGGACTAGAGCAGAAGAAAGTTATTGCTTTTTGTTCATTTGTTTGAACAATGAGGGAACAATAACAAACTGCATTTTCTAGAAAGGTGATCTTTAAACCTGGAGACCTACACATCACAGAATACTGAATCATTTTACAGAATAAAAATAATTAATTGTGTGAGTTATTTTTAGGGATGAGTGGTAATTATTAAAGTGAATTTCATACAGTAATATCAATGAATCCTTATCTGAATTTGCTGACGTACTGAAGGGCAGGACTACCATTGACAGACCTTGATATGGAGGCTGACAAGTATCTCAAGAAATTTAGAAAACAAAAGTGCAAAGTCCTGCACCTGGGAGGGAATGAGCCCAGACTGACAATTGGCTACTAGGGAGGAAATCTGTAGAAGGTCTGTTAGTCCTGGTAGACAAGAGGCTGAACAGGAGTCCATAGAATGCCCTTGTAGTAACAAAGGCTCATCACATCCTGGACTACAGTAGCAAACAGTAGCTAATTGGTCCAGAAGAGTGACTAGTCCATTCTACTCCACCCTTGTGAATCTATATCTGCAATACTCTGTCCAGTTTTCAGCTCCCTAGTAAGAGATATATTAGCACATGATGGTATCCAGTGCAGAGCCATGCCACCAAGATGTTTAGGGGGCTGGAGCGTACAAGGAATGAAAAGATGCCAAAGGGTCCAGTTTGTTTAACTTGGAGAAGTGCAGGCTGAAGAAGGAGCTAATTGCCCAATGGGTGGGTTAAGAGGAAGTCAGACTTTATCTGGACGTGCATAACAGAAGGAAAAGAGGCACTTATCACAATCTGCAACAAGGAAAATTCTGACATGAGAGTGGGTAAGCAGTGCAAAAGCTTCCCCAGAGATATAAAGAGAACTACATCCTTAGGGATGTTCAAGATTTTAGTAGGCCTGATCTAGCTGATCTGACTATGAAGTGGACCTTGCTTTCTGCTGGAAAACTGAACTAGCTCACAATCAGATGTTTCTTTCAGTCTGAATTACTTTATGATTGCAAATACTATAAATCCTGATTTACTGAATGTTACTCATAAGAAATATATCTATTTCATCCTGACCAACCTTTAGAGCTGATACAGTGAATGTCAAGCTATTGCTGTTAAGGCACAATTTGCAGCTAGACAATTTCTCCCCAGGTTTCCCAATTGAAAAAATATTTCTTGTTGGCTTTGACAAGGGCTGTGTTGAGGAATCTGCTTGCCTCCAGAATGGGATTTTTGATCAGAGAAACTTACAGTCCACAGTTAATAACAAAGAATCAAGTGGTTGAAGCATCAGCCTGGCAAATGAACATTGTTTCATTTTCTGTCTGATTTTGGAACTTGGAACTACATGGAAAATGAACATTTTACTTACTGCAAAAGTTATCTTTCATCTTATCTATTCCTATTACCATATGCTTAAAAAGAAAAAATGTTGAAACAGTCCTTCATATGACTCTCAGAAAAAGTCCTGAATCTTGAAAGACTGGCTATCTGAACATCTCCTCCTAAAGGAAGCTGTTCTGATGCTAAACTAGTGTTGGATTCCATTGAAAGCAGAAATTTAATTTTCACCCATGATCTTTAGCCTTGAAAATAAATTACTTCTTTCTTCATTTTGATTCCTTGTCTAACTTTCCTCTTACAAATTCTTGATATTTTTAATTTACTGAAGTATAAGAGAAATGAAACATGCCTTTTAACTCTCACTCTATGTAGAATGAAGATGAAATTGTTACTGATGGTAACTGAGACTCTTCAAGAGTAAAATTACCTTGCCATTAATTCTACTTTTGTGACCAATGAAAGATAAAACTCACCTAAAATCTAAGTTATTTGCTTAAACATCCCTGGATATTTGTAATCTTTTCAATTGGGTAACTCAAGTAATGGAACTGGGGTTTTGAGTGAAATAAATTAAAATTAAGCTTTTTATGCTATGATAATTTCAAGATACTGGGCCATGAGAAGTCACCATACTTTTCACTGTGACTGATCAAATAGATTTATGTAATTATAGTGATTATGATATGCATTTATGGAAGGAAGGATATAACTTTCCCAAACTTTTATACAATATAAAATATTACTTGGTTTATTTGCCTCTCATTTTTATTAGGTAGTATAGAGATGGTGTTGAACAAAGAAAGCACTATTTCATTGCGTTCTCTGTTGCCTTTGATTTGTGGACCACTAAACATTTTCCAAGATTTTTCTAGTTCAATTCATAGGTTCTTTGCCCTCTTCCATGGGTTTCTTGGGGTTTGGTGGACACTGAGATACCCACAAATGGGTTGTATTTTGCTGTTGCTTTGCACTCTGGGTGGATATAATATTCATTGCCCCTTTACCTGAGCACACCACAGTTACTAACAGGATTTACTACCTGAGTGAGGTGAGGAAGTATTATCCCTATTTGTTGCTGGTAAAAGGTACAGGAAAGGATGTGGGATATCCGCAGCATCACACTGGACAAGGGGACAAAGCTCCAGCTCTTTATATGTGGGTCCTAGCCTACTTTCCCCATTCCTCCTACCTTCGATCAAACAGTAGTTGAAGAGGGTCAGACTAAACCTCTGCCTAGCTCTTCCCACCTTTGGCTGTAGCCACTGCTGGATGATGAAAAAAGCACTTAGGAGCTAAGTGCCTTGTCAGTGTTGTCTCTTTCCTACTCCTGGGATGTAGAAGGGCCTAGGAGTCTGTAAGTGCAGGAGACTGATGGTTTCCTGCCTGCCATGTTTGACAGCTGACAACATACCAGGGAATTTGTCTCAGCCATTCCTGAAACCCACTTGTAACTATGTCCCTCAAAATGTCCTTTAGTAGTAGGTTTCACTTTTCATCAGAAATCTGCATCTCTTTGGTTTACACTGGAATTGGGTGCTAAATAGTTTCCCCATTAATGGATTTTGGTTGTCACCTTTTCCAGATCCTACATCATTGCCTAGGTATGATTCTTGGATACATATTTGTATATGCTTCCTCTTAGATAAACAATTATCAAAATTCCAGTTTTACTCTATATATATATTACCCTGTTTATTTGGGCAAAGATCCTGTTGGGGTAAAACTCATACTGATACTGATCCACTTTTAAATATCTGAGCCCTGAATTTGGTAGTGCCTGAAGACCTTTGTAATTTATATGAACTTGCTGAGACAAATGGATCTGATTGAGACCTCAATATGCCAAATTAAATGAAAGTTAGTTTTACAGAAAGCCTGCAGAACTGACCTATATATGAACACCTGAATCACTACTTGGCCCATTGTCTCCAGATGAAGACTGAGATACAGCCCTAAGATATTTCAGGATGAGATACTTCTACTTGGAACACTGATCAAAACTAAGAAGATACTATGTAAGATTAAATAACTTGCAGGATATTTTTACAGTATGATTAAATTTCTAGTCACTTGCAAAAGCATTTTGCAGCAACAGGAATGAGAGCAAAAACATCAGCAACTCAGATTGGTTCATTTTCTGGATAACTCTGAAATTCTGGAAAAAAACAGAGACTGGTTTTCTGTATAAAATGAGTATAAAAGTGCTTATACTCCTGTACAGCTATCTTAATTCATGGACCTGAGAGCCATTCTGTGAGCAAAATGTGTGGATGGGACCTTTATAGAGAGTTAAGAGTCCCTTTTATTGGCATATGTTCTGGGCCAGGACTCAGGGACATTTTATGGGCTGCCATGAGGTATGGCACACCAGTTTTATTTAACTGGGAACTAGAAAGCTAGGCAGAATTTTAAGACTAACAAAATATTTTTAAGACTAACAAAAAAAAATCCTATTATGTTACATTCATTATAGACAAGAACAACCTCTTCTTTACTGCAGGGACATGAAAATTTGGCTCTAACAAGGGGGTATTTCACTTTAACCAATTTTAAAATCAATCAGTGCAACAAATGAACCCCTGCTGTTGCATATTTTGGTTAACTTTTAAAAATTATGGGAAGATTGCAATAAACATCCTTATTAATGAAAATTTAGCACAGTTCATGAAACTATGTACATTTCAAAATTTACCAGAGACCAATCCCTGGCAAAAATTCTGTTATTTCCCAACAGTCAACTTCAAATGGTAGTCCCTAGCCACTGCCTTTTCATCTTAACTCCTAGGCTACTTTTCAAATATGGAAATTTCCTCTGTATTTCAGGTTGCTAAGAATCTGAGTCACAACCCAAACTGTACCCCTAGTGAGAAGTGGGCACTGGACTTGGGAAGTCTGAAATAGTTTACAGAGATCTATGTGGTCTGATAACCACAGCCCTGAAATCACCCTTTAAGACCCCTTTTCCCAGCCCTGCCACTCATGAACCTCTCAGTGCAGCCTGAAGGCTGGGAAACACAGACTCAATGGAGTGGGGGGGCATTTCAGCACAGGGAAGTGTCCATCCTTTCTCACTATATGAAACATGTCCAGAGAGCAAGGAGGAAGGATAGTCACAGCTACTGCAGCTCCAGGTGCTGCTTGGCAGTCTGGCACCAAGATGATCTGAGTCTGATCAACTAGGCTTTGCCATGAGCTTTCCAAAGGACACCTGTGGTGTGTACAACTTTTCTGGGCTCTTTTGACGGACGATGAAACTCCTACAGTTCTGTCATACTGTTCTGTAGCCCAGGTACACACACATATCCTAAATACCATCCAGATAGGAGCATGGTCTCACTGGTTCCTTCTGCAGATATGCATAATAAATAGGTTATGCAACATCTGTAGGTCAAATTTGCAGGACAGCAAAGGAAACTTGGCTATACTTCAGTAAGTGATTCAGATGAAACATAAACTTCTCTGAGTCTTATTCATCAATGTAAAGTGTTCATGGGTCATGAATCAGCATCTTTAGTGCTATTCAATAATTTGCCTCCTTAGTTCATGCACGTTCTTATGAATCATGATCCCTCTTTACTATGAACAACTAGGTTTGACTTGACAGGTCGTACAGCTAAACAGCTTTTCTCTGGTATAAAAATGTGCTTCTCTCTTTCTTCTCCATTGTGTTTGTTTGCCTTCTGACATACTGTGTTCTCTGTGTTTTAAGTGCCACCACTAGAACTTCTATTTCAAAGTTCTGCAGAGGGGATTTTTCACTTTTGAGTACCAGCTACATTCAGGATTATGGAACAGAAGTTTATCCTAATTATCTCAGCAAGTGACCCCAGTCACTGTTCCTGTACCAGCTGGCAGTGAAAAGAACAGTGTCATCGCACCTGACTAGGAAAGGGGGCAGGGGAAATGAGGGCTTCTCCTGTGCCATAGTGGTTCACTCCACACTCACAACCATGAGGAGATCCATAAGAAAATGTCCTCTTGCTATACTGCTATACCAAACTCAAAGACCACCTCATCTAGAAGCATGTGCTCCAAATCATAAGAGCAGTTCCTTGACACATGTACTGGGTTCTGGTAATACAACATGGATGTAGGAGCTGTAGAGCCCAAGTTGTTGCTTGCTGGTGGAGCAGTATGTATCTGCTGGGTTGGCTTCATGCCATGATGGCACAAAATCAGAGGATGAATGCCCTTTGCAAAACTGATGACAGGGTCTCATCAGGGCTTTACTGCTTGCTGACGAAGACATAAGATAAAGTGGCAAGTTACTGCTGAAAAATCTGTATAAACCACCTAAACAACAGATTTACTACTGCTGAATTGAAAGGAAACAGTCTTAGGTGAGCTTCACTGCAGTGTAGTCATCTACTATGACTGACACACATGAGTGAACAGGGGTGAGTCAAGTGTGAAAAGGCACTTAGGAGGAGGCAGGGAGGTCCAGGTGTGCTGGTGCCTCCCAGGGAGGGCTGAACAATGCCCCGCTGCATGCCTCTAAAGCCAGCTGTTGAGAAAACCAGCACAACTGCTACAGCCATACCGTTCAACACAGTAAAACTTTTCATTACCTTCTCGGGGCAGGAAAGCACAATTTTTTTCATGAAGTTTCACATAATTATCCACACACAGCCCCAGCACAATAATGACAGGTGTTTCTGGTTTATATGCCATTTGCACCTAAGCTCTTCTGGCATGCATACAACTAGGAAAGGAGCTGGCAGGATGCCATCACTTTGAGGTGCTCCAACCTCCAGCCCCTCAGCCCTCTCCCTTTCCTTTGCTGAAAAAAATTGCTTGGTGACACCTCTTTGCAAAATCAACTTCATTAAGTGTCTTCTACTTCTGAGAGATCCCCAAATCGTGCCTGTGAAGACAAGATATCTATTCCTGCTTTGGAGAAAATTTTCTAGTACCTCACAGCAGATTTTTATGACAGCTATTTGAAGTTTAAAACCTCCTGTTTAGGATGCACTGTATTTCCAAGAAAGATGAGTCAGTTCAATTTACTTTGGGTTTCAACTCCTTTGCACACTCTTCTTTCCATGCTCTTCTTTCCTTCTCTCTCCTTTTGTGTTTTTTTGATTTTTCCTTTTTTTGCTCTACTGTCATATTAGAAAGTTTTCTTTTTGGAAAGAGATTTAGTTTCTTAAACAGAACCATTTTAGGTGCTTTGCAGTGTCTGAGGCACATCTGCATGAGGTTGGCACATTCAGCAAAGAAGGTGAAGACAGATGTTTCCTGATGTTGTTCTGCAGTGTGTCACATGGCAAGGAATCTCTAAGGCATCCACAATGCCAGTAGGAACTGCTGAAATTCTGTCTTTGGTGTCAGGGGTAGGAGACATGAAAACTGAGAGGCTTGACCAGGGAGCACGCGTGGGTTGGATGGCTGCTGTAGCTTCCTTTTTTAGGGAAATATGGAAGAAAAGGACAAAAAAAAAAGAACAAAGAATGTATAAATATATAAACAAATGTGGGTTTGCAAGCTTCCTGCAGCAAAGATGGACATTCCTGTGCTGGAGACCAACAGGATTTCCAGCTTGCTCTTCTTGTGTTCTGTACTTGGCATGCAAATGAAAGACCAAGAGCGCACAGGGCAGTGAGGACTATCCGTTACTGACACCCCACAGATTGCAACCCCGAATCACTGGCAAAAGCATTCAGTACAATTGTATGAAATAGCAGTGACAAAGGCAATAAGACAGAGATATTTTTTTTCCACCCATAGTAAAAATAGCTGGAAAAAACCCCACTCTTGACCCAGAATGCAACACCCGGTTCAGGAAAGCAAAGAAGAAGGTAAAGCTAATGGGAAAAACAACTTATAATTAGTTTACATTTTGTAAAGGCTATTGGTAAAGGATGCTTTTCAGAGCCTGAGAGGCTACATAAATAGTGTAGATATAATCAAATCCACCCATTTTCTCATAGCAGATTCCATCTGGAATTGGAAGGCTCTCTTCTTATTTATGTCTTCTTACAATTAGTCAAATACTCTTCAAAACACATAAGCACTGGAAGAAAGGAACTTGTTCTCAGGAGCTGGGAGACAAAAATACTTGAATATGTGAAAAATCCAAAGGAACGGGTTGTTCCATTGGATGTTCTCAGTAAAATTTTTGTATTGAGTGGTGTTTTACTATTGCTCAGTTAATTTGTAAGTGTATAGATATTCTTGGTTTTGGCAGTGAGTTAAAGATAGTGACTTGGTCTCAAGGTAGATATAAGCTCTTGCACTGTAGTAGCACTCTGCAGCATCAAACATCTAAATGGTAAAAAGGAAATAATCAAATTATCTTCCAGGCTTCATCTGCTCATTCATTAAACAACTTCCTTCTAAATCAAACCTTTTAGAGCTCTTGCATATTCTTGAGGTTATGGGTAATTATCACCATCTGGGATAAACCCTCTTAGATGCAAGTAATCATAAACTGTGCAGTAGAGTTTTCCCTTTCCAATGATGTGCAGCGCAGGGCAGTTACATCTCAACTGCATCCCAAAAAACCAGTGGGATCATCTTGTTGCAATTACCAGCAATGCATTATTAGAAATTAAATGCCCTGCCTCCCCACTGGAGTTTGCTGCTGGCACTTTGATTTCTCACCACCTCCTTGCATGCAATCTTCTTGTGCAGCCCAATTTGTTGCCCTCGTTGCTTCAGTGTAGGTATCACAGCCACAAGAAGCTGATAAAGCATGAGACCTGTCATGAGCCTTCAGGAGGAAAGAAGGGTCTACGTAACCTGAAGTACATTGTCATTGATAATTAGACCTCTAACATGGATTTGCTCCTATTTGGATTTCATTTTGGTAAAGACTTCCCTGGAGAGGAATATTTATGACTTTTGCCTTAATCCATAATGTCCTTTCCTCAAGGCTCTGGATAAGTGCTAGAATCTAGCTCTTCCTTTTTTTTTCTTCTGAAACCTGAAGTCAAACTAGTGAAAAATCTGTATGTACCATCTATGTCCTGTCACTATTTACAGTTGTCTTTTAATCAGATATAAAATTTAATCAGAACCTTAATAATCATATTTTAAGCTTTCTCTGAGCTTTGTGTGCCTTGATTTTTACTATGTTTTGGGGTTTGGGTTTTGGTGTTTTGTTTGGGGAGGAAGATAACTAATTCCATGTTTTTGCTTTGAAAGAAGTTTCAGGAGATCT
>JAWWEU010000111.1:85084896-85221424 GCA_035583155.1 Acropternis orthonyx
TTTTTTTGGGTTTTGGTTTTTTTGTTTTTTTTTCTTTTTTTTTTTTTTTTTTTTTTTTTTTCTTTTTGTGGTTTTCTTTTGTGCCAGTTGGTGATTCCCAGGAGGGAACAGGGTGCTAGCAATCTCTAAGTGGGCTTGGAGAACACAGCTCCTCATTTGAGCACAGTGTGCCCTTTTGAGTCCAGAACATGTCAGAAAGACTACTGCCCTTTGCACCAGCCCTACACTTTCTAACTGCTGGGCTTCTGCTGCCTCAGTGGAGTGTCTCTATCCACAAGTATAGTTTGTTTGCCAATACCACTTCCAATAAAATTAACCATCAACCATTTTATCTCTGCATGATCCCTCATCTATCTACTTCCACAGTTGCTCTTCTCCTTAAGGAGCAATATGAATGCTGGTTTGTTGCTCTTAAGGTGTTTTTGAGTGTTTTTAATAAAGTTTTGGTTCATGACAAGATGCTACAGCAACCGCAGCAACAAAAACCTGCTATTTGCTGTGTGAGCAGTTGCTGCAGTTTTAACCCTGGCTGACAGCTCAGCACCAGGCAACCCCTGCAATTGGATGTGAGGCAGAATTGGAGGGACAAAAGTGAGAAAACTTAAGGATTGAGATAAAGACACTTTAATTGCAGTGACTGACACACACTTCAAAGAATGGAAAGATTCTTGTCATAGATGGAATATTGATGCCAATGCTGTAGAAAATGAAACCTTTACTGTGATATGAATATATGTTACAGGTGGATTCTGTATTGTTACCATCCCTGTATCTTCCCTTCCCCAAAACCCCTGTTGTAAACCCCTTCCTCACTGGGCCTTGTTAAACCCCATCCCATTGGTCCTAACCTGAGTCCCCTTTCATAGCAAAATGACCCAAGCCCTTAAATCTCTGTTCCCTCCAGAAATAAACCTCTTTGTCCTCTCCCTCTCTGGTGGTCCCGTGTGGCTATCCTGGGTTCCAGAGGACCACGTGGTGAGAAGGGTGAGGGGGGAGAGCAGTACCCCGGGTAATGAAAGCAGTGCCCATGCCGAGGGGAATCCCATCCACCGTTACATTTAATAATTAAAAAAAAAAACAAACACCAAACAAAAAAAAGCAACCCCCCCCCCCCCCCGCCAAACAATCAAACAAACAACTCTCTACAATAAAAAAATCAAAAGAAAAACAACTGATGCATAAAATCTCCAAACCACAATGGCTCACCGTCAACCCACTGATGCTCAGCCTGTCCTCAAACACTGGCAGTTCTGTCAAACTTTCCATCCTATTTTTTGTTGCTGAACATGATGCAATATGGTATAGAATATCCCTTTGATCAGCTGGGGTCATCTGTCCTAGCTATGTCACCTCCCAGCTACTCCCTGGTGAGGTGGTGTGATGGGCAGAAAGGCCTTGAGTCTGTTCAAGCACTGCTCAGCAATAACTAAATATCCCTGTGTTATCAACACTGTTTTCATCACAAACCCAGACCAGCTCCATAAAAGCTACTATGACAAAAATTGACTCTATCTCAGCCAGCTACAGTCTGCCTCAAAGGTAAAACAATAACCAAATGAAATGTGATAGTAATAAAGACCAGATTCTTTTAGTAGCTTTCTATTTTAATAGTTTATCCTCTCAGGTGCTTTGGTTGGTGTACTTTTGGGCAGTATTATATGTATTACACATTCTCTCTGTAGATGCACATTTAATATAAAACATTATGCAAATAGTAGCATTTAACAAATGTTCAAGACTGAACAGAACAGGTCACAGCTTCATAACTAATGTGATCATAGTTGTTTAAGTGCCTGAAATGCAAAATGGAGTTCTCCATCAAAGGAGAGTTCATTGCCTAATTTGTCCACTTTATGCTCATTCAGTTCTGTGCTTCAGGGTTCAACCGCAAACAAAAAAATCCTTCAGTAAGTGGAAACCTTTTGGTGAATGAATCGGGGACCACATCAGGGCAGAAACTTCAAATAAATGTCATTACAGATTTAATTGGGTCCATGTGTTCACTATCAACAGCTCCTAAGTAGTGTTTGTTACTGATGAAGAGGAACAGCCAGCAGGAAATAGTGGCATGCTGATTTAAACTTGAACACTCTAATCAAGACAAGGCAGGGGTGTAAATTCTACTTCTTTGATGTATCACTCATCAGTGTTATTAGATAACAACAATTTGCTCTGTTTTGTTGAAGCAACTGATTGGATTGGATGACATTTATTTTCTGTGGTATTGGTTAAAAGGACAAGTAAAGATTTTCTAAAGTAATTTCAAGGAAAGAAATGACTCAACAAGAGAATTTGCAATGCCACTGAGGGGAAGAAACTCTATTTGATTATACAGTGTCTTGATTAGTGCTGCTGATTATACAGTTTCTTACGTTGAATCCAAAGAAAGAAATACTGAGAATGCTAAGAATAATGTTGCATAGGAAAAAATGTTTCTATCATGGGAAAAATTAATGTAATGCCTGTGATGTTAAACTTAACCTGTGCCTTACCAAGGGACCTGTGATTGCTTAGAGACATAAAAATACGCCCTTTTCTCATTGCATTCACTGAGTGATGGGGATATATGAATGGTTACAGGAAGGTGGCAAAGATGCCTACAGCCAAACACAACTTAGCTGTTCCTCTGTAGCTATTAATTTCTAGACACAGTTGCTAATTATGTAAAGGTATTTTAATTTTTTCCTGCATTATCAAAGGACAAGACTGCAGTGCAACTGATTTAGAGAATTATTTTTATTTTTTTTTATTTTTTGGAAATCTTCAATTGTTAATCTAAACAGTAGACTGATCAAAGCATCCTACCATTTAAAATATTTTGTAAACTCTTTCATACTCATTTTTACAACCTGAAGAATCCCCCAGGAGCATAAAAAACACAAACAAACTACTTTTTATATTAATCTATGATTTCTAATAACATGTGCTGCCTATGTTAGAGTATCATATGATATCTATAGGCATAATTTTTAATCGCTGACACTACAGTAAAATTTTAAAGACAGATGATAACCACTAGATGGTATTCCACCTAGTAGACTTTGGTTGGTTCCAGAGTGTAGGGTGTTCCCATCCTATTCCCACCTTTCTTTTGGAGAGGGTGGGACCAACTATTTGCACAGCAGACCTCCTTGAAGAACTGAACAGTCCTTGTGTCCCTGTGGCTGTTTATATCTGTGCAGAGACTGGAGGCTTGCTTCATTCCAAGTATACATGCAGGCATCAAGGCCAATGTCCCAAGTGCAAAAGCAGAACTGGATCTCTTTCTCAGGCTGTCACATTCTTTAGGACATTTGTCATGTTTCTTTTCAGACAGAATTAGAAAATTCAGACAATCTAAGTAATCTTTTCAATCAAACTGTAGTTTTATTTTTGCATTCTGACTTATTCGAAGTCCCAGGTGATGGCAGCAATTGGTTGGGGAAATCTACTAGGGGAATCTACAGTGTACACAGATCTGGTATTGCTCAGAAGATTGCCCAGGCCTCCTGCCTTCTTGCCCTGCCCCATAAATGGCTCTGGCTACTCTGTTTATTCCCAGAGGAAAGGACTTCCCAAAGAAGGAAGATAAAAGCACAAAGTCAGTGTTTAAAAGCACAGTGTTTAGCTAGAGCTGGAAGAAGAATTTCCTTATCATAGGATTGTAGAATATGCTGAATTGGAAGCAATTCATCAGGATCATGGGGTCCAACTTCTGGCCCTATGCAGGGCATCCCAAGAGTCACACCCTGTTCCTGAAAGCATTGTCCCAATGCTTCTTGAACTCAGACAGGCTTAATGCTGTGACAACTTCCCTGGGGAGCCTGTTCCAGTGCTCAACCACCCTCTGCACGAAAAAAATGTATTCCTGATATCCAGCCTAATTCTTCCCTGACTCAGCTCCATGCCATTTCCTTGAGTCCTGTCAGTGGTCACAAGAGTGAAGAGATTGGTACTTTAGGACCTCCCTTAAGAAGATATCTTTTGAAAATAAATAATGTGACTACTGGGAAGAAACACACTGTTTTAGAAAGAGCAGATGGCAATAATAAATGAGCAATTATCCTAGAACCCTTGTTGCAGCAAAGAACAGTGTCAAGGCTTTTCCACTAATATTGTACCAGAATTCAAACAATTCCCATAGTGAAGACTCTGTTTTCAAAAGCAGCAGATGATTGTGGTGTTAGAATCAAGAAAGTGTATCTTTTCTCAGCTGTGAGAACTCAAAGAGCAGCTCGGTTGTAAGGCTGAAGTTATCCACTGTTTGTGAAGCTTTGAGCACCATGACTGTAGAGGACCTTTAATCTCAGCCTGAGGTGTTAGGGAGAGCTTTCAAGTGGTGGCATGCTTATCTGAATCTTCAGAGAGCATTATTCAAAAAAATCAAACTGATAATCCCATCAAACAAACCTTTTGAAAACTTGTTAATACTTATGCTTCTTGCTGGAGTAGAAAACTGTGGGTGGATACAAAGCCCAAAAGCAATAATTGGGAACCACTGTTTATAAAGGACTTCAAAGCATTTTGGATCAAACTCATTATGACAGCAGGCTTTCCCCTGGTATTTTAATACTTCCATACTCAGCTTTATCCAAAGCAGGCAGTGAACTGAAAGGCAAAAGTAAAGCAAATATTTTTCTGATCTTGAAGGGAATCTGAAGATGAGTGTAATTACCAATGCAAATGAGTTCTGATGTGAGTGGGCAAGTGTGAGAAAAGAGAAGAGGTAAAGGAAACTGATATATGACCAGTGGAAAGTGAAGGGTAATAAATGTGAGGTGCCTATGCTGCAGATCAAACTCCCAAAGCAATGGCCACTCCACATCTGTTCCTTTCTGTGTCTGGAAGTAATTCTGAAAAGTGCACACATATGGTGCCTTATGTTGTGCAAGCCCAAAGGTGTCTGTGAAATGGTTTAGTGTGATTGTCTCAAAAAAAAAAAAAAAAAACCAACTCCAAAACCAAAAAGACCCCCAAACCAATATTATTTATTTTAATGATTTTTATAAGCCCACCTGTTAGAAGTGGAAAATTAATTATTTACATGTAATATATGCAATGTTCAGAGCAGCTGTGTAGCGGTAAGCTCGTTTATAAATGCATTTCATGACAGTGATGCTGTCTGTTATTTAGTTATTTATGAAGTTTCCAAGAAAGATATTCATTGTTGAAAATCCTTGGAGTTAAATAAAACTCCCCAAACATATAGATCATTATGATGACATTTTTCAGCAGAAACATTACATCTCTTTTCCACAATTTACAAAACTTTAAAAACCACACAATGTGTTTCCTTTGCTTTCTAGCTATTCAGCAAAAATGTGGTCGTCTATTCAGTTCTAGTTAGCTACCTCCTTGGAAACCTACTGTGGAAAGTTAAAGGAGGATGTAATCAATACTCCCATATTCTGAATCCTCAGCCCTCCCTGAAAAACACCCTTGCTAATATGCAGTTGAAATATTTAAGGTGTATTTTGAAACTGATTCTCTTTTGGAGTCGCAGTAGGAAGAGAAAACCCCTTGAGACTTAATTACTTGTAAGGACTACTTATCTTTTCCACTTTCAAATAAATGCTTACCAAGCCCAGTCATAGTTGCTTGTCAGGAGAATACTATTGCCATATATCATTATGAGATTGAGGTCCATTTTCAAGGCACCATTACAGCAGCACAAAGGCATGAACATATACTGAAAATGCAGTGAGATGGTGTTTGCTTCACGCTGTATGCAGCATCTCTCTTTTCTTCTTTGTCACATTTCTGATGTTACCTGTCTATTTATCCCAGATTATTCTCTGCTGTTTGTGAGGTGGGGGAAAGGGAGACAGGAGCCTATGCAGTACGCACCACAGACTCTGGACAATTAGAAATGGAAAAGGTTAGTCAGCTAATTATCCACATCTACTGGTTGTGTTGGATTATGAACTGGAAATTTATTACCAACACACATATCGGCACAAGGGAACAGGAAGTGGGTGGTGCCCCATGGAGGAGGGCAAGCTGTGATGTGCAAGCATTGCAGACAATCTGACAAAGAGGAGAATCAGGCTGACAGGCTGAGAGCTAGCCTCAGTAGTTTTCATTGCTGAAGGCAAGGTACACGCTGACGGACGTGGTAACTAGTGAGTGCATCAATCAGAAATCACAGAGTGGAGGTAATGTGCATATAATCCCGGTGAACTCCAGATTTATTGACCCTTCAACTGATTCGCAGGATGGGCCTAATAACACCAGGCCAAAACCAACATACAGAAAGGGAAATAACGATGACTAGTCATCTGCTGCTTCCTTTTGTATGTTTTTAGCACTGCCTTTTTTTTTTTTTTTTTTTTTTTAGGAAGGAAAAAGCAAATTGAAGATCAGGGCCCAGGTTTGATCTAAAGAGATTTCCTCCCTGCCCCAATCTGGTATCTGAATTTTGAGTCTTGCCCAGTTAAAGTCACTTCAATCAATGTTTTCTAAGTCACCTGAAGGTAATAGGCATAACAGAAACCTCTTGCCTGAGGGCTGGAGGAACTTGGGCTCCAAACCTGCCAAAAGCAAATCACTTAAACATTTTGTTTCTCCACTTGTGAAAGAGGGATGATAATATTGTTTCTTTGAAAAAAAAAAAAGAGGCTATTTTTACTTCTGTGGATTCTGTAAACTTATTCACTTTCTGTTCCTCTGCAGTCTCATCAACTTCAGCTGGAATTGTAATCTTCACCTCTTTACCTCCTCCTTGGGCCTACTGTGCTCCTCTCCCAGACCCAGTGCCTGCTCTCCATCCCTGAGGCCAGGATTTCTGTCAGCAGTGAGTGTATTTTTTCTTTCTTTCCCTCCCTTCTTCCCATATACTCTGCATATTTCATTTTACGTCCTGTTTTTTTTTAAAGTACCTTTGGGGACCCCCAGACTTGTCACTCATGGAAAATAGATTGCACTGAGAATAAAGCACAGACTGGGATAGGGCAGCAAAGGAAAGATACATGAGGTAAATGCTGGCCCAGAGTCCTGAAGAAACCACAGAGCAGTATTAACATTTCCAGGCAGCTGGCTCAGCAGTGATGTATTCTCCTACTGGTTAAGCAGCAGTTGCTTTCAGTCCTCTTGGAGTGCTTTGCTCCACAGGAATGAAAAAAGTAGCAGGCTAATGGTGCTATGAAAAACATGTGCTTGCATTGCTTGTGGTCAGGACAGGACACAGAAAGCATGGCTCCAAAAATCTCCTCTGCAAGCACCTTCTCCTGGTACACCTGAAGAGAAACCAGAGTGAGCAGTAGTTCAGAAGAGACTGACGACCCTGGGGTCTCTCCAGAGGCCAGGAACATACTGGATGCAGTCAAGCCTGTGTTGCCAGCAGCATCTTTGCAGTGGTGAATGTTGAATGGTAATTGTGATATACATAACTCTTTAAACAAGCCACATTGCTGTGACGAATAGCAGCTGAAGGCATGTTTACATGCTGACAGATGCAACCTGCAGCCACTTGTGATTTATAGCCATGGACAAATAATAGTGTAGACAAACTGGATCTGTTTTTTCTCACTTGATCTGTTGAATTAGCGGTGTTATGCTGCTGTAAAGGAAAGACTAGCTAGATCTGTATTGTCTTGACAGGTTTAATTGAGGACAGTCTGTATTTAAAAGTCAACAGGTCAGCCCATATTTTGGGCTCTGTGCCTGAGCAGGGGCAAGTGAGGATGCAAAATGCTCCTTCCCTGCACACTGTGGCCTTTCCACATGCTTTTTCTATGACCTCACGTCCAGGCATACAATAGCAAATGGGCAAAAGCTTCCCAGTGTCCTGTCTCTACCAGTTCAAAGACCAGCAGGACTGGATACAGACACGATGTTAATGTGGAACAGACACTCAGTGTCATGTTTTACAAAACATGCACTGTACCAAGCAATGGCGACAGGAGGCTGCAACTCATTAATTCTCTTACTGACAGCAAGTGAAGTCACTGAACCTTTCTAGGGGGGGAGAGCATGGAGGGCAATAGTCTGCCACCAAAGAGTCACACAAGAAGGGGCAGAGAAATCCTGGGCATGTCTGTACTGCCATGGGCCAAAGTTGGAAGAGGACAGTGATGGATATCATGTGTTAGGTTGCAGCATACGCATACACAGAAGCATGGCTCATGTCTTATAACTACTCAAAACCAGTGCCTAAATGTTGTAGTATTAAAAAACTCCCCCAAATCCAGTGGACATCTTGTTCTATTGTAGAATATTTTTTCCACTTGTCATATTCCTTAAAGTTTAGCTCTTCTGTTGCAACATGGAAAGTGACAAAGCACCTTTTGTCCTGCCTAGTAGTCCTGAGAGTAAGCTTCAAATGCAACATCTGTTTAAAGCAGCATCAATACAGGATAAAAAGCAACACTAGCATGTTAAGTGTAGTTAATCTTATTTGTTCCATGTTTCTTTTCCTTATTTGAGCTTTCCCCAGAAGCTTCTATGCTGTCTTTATTTCCAGGCAACCATGAATCTCTACAGGTGATCCAAAAGGCTTTGAAGGTAGGATTTTCAGGGATAGAGTTTAATTGCTTATAAAACCTCCATGCACACGTTGAGCTCAGGGAGGATTCCTGCAGGCTCATCATCAAAAATCTGTTTGATTTGTATTTGCCAACTTTTCTGGTAATATCACATGTTCACGTTAATTACTTCATTAAGGACCAAACAAGAACTTACAAGAGAAGTAAATACATATTATTCTCTCTGCTGTTTAAATATGAGTCATTGATAGTGGCAAAAAAACACAGAACAAAACGTGAACACACAGGCATGCAATTAACTATCTTAGGGAAAACCATCACTGATGTTTCACAGCTTCTATTTTCACAATATTTATTTAGATTTTTTGTCTTTGTGGAAAAACTAGTCTTACACAGCTGTCAGCATCTGAAAAGTTTTCTTTAAAGATCTAGTGACTATTATGCAATATTTTTTTATTTGTGGTTTCTTTTTTTTTCTTTCAAAATACCTTTTTCTCTTAAGAAGCAAACAAGCTTACAAAACAAATTTCTGAACCAGACCATACAACTCTGCAGGAAGACATAAGTTCATGATCTAAAGGAGTGCTGAGGCAAGCTCTTTTGGCCCTTCTTCTGACCCAGAGTTCTCAAAGATTGTGTACAGAGATGCCAGGAATTATCTGTCAGTTGCAAAGGCCAGTAAACATTGCCATAAGAATTATTTGCTTCTGATGTAGAGAAAAGTACAGAAGAAAGATGTGCCCATCATCTTTGAAGTGAATAGGTTCAAAATTGGGAAAAAAATGTTACATGGATGTAGTGGAAGACATTGGGATCAAGTTTTGGCTTCTGCACCGGTACAGTAAATCCTACCCTATGGGACAGGTAAAATCCAGAATATATTTTTGTTTACTGTTCGCTGGGCTTTATTACAAGTTTGTGCAAGTTAAAGCTACTTTAAGCTACATTATGAGGTCAAACAATCTCAAGGATTGTGTCTTGAGTTCCTGCAGTGAACACAGCTTAAAACCTCATCACGGGTGATGAGTGAGTGCAGCACAAAACCTCATCATGCCCAAGTCTGAGTCTACTTCAGAAAACCATCTACAGCAAACCATTCTTCATTTTGAAACTTGACTAGATACACTGCTTTTTGGTATGTAGTGGATTTTAAAAAAAAAAAATTATTTTATGCTGCAATTATAAATGCCAGTTTTAATAATCTGTAAAATTGTGACATAGTACTGTACTGAACCAGCCATAACACTAAAATTTGTGTGCAGATACACCTCTAAATTTCTGGAGTTTCTCATGACACTTGGATTTTGTACAGGGTCCAGGCAAACCTGGAGACAGTCAGCTATAAAAGAAACCAAGAAAAGGGGCTTTAGAAAGTTTTGCTCTTTTTTTTTTTTTTTTGGTCCCTTTTAGGGGTTTTACCCACAGTAACCCTTTGACTTGGGCACTGTTCCCAGTCTCACACAGTTGTTTCTCACTTCTTGTTCTGCTACTTGTGTCTTCTATCCAGGGTTTATCTGTAGGGATATCTTCAGATAAGTCCTTGATAAGCAGAGGGATATCTCCTTCCGGAGGGATATCTGGGTTATCTCCTGCTTCTGTGGGCCACGGCATCCACATGAGAGAGGTCTAAGAACCCTCATACAGTCACTTACCATGCCTGCCATGTCCAGAGGCTGTACCCTCAGATGAGAGGCAGTAACTAACAAGTTAGGGCTTGATAAGCATATTTGCCCTTCCTCACAGGGCTTTGCTGACCTGCACTACCTATTCATGGAGGCTTTCCCTGAGATACTGCTTCAAATGCTGAGAGAGCTGGAGTTGTTCGACCTGGAGAAGAGGAGGTTTCAGGGACACGTTACTGAGGCCTTTCAGTATCTAAAGGGGGTTTATAAGAGGAACGGGGACAGACTTTTTAGCAGGGCCTGTTGCAACAGGACAGGGGTGATGATTTTAAACTTAAAGAAGGAAGGTTTAAACTAGATACAAGGAAGAAGGTTTTTATTACCAGGGTGGTGAATCACTGGAACAGGTTTCCCAGAGAGGTGCCCCATCCCTGGAAACATTCAAGGTAAGGTTGAACGGTTCTCTGTGTAACCTGATCTTAATGAAGTTGTCCTTGCTCGTTGCAGTGGAATTGGACTAGATGACTTTTAAGAGTACCCTCCAACCCAAACTATTTTATGATTCTATGATAAATGCACAAGACCCAGAAATTACTGATATTTGTTCAACTTGCACAATTTGTGTAAGAGAGAGAAGGTTATGAGAAAACAGTGTACAGAGCAGAGACAGAAAGAAAAGGAGATTTTAACCCCCATTTCAGTTAGAAAAATGCACTTGGCAGAAGTGTTGCTCTCCAAACTGAAAATGGCAGTCCCACTGGTTTTTCCAACAGTCTTATCAATTTTCACTGTGAGTATAACCCATCAAACACTGCTCACAGTAAGGGTAGAAACCTTGACCAGAAAAGGGGGAAAGGTTTACCAAATATCGGGACACTCATTTTCAGTGTTTGGAAACCTGGCAGAGGTCCCTATCCAACTCTACATGATCCCAGTGGAAATCCTCTTCTTCCAAATGATTTTTTGGGATCCAGACTCAGCCTGTAGAACAAAATTGATGCAACCAAGATGGAAAGTTAGGGTCACATCAAAATTCCTGTAATCTGCAGCTTTTTCGGAAGGCTTTCTTCCTTGAAGTTTGTAGCCTTCCACTCATACACATTACACACCAGCCAGACAGGACACTCAGACTTACTGACTTTCTAAATATTTCTTGAAACCTCTGGAATGTTTTGGCGAGAATCCAGGAACTGGAAAAATATAATCATGGAGCTTCTTGAGGATAAAAAAAAAAAAACACCAAAAACCTGTTAATTATTGGAAAAAGCCTTATTTAGTGTGACTGAGGGAACCCAAAAGTTGCTGAATGGGCAGAACAGCCAGATGAGATTCCAGAGAGATTGATTTGTGCTGGGATTCAGAACCATGCAGCTGAGATTGAAGCTGCTGGGCTCAGGCTAAACTCTGCATGGGTTCCTAAGGGCTGGTACAGTCATACACAGTGCCATCTAGGGGGTCTGGGACAGCTTTTAACCATTTTTTGGGCTCCCGGAGCATCTCTGAGGTTGGCTGCCTGAACCTGGCACTGATGAGTCTGTAGCTGAAAGGTCTGGTACATTGATTTTCTCATTGTCACTGTGAAACATTGTTGCAGAGATAAATACAGGGCAACACACGAGATGTCAGGAAGATCAGAATTTACCGAGAACTGCATGAGCCTGAAAAACAGCAGGGAGAAATACTTCTGTAAACTGTAGGAAATGGCCTTAATAGGGCACTTCAGGTTTTTTACCCTCCAAAATGAAGCACAAGGAGGCAAAAAAGCATCTCTTTCTCACCTCCCACCAACACTTGGTGGGTAGAAGGACAAATTTCTTTTCTCTCTCTTGCCTCTCATCCCTTCATACTGATTTGGGACAACTAGGGCTGAAGACATTTCTCTCATGCCTGTCTGTTGTCTCTTGCTCTTTTAACCAAAGTTACATTGATCATCATGATGGGTTTGGGAAAGAATCTTTCCTAGCTCTGATTAGGAAGAATCTTTGAATTTTTATTGAAAATGCAACATTTCTGATGTGGGAGGATCCAAGAATATTTTCTACAGCTCTTTTTGTAGTAAAGGCCTGGAAATTATTATAAGATATTGCAAAATATTCTGAGTGCTTTGGAGTGTGGGAAAGAATAGTGTGTTACCATCAATATGTTACCTAGTTGTGGACAGGGAATGGACTCAATGATTCATGTAATCTATTCTAGTTCCTTTTTTCTCCCTCAGAGTTTGCTCTGCTCTTCTTTTTCTTCTAAGAAAAGAAGAATGCAAGATTTCATCCCCTGGCTCAACTGCAGTCTGCTTTCTCACTTTGTTTAGTAGTGTAAATAACTGCTGTCCATGAGATAATTCACCCGTGTGAATTTGCTGGGGGATGCAAAGCCTGGCATTTTTTGCTGAGTAGAATGTGCTTAGAGATGGCTTTAAAACCATCATGAAAGTTTTGTTTGTGCTAAATTGTGGTCTGTCTCTTGAGAATAATGGAGTGTAAGTGTTCATGTTCCCTGCAATAAAAGTTGCCTGACATGTCTGAACATAGTTTTCTTTATATATGTGCATAGGATCCTGTAAGCAGATGGAGAAAAAGACAATGACATACTGAAGGTATCCAGGAGAGACAAATGCTGAAACAAGTGAAAACTTTAAATTAGTGACAGAAAATACTTTTTTTAAACTTTACTGGGGCCCTAGATTTACCTTCCAGAGTTAAAAGCAGCATCTCCTATTTCTTAAGTATTAAAAGGAAGCAGACCAAGATGGTCATTGTGTAAACTTGTGCTTTAATATTGCTGTTGATTTTCTACCTAGGAAAGCACATGTTTACAACTTTCTTCCAAACAAAGAATACAGACTTACCCAATTCAGAGTATCTAGAGTGACTTGATTCCCATACACAAATGAACAATTTAACAGTCTGCATAATTCCAAACATGTGCCTGGTCCCTTTGAAGTAAATGGAGAAGACTTAATTGGGGTCAGAGCCTCAAAATAGGGATTGTCCACTTATTCGCTTTAAGCACCTCCTACACAGAGATAGCTTGTGACTCTCTGCCAGGTTGTCTGCACACAGATCAATGGGGTGTTTTCAGCCTCTTTCATTCTTTTGGGATCCTGTCTCTTACTATGCCTGGCTTTGCTGCTGTATCTCACACTCCACTTCCCTAAACCAGAACTATCCTCATTCTCCTCTCACCTTGCCTCTGAATTATCACAGGAATATCTCCACACAGGCAAATGCCACCCATCAGTGACCTGGAGAGCCAATAGCTCAGTGACCCTCCTACCTGTCTGCACATAGGAAATTACGGATGATCAGTTGTTAAATTCTGGTGTTGACATGTTCCCATGGGCAGACAGGCTCAGTATAGACAGAGCTAGACCTGCTCGCCTGGCTGCCACAAGTGATTCCGTCTAAAGCAGGATTCTTAAATTTAATTGGCTTGGTAATCATCATGTGCAGAACTGGTCTGAAACCATTCCAACACCACTAAAAGTACACACAGCACAGTCTGGGAACCTCTGTCTGGAAAGACACATACATTTACTGGAGAAAACCATGATCCCTGAATATCACATACCTTCCCTCATAAGCCATCTTTCATTTAAGCAGGCACAGAATCAATACTTATTCCCGTAACAGATAACTGACTAATAGGTTAGAAATGCCTTGTATGAGTCATTCATTACTATCCTTGCTTCTGTAGCTTTTTAGTCCAAAAAAAGCCTGAAATACCCATTAGAAAGGAAAAGAAAAAGAAAAAAAACCCTGTAAATATTCACACTGTGTGTAGGAAATCTTGGGTGAATATATGTGTCTGAAAATCTTCATACATGTCTGAAAACCTTCCATTTCCTACAACACAGACCAAATATATTTTATTGCGTTCAGTCTCCAGCACACTCTTTTGCTCTAGAGCTATACTTGTATTTATACATTTATTTCTTTTTTTAACTTCTTGTTTTCACTTGACTTTTTTCCATGTAATTTTCTTCTCTTTGCCTTTGGCTATGCACAGCTTTTTCTGGAAAAACATTGTGTACCCAATCTCTAGGCAGGTTAGTTTCATGTACATGGCCACTGAAAGGTCTGGGACTGGCAGCACCAGCTTGTGGAATTTGTGGATCCCCTCATGTTGCATTTTGAAAACTTGGAGGGGGATACTTTTAGACTGAAAAGCAGGAAATAATGTCCAATTTCTATGAATATGAGTAATACTGCCAACTTGTGCTTGATGTTCTGGAAATGTATTTGGAAGATAATTTTTTATTTTATTGCTAGCAGCAAATAGTTACTTTGAATCATTTTTCTTTTTTTAATCACCTGGTCTCTGGGCTGCATCCTGAGTTATTTCTTGTTTAAACAGGTGCTGAATTCCTCTTTCCTTCTTCTCAAAGAAGCAACCCCAACCAAATAAGGAACAGTTATTGACTGATTTCTGTTACCAACAGCACACCTCTCAAGTGGATGGACATCAATATGGAGACTGGCAGAGCAAAGTCCCTCCCACTGTAAGTAAAGTTCAGGTTTGTGACCATCTGAGGTTTCTGAATGCCCATAAGTCTATGGGACCCAATGGGATGAACCCCAGAGTCCTGAGACAATTGTCTGATATAGTTGCCAAGCCACTCTTCATGATATTTCAAAAGTCATGGCAGTCAGGTGAAGTCCCAGGTGACTGGAAAAAGGGAAACATTTTATCCCTCTTTAAAAAAAAATGTAGAAAGGAGGACCCTGAAAGCCTGTCAGCCTCACCTCTGTGCTGGGAAGATCATGGAACAGATGCTACTCAAAGCTATGCTAAGGCAGGTGGAGGACAAGGAGGTGATTTGAGAGAGTCAGCACAGCTCTACCAAGGGCAAGTCCTGCCTGATCAACCTTGTGATGGACTGATGGCATCAGTGGACAAGGGAAGGGCTACAGATGTCATTAATCTGGACTTCTGTAAAACCTTTTAAATGGTTCCCCACAACATTCTTTTGTCTAAATTAGAGAGAGATGGATTTGAGGAGTGGACTGTTAGATGGATTAAAAAGGAGGTGGATGGTCACATCCAGAGGGTGGTAGTCAATAGTTCCGAGTCCCAGTAGACATCAGTGACAAGTGGTGCCCCCCGGGGCTGTGTATTGGGACCAGTGTTATTTAATGTTCAAATTAACGACATACACCAAAGGATTGAGTGCACCCTCAGCAAGTTTGCAGTTGACACCAAGCTGAGTGGTGAGGCTGATACACCTGAAGGACAGGATGTCACCTGGACAAGCTCAAGAAGTGGGCCCATGGGAATCTCATGCAGTTTAACAAGGACCAAGTGCAAGGTGCTACACCTGGGTTGGTGCAATCCCTGGTATCAATCCAGACTGGGGGACGAACAGATTGAGAACAGCTCTGCTGAGAAAAGCTTGTGCGTCTGGTGGATGAGGGGCTGGACATCAGCCAGTAATGTGCACCTGCAGCCCAGAGAGCCAATTGCGTCCTGGGCTGCATCAAAAGAAGTTTGGCCAGCAAGTCAAGGGAGGTGATTCTGCCTTTCTGCTCTGTTCTGGTGAGACCATGCCTGGAGTGCTGCATCCAGCTCTGGAATCCTCAGCACAAGAAGGACCTGGACCTGTTCGAGTGAGTCCAAAGGAGGGCCACCAAGTTGACTAGAGTGATAGAGCACCTCTTCTATGAGGAAAAGTTGAGAAAATTGGGTTTGTTCAACCTGGAAAAGAAAAGGCTTTGGGGTAACCTAGTTGCAGCCCTCCAATATGGGAAGAGCCTAGAAGAAAGCTGGAAATGGACTTTTTTATAAGGGCATGTAGTGATAGGACAAGGGGTAATGGCTTCTAGCTGAAAGATGGTAGGTTTAGATTAGATATTAGGAAAAATTCTTTACTGTGAGAGTGGTGAGGCACTGGAACAGGTTGCTCAGAGAAGTTGTGGACATCCCATCCCTAGAAGTGTTCAAGGCCTTTTTGGATGGGACTTTGGGCAACCTGGTCTAGTGAAAGGTGTCCCTCCCCATTCCACCGGAGTTGGAAGTAGATGTTCTTTAAGGTCCCTTCCAACCCAGGCTATTCTATGAGGAATTCACTCACTAGAAGGAAAGGCATGTGCATGTCCACATGTATAGAAAAGTGTTCCAAAAATATTTCTCTCTCTTTCCTACCTCTTGGCAGGAGAAGCAGCATAATCAGTGTTCAAAATGGTTTCTTCTTAAAACATGCTTGGTTGCTGTGAAAGCTTTCACTCTCTGAACTGTAATTTTCCACTCTTGTTGTCTCCTCTACTTGTATGAATACTGGTGTAAACCTGGAGGAACATAGAATAGTTTGGGTTGGAAGGGATCTTTAAAGTTTATCTGTTCACCTCTCAACAATGAGCAGGGACATCGTCAATCACCAGCTCTAGTATTTTTAGTAAACCATATCTAGATGTAGAGCATCCAGTAAATAACAGCTGAGTTTGGCAACTCTTAGCAAGCGTTTCCACACTTTCAGAGCAGTATAAAACTTTGTATGGGCAAGAGGAAAGAGTATCAGCATAACTGCACTGCCCTTAATCTTACTCTGCAGTCCCTTCAAGTCATCCAGCTGTGCCTAAACCAGCCAGTTATCTATCAATTCCCAGGCAGGTTGATGGGATATGCCAAGTGTTATCTGTCTACGTGTGTTAAAATCAGTTAAAATGGTGGAAGTATTCCTGAGGAAATATTTAGAGTAGTGTAAAGATGTGTTCTCTTTCCCACATAACCATTTTTTATTTTATTTTACAAAAACAACCGACATACCTATCAGAGAAATCTACCTGTTCTTTTATCTTCTACATCTGGGTCCTTTCTTCATCATGGGGATATAGCTACCATGCTAAGCCTTTAATGTATGTTTGCTTTGCTCCTTCTATTTTCAGAACTCATATTTGTTGACGTTGTTTGTTTTTATACCTTCCCCCCCCCCCCCCTTCCCTCAGAAGCTCTGTTTAATGATGTTCTGTTTATATTACTTATCAGAGCTCACACTCAGTGTACATCAGGGATCAACACTTTTGCTTAAATTGACTTTTTCATGCTCTTTTGTCACTTGTACCACAGCCAAACAAAAAGGGTAGAATGAATACTGTGACTTGGATGCATTATTTCTAGACAGAGATGGTAACCTCTTTGACATTAGAATATATGGTAAAGAGGGTCCTGAGAGACCTTGTTTTCCTGTAAGAAACCTGTCCAGACTCTTGAGCTGACAGCCCCAGAATATGAAATCAAGGGAATAATCTGATCTAGATACTGTCTGCCAAGGATCACTTCCCTCTGCCCGAGGGCTTGTAGCATCAATACTGCTAAAACAGGAGGGATAGGCCTGGGGAAAGAGAGAAAACATATGAAGGAAAAACAGATACAGCTTTATTTTGTGCCTCATCTTTATTTAGTATTAGCTCATATGTGGAAATGCTTGGTAGTTTGAAATACTTGGTATGTTAAAAATAATTGCTATGGTTATAAAAATTGCATTTGATGATTCAATAAAACAAAAAATAAGCAAATATCTGATCCTGTGTACAAGGATGGGATTGACTTTTAATGAACTCTGTAGGCTCTCTTGTTAGTTTTTATGCTTTGACTTGTAACTTTTGACCTTTTTCCGGCATGCCAACCATGTCAGTGGTTTATAGAGCTATACTCATAAAGTAGGGAAGCTTTAAAATTTACATCCCCGGATAAACTTTTCAAAGCAAGATGCCTGAACTTGTACAAAGCATACTCATATTTGTTCCTTATCATTAAAAAAATTACTTAAATTTGATTTGATATGTGGAGGGTTTTTTATTTCCAGAAAATAACAGTATTTCTCTGAGACATTTGGGATAATTTACGGCCTTGTCTTGTAATATGAACAGACTGTCAGATAATATATGGGGAAATGTATGCTTGAAAACAGAAAGTACAACGACCCAGTAGATTATCTGTTCTTTATCTTTTCCAGTACATTGATTTCTCTGGTAGGTACTAGAAGAACACAATCCTTTCCTGATAAGTTTCTCCTGATAAGATGTGTTTCTGAGCAAAAGTTTTTGTGGAACCATTAAAAGGGCATCACAGGTCAGAAAAATGGAGTATTTTTTTCTACAGAACACTCAAAACTGAGGCCTAATTTCTACCACTATCACTTTCATTTGGTTAGTGTTCTGAGTGTAACTGTTCACCTTTTGATTTTACTGAAATAAGAAATGTGAGAATACCAGTAATATGGCCATCATTTATCACTGAATAAAACCCAAGCCGTATATGCATCAATGAATTGCTGTTACTTGCTTGCTACATAAGTGGAAATGTTTAACACAGTCAGGTGTACAAATTCTGCTCTCTTTCTGAATTGCCTCATTGTTTGCTGATGGCTCACAAGTGGAATGATGGCATGAATGGCACTTGGGGAAGCACCTGTGCTTGAAGAGCATTGGTATGAAAATGAGAAAGCAGTGCCAGATCATGCTCCCAAGAAAAAGCATTTGTGGCAGATATCCAAAGACTGCTGAAAGAAGGGATCTGAGGAAATAATATTTGTAAACATCCGCCAGGTGAACAATGCCTTTGTTGAATTATGAATACCACGGAAAAGACTGATAATCTCTAGGAAGGTAAAGTTGATCTTTTTAACAATTAAAGCTAATCTCAATCTGTCTTCTCATTTGAGTACTTATTTCCTACACTTAGAAAGTCAAAGGCATTAAGGTCATTTGGTGAAATATACAGAAGAATGGAGAATAAATATGCACTCTACAATTTAGAGACATTCATGCATGGTGGCTGTTTGTCAACATGTGTCTTCCTCTCAAGAGTAAACAATGAGAGAAAATATTAAGGCAATTCAGTCTCTTCTCTGCTTTTTTTTTTTAATTGCTTTTACATACCTTATCATAACTTTATTTAGATTTTAAGGTATAAATAAATTTGACTAAGGAGTTGCTGATTCAAGCTAGTGTAGTGTGTGCAACTAATTGAAAGATTACTACAATGCATGCAATAATTAATTAAATGAAACTTTTGAATGCAAATATTCAAAGCCTAGAGACATATAATTACCTCATGTCTCTTAGGTATGACACTTGTTAATGATCTTTATGTACTTTATTTGCACCTACCTGGTTCATAAATGAAATATCTGTCTTAGTATTCAATCCACTCATGTAAATACTGAATATTTTTAATAACAATACATAATAAAGAGCATATAATGAATAATACACACTAAATTTTAATTATATTTATATAATAAATTATATTATTTTGTATAATGATAATATTTGACTTAGATAGGTGAAGCTGTTTTTGAACCACACTTGCTTATTTCTTTTGGTTTGATAGGGAGTCTTTGGTAACTACCCTTTCAATGTAGGTTTTCAACTACTTATTCGCCTAATCTGTAGTGATTGTTTTGTCTAGCAATGTACAAACTTACTCTGATTTCAGGAGACTACTTACAGACCCATAATTTTGTACAACCCAAACACCTACTCAGCTTGCAATCTAATGACAGTCATAACCCTAAGTGGTGGTGTGACTCTAGCTCATGAACAAACGCTCTAGACTGTATTTCCGTTGTTTGTTTACGAGAATGTCATGTGAGGCACTATCAAAAGCTTATGAAAGCCAGACATATCATATCTACTGCTTCCTGTCTACCTTATAAGCCACTTACACTGTCAAAGAAACAAATTCAATTGAGCTGACAAACTTTGTTGGCTAGCACCCTACCAGGTATCAGTGAGATCTGCCAAGATTTGTCTTGGCAGCCTCTCCCATCACAGCTATGAAAGTTGGCGGGCCACAGAAAAGCAGATGGTGTGCTTACTCTAAGGAATTATTATTTATAATGACATTGTTTATGATGAATCTATGCTGAATGTTTCTTATCTCCTTAGGAGTTTCCACATTTGCATTCTTGCACCAGGTGAGAACCATGACTGTGGTGGCATTAATTATTTCCTCTGATAAATTCTGAAAAGAAGTTATACAAGAGCACAGAAAAGATCTTGTGATGCATTTCTTCAAGAATAGAAATGCAGGGAACCCTCCAAATAACTATAGAGCAGTCATCATTATTTTTATTTCTGGGGAAAGACATTAAGAGGATAAGAAGATTATGAATATGCAACAGCATAGCTCACTATGTAGCTCACGGTCACAGTGAGCAATCCAGAGGCCCTGACCATCATTTCTGCAGATGTGCAGTGCCAAACATACCAGGGAAGGGGTCAATGAGTCAAAGTGACCAAGTAGCCATAGAGGGGACTGGCACCCTATCAGCCATGACTATGTCTGCCTACAGAAGAGGATTGCTGGTGTGGGCAGCTACACTTGGACAATACCCAGATCTGCCAGGCTGGGACACTTAAGGGACCAGACTCAGCCCCCTTCCAACCAAGATCCTGCCTTGCCTTTCAATGGAGATGGGCATGGAGAGGCAGATAAAAAAAGTGAGAATATGATGTGCAGAAAGTTGTTGAGGAGGCGCCAAAGTGGGAACCCAGTGCCATTTACACTGAAAATGTACAGGATTATTTAGGGATATAGGGTATTTCATTTTTCTGGCATAGACTGGTAAGTATTATTGATAAGGCAATTAATTTACTGCACTCAAATATCAATGTCAGCTATATATATATTGATTGATCTTTGCTTTTTTACAAGCAAGTCAAATATTTCATGGTTTCATGGTATTAATGAGTAGCATATTTTGCTTCCCTGCAGGAGCCACTCTATTCAGAGCACTAGTTAACCCCACTCTTGAAAATTCTCACATATGTGAAAAATAGACAGGTTGAATTATTTCTCTGTTGGGAAATTGCTGGATCTCTCTCTCTCTTGGGCTACCAACTTGGCCACACCATAGTTCGACAGTTTCCTGTTTTGACACTGCCTTTCAGCTCTCACTTCTTACACTCCACTGGGAATTGAGCTGGGAATAATTTACAGAGTCCACTCTTTGATGCCTTCCACACCTGTCTGTCCTCAAGTTGAAGAATTCAGAATTGCCTGGTTGAGGGTCATGCCAAAATGCATTTAAGAATTCCAGGAAGTGTATAGACAGCATCTAGATAGGGAAGGGCTCCTACAACCTTGGCAATGTGTGTACCAGAGAAAGACATCTTGGTATGTCTCATATCAATAAATCTCTGTCTTCTGACTCATTACTGCCTTGCAGATATCTAGTGCACATCTCATGCAGCCTGCCTGGATTCACAAACCTGGACATGCCTTAGTGGGATCTCTGCCACTCAGATGGAGTGAAGGAGATGGATTAATTTAATGCTGACAGTCTTGGAACACTCATAGCAGTGTGATACAGTCATTGATACAGTCACTGAGATTCTGTGGTTTCAGCAGGTGAAGAAATTACCAAACAAGACATCTACTTCAATCTGATTTGAAAAGATGCCAACCTGCTATACCTATTACAGCCACCAGAAAAATGAAGTCCTGCAGTGAAAACCAGCATTGTCAAGAATCCATCCTTAGAAATTAAGCTAAAAAGTAGAATAATTGCAACCACAAAAATAAAGAATCTTTTGAAGAAAAAACACGATAGCACCAGCTTTTTCTAATGGGCCATTGTCATAAAGTATTTTGTCAAAAGTGACTTTTGAACACCTAAGAGCTATTTTTCCAAATGCAAATGAAATCTATATTCAGTAATTTTTTTTAAAAAAGAGGAAAGAAAAAATTGACATATCTTTAATAAAACACCCATTAGAGATACTATTCAATAGAGTTCATTTGTTGTTCAGTCCACAAAACTATTTGTGTGACAGCATTTAATTGGTGTAGTTAGTGCTACTGTCTCTTAGATAGTGTCTCTGTGAGCTCTATAGTTTATAGCATCTACCTAGACATTTTTTATCAGAAATGCTACTATATTTAATAAGTTACTTCTTTCCATCATCCTTTCAAGGACATAAGAAAGATGGAACTGCAGGAGTTTCTGGAACAAAATCTCAGCCACTGGGAATAATGCATTTTTGGGTATAAGCCAGCTCTGCATAAACTCAGCATTTCTGGATTGTTTTTTAATCTGTCCCTTTTTTGTGACTTACTTATTCCTTATGATAATATTTTATCTTTGAAACTCTACTAGAATTCATGAGTTCAGCAAACTTCCTCAAAACTTAGTCCTACGAACAGCAAGTGAGGTAGAGAATTTGCTCCCTGGACTTACTAAAGAGAGTCTTGGATCACTGAAAAGTAGCCCAAGCATCATAGCACATCTTCACCAAATAAGTCAGAAAAGATGTCTACATGTATAAATTTCCGTCAGTTGAAAATGATAAGGTGGTTGTCACTTGTCCGGGCAAGGACAGGACAGCAGTATCCCTGAGATATCATTGTCAGAACATGATTCAGACTGTGCTCTGCCCAAGGGCTGCTTGTGGTCCCTGGGTAAACCACACAGAAATTTTCTTTGCCTCAACTACCCATGGGTTAAAGGGTAATGATGGCACCTGTGGGTCTTATCAGATAAAAATTTGAGGCACAGTGTGATATAATGCCAAATAGGATCTGTAAAATGCATAAACATCTCTGAATGAAGATGTTTTCTAAATTATGTGCTGTAAGCATGAAATGTCCAGCTTTTATCAGAGTCACTATGCATGGAGCAATGTAATACTTTCAGATCACAGATATTTTCTAGCGGAAATTTATCCTCTTATAAAAAATTCACGACCATCTAGTCAGTAGCAAGCATCTTTAAAATGTTTTTTTACATTTTAAAAGAGGAGACTGTTTTGAAATACAAGCCTTAATTTTTTCTACTATAAAATTACTTTTTAAATTTTAAGCAAAGTTTTAGTAAAAAAGAACTGGGTATAGAATGGTTTGAGGATAGGGGGAAGAAATATTATTTTTTCCCATTTAAAAATGTAGAAGAATAAATTTTAAAAATTCTTTGCACTAAAGAGGCATTAGAGTTTTGGCCAACAAAGAGAAACAAGTACTTTGCTAAATCTGAATTTCTTGGTCCAGAGACATTTAGGTTCTGGTACATTCAAATTTCACACATTATGGAATTTTTTAAGGTTGTTTAAAAATTTCTGTAACTGTTTCTTCAATTAAGGTCTGATTTTTGAGTACTTGCTGGTGAAAGTAATACACATTAATCAGACAATGCTATTTTTCTTTGGGTGCTTACTCTCTCAGTTGATGGGAATAGGACAGATTAACACAAAAAAGCATTGCTACAGAGTTACAAAAATTAGGGTGTAGGAATATTCTGATGTGCTATCAGTGCCATAGCTGAATATCTGAATAAATGGTAAAAAATAAATGGTAAAAATTAAAGGTCACATGTAGCCATAAAATGGCATTAAAATTCTGGATTATACAGAATACATGCGCAGAAAGACATTTTACTTCTCTGTGTTATTTAAATACTTTATTTAATGCTCATGTGGCCAAAATGAGAATGAAATTACTATTGGACCACCATCTTCTCCCTCACACTTTGTGAAAATGTATTTTTTGGGGAAACCAGTCCTCAAATGCCTATAGCAGAAGCTCACCTTTTATGCATTCTGTTCTTTATCAGGTCTGTAACAGTCTGAGGTCACTACTGGAGCAGATATTCCCTCAAGTGAGAGAAAGCCAGCAACTTCTGCTTTTCACGTAAATGTTTTGAATTTCTGACATTTTTTTAAAAACTTACTGCTACCTCACTCTGCTTCCCAGTGTCCTGAAGTGAGAAAACACTCTTACTTTATAAACTTAGTTTAGAGTGCAACTTCTGTAACTTAGGTGCTTATGCAGAGACAGCAGTAGGTAGTCTCCCTCAAGAGATCTATCTATCTTCTTCTATTACCTGAATAGGAAATACGGGTATTTACTGTCTAGATTAAGACATAAATTAGGTTCTCAGGTTTGGCAGACTAGATGTCATGTTATAACTCTGCATGTTGTAACCATTTCAAATTTCTTGCCACCAGTACTGCTGTAAGGGAGATGGAGCTAGCATCTACAACACAGAGGGGCAAAGGGGAGGCTCGTGCCATTCTGCACTGCAGTTGGTTCCTAGATATGACACTTCTAGTGGTCTAAAATGGCATTCGGTGTTGATATGGCACCCCTGAATCCTGCTTGAGCAGTCTGTCATTGAGGAAGAGGGCTCCAGCAATAAATATTCAACTTTTCAATGATATACATGTCTTTGCCTTTGGTTCAAAGGAAATTGAATCACAGACAATAAGGAAAAGAACAAATTCAACTGGATTCCTATTTTCAATATGTGGAGACTGATTTATTATCTTTGTCTTGGAGGTAATGATTTAGTTACATATGAAGGTGTCCTAAGAAAAGCAGTAGAACCACAGGGAAGGTCTTTCAGTTTTGGTTGGCACCATGAAAGAGAATTTTACTAGATAGGCAGAGATAAAAAAAATAACCAAAACAACAAAACATAAAATTAATGTGATTAATTTAAAATTAATGGAATTGAGCTGTTCCCAGATGTTACTAATCACAGAATATTTGGAGTTGGAAGGTACCCACAAGGATCATCAAGTCCAGCTCTTAAGTTAATAGCCCATACAGGGATCAAAATAATGACCCTGGCATTATTAGCACCATGCTTTAAGCAACAGAGCTAATGACCTTTATCTAATGATATAATAGAATAAACTGACTTCAACAGCAAACTCAGCTCAACAACAAAAACTCTGACTCGGCCAAAACTTAGGGGAACTTCATGATATAGAAAGAATTTGTATCAACTGAGACTTGATCACATACTTTAGTTTGAATGGAGAAAGGTTGCTTTTGTATACAGAAAGAGAAGTCATAGTAAGTTCGCTACTTTGGTTGAAAGTATAATCAGCACACAGATCTTCACATTTAACTTTGATTGGTTTCCTCCTGACTGCAAGTAAGAACAAGTTGGAAGAAAATATTGCCTGAATGCTTGCTGAGCAGGGAATTTCATTAATTTACCTTCAAAGGATAATTTTTGCAGTATGCCAAGATGAGTGATCTCTGGGAGCATATAATTATTAAAACCAAACTGTAATTTAATTTGTTGTTAGATGAAAAGCACAAACAGCTTAACAAAATGAAGTGTCTATCATCTCAGCTGAGATGCAAGCAACCACATTTTTGTGGTATGGACTTGTCTTTGATCAGGAATTTCTATTTGCCAGTGAAATAATAAACATGATCATCTTATCATGGGCATATTACTACCAGCCTAAATACCAGATGAAATGTTTATTTTCTCCCACAGACCTTCTTATTTTCCATCATTGTATTGCACCACAGTATTCCTATTCGTACAGACCCACAACCAAACTTCCACAGTTTAATACCTGTGATAGTAACAATTAAGAAATAGAAATGGTATGATGAGCCACCACTCTTTAAAAAGAACCAACATGAGTTGATTTTTACAAGAAACTTATACCATTTCCAAAATTAACTTAATTTTTTTTTTAAATTTGATCAATGTGCATTTTGGACAAGCAATTTTATAGATATAATAAATTAAGTACAGAACAATGTTTAAAGGACTATCCAAGGCAATCTCTTAAGAAGTTGAGAATGATGTAGTAGATGCTGGGAACTGAGTGGGGCAAATACAGGCCTTTAGAAAGGGCACAAGAAGAATCTAGTTGATTTTTCTGAACTTCATCATCCAGAAGGGTGTTGGTGCAGCTGATCTGTGAACAGTGAGATGACATTACAATACAAGATAGTAAGAAACAGCTACTATAGGTCTACTGCTAGTGACACCCAAGTAAATGATTCTTTCACTAGTTCATTTGTATAGCATCTAAGGAAGAGGACAGGGACAATAAGATGATCCTTAATAAACTTTTCAAGAGCCTCATACAATGACATCTCACACGCAAATTAGTGAAATATGGTCTGCATAACATTACTGTGAACTGGATGCCCAGTGTAGGCAAAAGCAGTAACTGTCTGCATTCTGAAACTTGAATTGGCTGGGATTCTTCAGTGTTTTCTTACAGGAAAAGAGAAATTATATTTACAGTGATGAATACCAATTACCTTCATCTATGTGTGGATAACACTGGCCTCGGAGGGGTTGAAGATTTTAAACAACAGGATAAATGCTAGGTACAAGAGGACAAACTTTAAATACTGAGCTGATACTATAAATGTAGTTCTTCATCATCACCATAGTCATCATCATCATCATCAGTTGCATTTTATAACTTGTCAAATAGCAATTTTCCAAATTCAGGGTCTTGTCAGACACTGGCAACTTGACATTCAACAACTGAATTCTGTGAGACCTTCATGGATTTCATGGGAGCAGGAGAAGGGCTGTTCATATTATTCAAGAACAGAAAGAAGGAGTCATCTTCATTTCAGTCTCTTGAAGTGAAAACACGAAGTGGAAAATTTCCACTTTTCATCTCTTAACAACAGTTATACAGAGAAACCCTTTCTGAAACCATCTCCTTTGTCCAAGTTGCATTTTATCATCTTTCACTTCACTTATGTAGCTGATGCAGCTACATAATTCAAAGCTCTGTTCTGGTAGCTGACACAGAGGACATGAGCAGGGTGTTGTGGTTCCACTCTTTTCTTCAGCTGTGGAACAACAGAAGGACACATGTATGAGTCTCACACTTGGAAAGTTACTTATAGACAGGACAATCACATTGGGTTAAGGAACCAGAAGACACAATGCAATATAAATCCCCAGAATGACTACATTACAGTATAATTTCCTTGGCCCATGCAACTGGACAATACGTGGGAAGAATTTACATTAAAATTATTAGTTTCTTTCATATTATAATTTACCAAATCCCATGCACGAAATTCTGTTGTCCAGAACACACTAAGAATAAGACACCTAGGAGAATTCCTTTGCTTTGCTTTCTCAGCTTAACTTTCTGCCCAGTGCTTTACCCAGGAAACATCTTGTCCTCCTCTGTGTTACTTTCTTTCAAGTTCACACACTCACTGATTGTTTTGAAGTGTCCTCAGTTTCTTCCTGTCTGCTGACTGCTTGTCAGCTCCTTCTGACAAATGAATACTTTACTAATTGATTTCTGCTCCATGTTTTCTTGCAGTTTGGTTTGGGCCATGGCTTTCATTATATCCTTTTTTGCTCAACAAGAAGTATTTAATTGTTCCTTCTTTTAGTGTAACTGGAAGGACATGGTTGCAGTCTCCAGCTGGCTTTTTTATCTGAAAGAGTGAAATTCAAACTTATTATGATGCAAGACTCTTTTCTAGCCTATTCTTAATTACCATTTCCAGGCATTCTCAAAAGAGAATTTTTGGTATGGATCCAGGAAAATTTTTATATGTTTCTTTTGCTTAGGTGCGGCAACTACATAACCACAGGCAGAGTGGATTCTCCTAGGGTCAAAGACTTGCTGTGTGAAAGTGGAAAATGGTGTATGGGAGAAATGGTTGAAAAGCCTAGTTAAAGGAAGAGTCTGGCTGACAATATCAATTAACTATTGAATGAGGTTTTGTTGTAAGAGATGTACAGTAATGAATTATGACATAGTTTACTTGAGACATGAACCTGTGCTGTTCCTTTATTCACCATGACACATGAATTTGTATTTGAAATATAGTAAACCCTAACTATGTAATAGCTTTTATAGTCAAAGGTATCTGGCTGCCACAAAACTAAAACTGGCATTGATTCCAAAAACATCAATTTTCATTTCTCCAATGGTTATGCTGCTTTCTCAAGTGTGGTTTTAGTGTTATGTCTCCAAACAAACAAACTTTTGTATTTTGAAGGAAAGCTGGTGAAAATGGCAAGTGTTTTTGCCAGGTTGTATTGTTAAGACATGACGTTGGGTGGTTATAGTGATATACAGAAATTCCTGAAACAAGCTGTGTCCCACATGTGGTGTCTTTCCTTCTGCTGCCTGCCAGGAATGAGGGGCATAATTCTTACACAGGAAGAAATTAGCCTCTTGTGTTTTAGTCTGTGATGTCAGCAAGCCCCCCAAATCTCAAAATAGATGTACCTGAAACCTTCTGTATGAACTTCAACAGCTTAGCAAACTACACTTCATAACATGAAGCCACTTAATGGATTTAAGTAACCAGATTCCAGTATCTAATTAAGACTTTTTAGGCACTGGTCTGAAAAATGACTTATCCAGAATGCAGAAGACCTGTCTTACAGGCCAGAAAATGCACAGATCACCCAGCATTTCATGTAGCAAGCAATCCTCACTCTGGATGATGTTGAGCTATGCTACAGACAGGAGTTCATAAGGAGAACAGACTGGCTTTGTATCATAGTGGTTAGAGAATTCTGCTTTTGGAAAAGTTTGACTCCTGGGCCATGTGCCCAGAACTGTTTGTGCATTTCACTTCAGATCTTCACTGGATAAAAACCAGAAATGCTGAAGAGAACAATGATTGGAACAGCAATTCTCTGCCTTTCCAGCAAAGCTCCTGAGTCATTACAATATTAAGTCAAGCACCCATTACCACTGTGGTTTTGACTGTCCATGGCTCCAGCATCAACAACAGTATAGAATGTGAGTGTTTTTCCAGCACAATCTGTTCATTAGTAGTTCAGGCAAAATAGCTCACATATGCAAAATATAAGTTTTAAAGAAGGTCAGCTCTCTATGTCACATGAAAGGTGGAAATTTACCATGGGTTTTTCAGCTGCTCTCAGAGAAACCTGCTAAAAACACACCTCACATATGAAGGTGCACAAGAGACACAGTTGCAATAATGATTTTCTGTGCTGCAGCTTCATGTTGGAGAGGGAGTTTAAATAATTTGGAAAGATGATAATACATCATGTTAAGTACATAAGGCTAGAAACTATAGGTGTCCAGGGTACCTGAAGTACATAATTGCACTGCTGAATACACAACCTTTCCTAATTTTCTTTAGTTTCAAATTATGCTGACTGAAATTCAGCACCTTTGTGAGTTCAGAGTTATTTTATGCAGTTTCTGTGATTGTTTCTTTCAGGCGTCAGAGGTGCCCCAGTGGATTGTTTTTGTTTTTTTTTTTTTTTTTTTGTAGCCATTTTTCTGATAAAATTCAGCATAACTAAGGACAGAACTCATGTTGGTCTGATTTACCAGTGAAATATTGGAGGAAATTAAATGTCAATAACTTTTTCACCTTTCTTAGATTTTCTTTACTGACCCAAGATGAGCCTTTTAGCTCTGATGACATTCAGCACATATTTTCTAATTCATATTTTTATGAAATTTGAAAGGATGGTTGTTTCTATTTGAGTAGCTCTTTGCTTTTGTAGAAGTAACATGTTAGGAAAAAAACATATCAAAACATATGAAATAGGTAAGCATGGGAAAAAGGCTGAAAACATTTTTTGTTTAATAACATTTTACTTAGAATGATTGAACTGAAGGGCTACCTAAGTAAAAGAATGTTCCCAATTTTTGACATTACACAATGCTACAATAGCTTGGTTTTGGATTATTTTTTTGTTCCTAAAAATGGATGACCTCCAGATCCTAGTGAAGAAAAGCTCAATAACAGAGTAAGCTTCAGAAAATGGCTCCAGCGGCTTCAACAGTGTGTTCATGATTTCGCTTGGTTCTCTTCTATTTTAATCCTTTATTATGCCTTTTACTTCTCTTTCTTAAAAAGTTCTGGACTTTTAACCACCTATTTCTCTGAGTTACATTGAAAATTGCTATCACTGGAAATGATTGAAGCAGAATTTTATTTCCCTTATTTTTAGGGAATTTTCCACTGGTGTATTAGATAGGAGTCTGTTTACATTCAGCTTCACTGTTTGATCTTTAGAAAAGCTGTTCTTCTTTATCACTGATAAAATGAATATTTCATATGACCATAAGGGAGTGAAAAATATTTCCAAACATGAAAGAATAATTAGAAAAACCACAGAGGGGAAAAAGCTTTAAAGTATTTTTGAGTTCTTTCAAAAATCAAGATTTCAAGGGGTATGTGTCTAATTCTGATTCTCAGAATTATTCATTTTAATTACACTATCTACATCTGTACATATTTATCTAGAGTTTATTAGATGGAACAAGATTGTTGCCAACTCTTGGTTTGATTGCATATCTAATGAGGTTTGGTTGAAAGCTTTTATAAAGCTCACATGATCTCAAATTTCTTGTTTCAACCCTAATGGAATCTTCCTCAAGTATACTGGTTCCTATTACTTTCTGCAGGATTTGAATGAAACTACATTTAGCTGTGGCACAATAATTCCCTACAATCTTTGTCTTTACAGTGAGAATTTACCCATGAGGAGTATGATTCCTATCACTAGCTCCTGAATATCATGTGAAATATAATAAATATCTCTATCCATGCCTAATTGACACTTTAGCAAATTTCAGGAAAGAAATTAATTAAAATATCTATATTTAAGAAGAAGAAAATGTATTTTGGGTACTAGAATATATATTTTGAAAGAGAGAATGAAGGCCACAGGGAAATGGGTTTTAAAGCCACAATGATTTATGTGAAACTAATCCAAAAGCTTTAACATGATAACAAACATTCAAAGCATTCCCCTCTGGCTACTAATATAAACTATCTGGACTTCATTAACAGACATAATAGAGTTCCACAAAGATGAATCTGAACACTAAAGTGGAGTTAGACAAGAAGTGTCTTCAGGAGAACTCTCAAGAAGCTGTGTTCCCTGGGGAAAAATTAAGCAGAACAGAAATCACATTGGAGTTCATAAGCAGTTAGATCAGGGATTGATTTCTGCTGATTTTCTCATTGGTGATGTTCTTATGGGTGGGTATCATCAACAATACAAAGAAAATTGAACTTTGTCAGTGAAAATTCTTAGTGCACTTGGGTAATCTTGAACTCATGTAAAAGTAGTGGATGGAAATACGTTCATATAATATAAACCACCCCTGATTTTCTGTAGTTTTGTTTTTTAAAGGTGTTTTGGTGGGGGCTTTTTTGTTTGGTTTTGGTTTTGGTTTTGTTTTTTTGTTTCTGGCTTTGATTTATTTTTTTTCCAAACTAGTACCTATGTAGTGCATTTGACCTGGAATAGGTCAGATTTTTTTAAATTTTAAATCCAACTTGTGAGATATGCAAATCCAACCTTTCTGAATTCTTTACTTATAAATCTATTGCTCAAATAGCATGGCTTATAAAGAGAAATACAATTAATCATAATGTATTTCAGCACATAAAAGATACCAACAAAAATCGAACAAACACTGGTGTAAAGGAACTCATGAAGAAAAATACCTTGTTTAAAGGTTTCAGTATTAGTTTTTGGGTTGCAATAGTCTTAGAAAAATCAGCATGTCATTTTGCTTTTGTATCTCTCTAAAGACAAGTTTTAAGGAACATAAATTAAAAAGGAATTAAATCACAGTATATGCTGAGCTGGAGGGGACTCACAGTGATTCTGAGTCCAAACCTTAGCCCTGCATGGAACACATAACACCATGGGTCTCAGAGTATAATCCAAATACTTCCTGAACTTTTTCAGGCTTGGTGCTGTGACTAGTTCCCTGGGGAGCCTGTTCCAGTGCCCAACCACCCCCTGGGTGAAGGACTTCCTCTAATATCCAACCTAAACCTCCCCTGACACAACTTCAGGCCATTCCTTCAGGTCCTGTCACTGGTCAGCACAGCACAGAAAAGAGATCAGTGCCTGCCCTTCCTCTTCCCCTCACAAGGAAGTCATAGATTGCAATAACGTCTCCTCTTCTCCAGGATGAACAGACCAAGTCACCTCAGCTGCTCCTCATACGGCTTCCCCTCAAGGCCCTTCACCATCTTCATTGCCCTCCTTTGGACACTCTCTAATGGCTTAATAACTTTCTTATATTGCAGTGCCCAAAACTGCCCACAATATCCAAGGTGAGGCTGCCCCAGTGCAGAGCAGAACGGGACAATCCCCTCCCTCGATCGGCTGGCAATGCTGTGCCTGATGCCCCCCAGGACAGGGTTGTCCCTCCTGGCTGTCAGGGCACTGCTGACTCAGATTCAACTTGCCATTGACCAGGACCTTGGCCTGGCCCTTTCCATGGCACTGCTTTCCAGCATCTCATTTCCCAGTCTGTCAGTACATCCAGGCTTGCCCCATCCCAAGTGCAGAATCTGACTCTTCCCCTTGTTGAAATTCATACAGTTGGTGATTTCCCAGCCCTCTAATTTGTCCAGGTCTCTCTGCAGGGTCTCCCTGCCTTTGAGTGAGTAAACAGCTCCACCCAGTTTTGTGTCATCTGCAAACTTGCTCAGTATCCCCTCCTGTCCTGTGTCCAAGTCATTCATGAAGATGTTAAAGAGCACAGGGCCCAAGATGGAGCCCTGTGGAACCCCACTAGTGACAGGTCACCAGTCTGATGTTTCCCCATTCACTATTACCCTCTGTGCTTGACCTGTGACCCAATTGCTCACCCACTGCATGATGTGTTTATCCAGCTGTGGGCTGGACATTTTGTCCAGAAGGATCCTGTGAGATAAAAGAAGCTGGCAGCCAACATGACTCTTCACATAAGCCTGAATAAATTGTTTTCACATTGCCAGCATTAATTGAAATCAATTATAGTACTATAAACAAAGATCAAAAATGCAACATGCATTTCACATAAATACTTATAGGCAGGCCATATTTTATCTATACAGAACCCTTCCATATAATACAATAGCCTAATTGTCTTCTTGTTGACTTCCTGCTATTTCACAACACTGTCCCACTTGGCACAGATAGTTTCTTCTAGCGGTTGACTGTAAATTATCCCAGAGCAAAAAATCTGCAAGACACATACCTAGAGTTTCACTTTGAAGCTTTTGGATATTGATAATTTACAGGATATAAGAAAGAGGAGCAGTTGTGCCAGTGTTTGTGTTAATTAATGCTTCTGCTGTATATTAAAGCATAAGAGTTTAGCATGTGCCTTGAACACAGTACAACTTTGCAAAGCGATACTCTTCTGGTCTTTATCCTTTGTGACTTTTATTTGCTGACTCTTTGATGCAAAGATCATACCATAAAAACTCAGAAATTCCAAGAGTGTATTCTCATCACTGAATACTCTTCTATTTCCATTTTGTATCTCTTCTTGCATACACTCCATATTTATTTCTGCAGATATACACCATTTCTGAAAGCAAGATGGAGAGTCTCCTCTAGCTATGCTACAGAATATTCTGATAAACCAAGTCTTTCCTTAGAAATTAATGCAATATAAGGCTTTTAAATATCCTTGCCTGCAGGGGACAACCAGGGGATCAGGCCCAGCCAGTGTAGGTTTAGGAAAGGTAGGTCATGCTTGATCATTCTGATACCTTTTTATGACCAGGTGACCTGTCTAGTAGATGTGGAAAGGCTGTGAATGTAGTCTACCTGGACTTCAGTAAAGCCTTTGATACTGTCTCCCACAGGATTCTCCTGGGAAAACTGTCAGCTAATGGATTGGACAGGTGCAGTATTCTCTGGTTAAAAACCTGCTGGATGGCCAGTCTCAGAGAGTAGTGCTGAATGGAGTTACATCCAGGTGGCAGCCGGTCATGAGTGGCATTTCCCAGCGCTCAGTATTGGGACCAGCCCTGTTTTATGTCTTTATCAATGATCTGGATCAAGTGTACCCTCAGCAAATTCATGGATGACGCTAAGTTTTTATAATGACGCTAAGAATCTGTAATAGGGGCTGCTGTATTTCAGCCACTGGGGAATTTATCAGTCTGAAGTGTAGAGTCTGGCAGACTTGGCTGGCAGCAAATACTCACTTAAATTTAAATTCAAACTGTGTACTCCACTTCATTCTAGGTGCAGAGTTCCCCAGTTGCTTTACATTAATCAATCCCTCTTTTCTGGTATCCAGCATGCAATGTCTGTAATGGCTGTCTTGGACTTTGTGGTAGGAACCAAAGAATTTGCACAAAAAGTCATGGAGGCATCATTTCAGGAGATGCTATGCCTTTTTTCCCTGTAAATTTAAAACATGCTCTTTGGGTTTCAGAATTCTTTATTTAAGTTTATGAAGTTGAATCAATAAAAAAAATTTCCTTTTTGAAGGATCACATGTGGGATTATCCCACCTGTATGAACCCTCTCTAGCAATTCCACTTTTGCTCTCTCTTGTGGAAATTACTTGGCAGTCATCTCACTTTAGACTTTCTTCTGAAACAATTCTCACTTGTCTGACATTTCCTCTCTTTTGCTCATGCTGCTCAAGGCCAATAAAATAAATCTGCAGCCAGCTTCAAGTTTCTCTGCACTCCTGTGTGGTTCATCTCATTATGAATCCCTTGTCATGTTAAGTTGTGAGGAGTGGAAAGAGTCATTCCTTGTTTTAAAACTTCCTTTCCTTCCTGAATCTTTCAGCACCAAACCCACCTGTTGTGAAAAAATCTGGTTACACTTTTATGTGCTGCTGAGTATCATATATCTCTTAAATTTTCTTATTAAGATTTGGTCCACAGCCAGGTTCTGATTAGCAAGTCATTTATCCTATTTGTTTATCAGATGATGGAAAAGCCCTTCTTTCAATAGGATGAAAGTCTTGGTCATTTGGTCTTCTGGACCATAAACTTGCAGATGAAAAGTTTAACATCCTATTTCATCATGAAGCAGGCTCTTGGTGTAGTTTGAGCTGCTGGTTACTGTTTGGGATTATCCTCTTGTGGTTTGATATAGTATCATAGAAGGTTAAGGGGTTGGAATGGACCTTAAAGATCACCTAGACCCAACCACTTCTGTCATGGGCAGGGACACCTCCCACTAGATCAGTTTGCACAAGGTCTTATCCAGCCTGGGTTTGAACACTGGTAAGTTTGGGGCATCCACAACCTCCCTGGGCAACCTGTTCCTGTATCTCACCATCCTCACTGTAAAAATTATCTTCCTAAGACCTATCCTACATTTCTCCTCTTTCAGTTTGTACCTGTCTTAGTTTGAAAGAGAAAACTAAGATATCTGTGGGCCAATAGAGCAAAGGACCCCACCTGATTAACCACACCAAGGCTCACTGTAGATTTCAAATTAGGGAATAGGTTTAATTAGGTGAACGGTAAAAGGGCAAAGGGGGGAAAATAACTGCTCCCAAACCAGTTCCAAGTATATATGTATAAATATATATATACATATATGTACACACACACACACAAACTGGGACAACAAACGACTGAACAGAACAAAGAGAACACCAAAAAAACCCTGGTTGGAATGTTCTGTAATACTAGTCATGGACAGTGGGTGACACTTTTGCGCTGCGGTGCAGCCATGTTGTTCTCTCGAGCGTGGCTTGGATGAAGTGGCAGGGCACCGGCTGGTGGCAGGCGGGACAGCTGGCAGGGAGTGTAGGCAGACCAGACCCCGTCTGGTTAGCAGCGGTTCCGATGGACTGGGCTGGTGCGTGTGAGACTGTGCCTGCTCCAGCAGCGGGGCATGGGCGTCCGGCGGTGACGGGCTAGGAGAGAGGTGGGCATCCGTGCACGGGGCGGGGGGGGCGGGGGGAGTGGATGTCCGACCGTAGCGGCGGGCTAAGAGCAGGGGCTTGGCTCGCAGGACGGAGCGCCCTGGTGGCGACCAGGCAGTAAGAAGGAGAAACTGACCAGCTTGTCTTGGTGCCTCAGGATCCACAGGGAGGCTGCGGAGAAACAGCTCCGATGCAGCTGGGCACCTCGGGTGGCTGTAGACAATGGCTCCGAACACAGCGCCGACCAAACTGTGTGTGTCCAAAGTCGATCCAAAACTGAAAGTAAAAAGCATCCCCTCTCTTCCTCCCTCCCCCGGAAATTCTCCCTTCCCCCCACTCTCTCCCCTCTGCTCCAGGCTCCACTCCCAGTCCGGGCAGGTGAGGGAAAGAGAAAATTCTCCAAACTTAAAACCATAACGGTACCCATTATTCCTTATCCTACCACTACAATTCCTGATGAAGAGTCCCTCTCTGGCTTCCCCTTCAGATAGTGGAAGGACTTCAGATACTGTGAGGACTCCACACAACCTTCTCTTCTCCATGCTGAACAGCCACAACTTTCTCAACCTGTCCTTGTAGGGCAAGTGCTTCAGTCCTCATACAAACTTCATGACCTCTCTCTGGATTTGCTCCAACAGTTCTATGTCCTTCTTATGTTCGGTACACCAGAAATGTGGGTAGTAATCCAGGTGGGGTCTCCCCAGAGTGGAGTAGAGGGGTAGAATGACCATCTTCAACCTGCTGGCCACACTGCTTTTGAAGCAGCCCAGGATTCAGTTGTCTTTCTAGGCCATAAGTACACACTGCCAGCTCCTGTTGAATTTTTCATCAGCCATCACTCCCAATAATCCCAATATTTGCAACTGCATGTGTTTTTCAGAGCTGCATAAATCCTCACATGAATGCCAGCATCTCACAACAGTGCATTTATCTCTGCTACTATCAGCTAAACAGGTTGGGAAGAGAAAATGAGAAATAACAAATTTATATTATTTACCAAGAGGAAAAGTATTTATTATTTAGGTCAAATTGTGACTCATTGAAAGATGGGGAGAAGAAGTGGTGTGGAACCAGAATTACTGGGAAGGTTTGATGATGTTGTGTAATATGCAAATGAAAAATAATGTTATGAAATTTGGACTAATTTAAGGGATGAATGCATATACTGATGTAGATATCACAGAGAAACACATGAGACCCACAGTGTCAATAAACTTGGCGGGCATTATTTAATCAGAAGATATAATTCTTTGGCTCTATATTTATATATACATGTACATTCACTTCAAAATACTAAAAGAATTAAAGAATGTAAATCTTTGCAACAGAGAAAGAAGAATGTATGTCTTGTGAAATTGTCCATGCCAAGTTTTTTACCTGACTTTTCTTAAGAGATGTTGAAAAAACTGGAATTCACTCTTTCCTGAAAATCCAACTGGAATCCCTTTTAGCCTGGGATTCTTTAAATAGAAAATACAAAATATTATTGTAATTATATAGAAGGTTGTAATGTCTAAAAATTGTCATTTTGATCTAGAGAAGAAAAGCAGACCAAGTGCAAGGCAGCTTTATCTGCTTCGATTTGTTTTGAAAGGTAGTTTAGTCTATTGAGCTACAATTTGAAGAAATCTATGAAGTTGTAGAGCAAAATAAGCATAACTAAGGAAAACCAACATATGTGCAATTCTTACCTGAAGGTTTAGGCATGTTGAGGTATGCCTCATCAGAAAAGGAAACAGTGAAAATATTTCCTTGAACTACAGGCAGACAAATCTCAGTGTCTAGTCTGGGTGTCCCAACCAGCCACACAGGCATTCAGATCTCAGGAATGAAAAAGGCATCCAGCTGGTGTGGTACGCAAATCCTGATAATGGGTTTAAGAAAGGTAAAAGGTTTTACTCCAGATGCCTCAGTGGTGAGATATAGTGCAAGTTCTAGACAAGTACAAAACAAAAATAGTTAACTGCTAGTAGCACAGCCAATAGAGGCAATATTTAACATACTTATCCTGGTGATTTATCCTAGACATAAGGTAAAAGAAGCTGGCTGTCAATCTACTCAAATAAAGAAGGAATTTTTGCTCTTGTGTCCAGGACAATGCAACATTTCTGGCATTAGTTACTATTTTCATTGATGAAATGAACGATGGAAAAAAGAATACCCTTATTACATTTGCAGACAATATCAAGCTGGAACAATGCAATAGAGGACAAGATTAGTATTTAGCCAGGACTTTGACAAACTGGAGAGGAGATATGAGGAAAATAGGATGTGATTCAGTAAGGATAAGCAAAGAGGTCTATATTTAGCCAGGAATGTCAGCTACATAAATGCAAGATGCAAAACAACTGGCTGCCTTGTGGTTCTGCAGAGAAGGATCCCAAGGTTGTAGTGGATCACAGCTGGACATGAAACAGCAATATTACACCATGCAGTAAGGAAGACAAACTGAATATCAGACTGTATAAATATTCATGTCTTTTGTAAGACATCTGAAGAAATTCTTCTGCTCATCTGCTCATTAGCACCACCTTAGCTGGAGCACTGCAGTTAGGGACTATAATTTAAGACAGGTATAGATTTGCTTCAAAGAGAAGAGCAGCGAGCATAGGTGGAGGCTAGAAAATACAATGGGTAAGGCAAGTTGTGAATACTGTAGTTGTTTGGTCTAGAGGAGGGAAGATTGATCTGAGATACAGTAACAGACTTCTAGTGTTGAAAAAGCAACTGCACAGTGGAAGGGAATATATTAGTAGTGGAACAACATTATTGTGTAAAAAATTATTGCCTTAAAATACAGCAAAAGGGACTTCGGCTAGACATTAGGAAAAACTTTCTAAGAATAGTGAAATGCCAAGACAGATTGCCTAAAAAGGTTGTGAAATACTTGTCTGCATTGTTAGAGGCTTTTAAGTATTGGTTAAACAGGTATCTGCCAGGAATATTTTAACTAAACACTTAAAAGTTACGTGTACATGTATATAAAGATGTTCATGAAGAAATAAAGTTACACTGGTCATACTGAAGCCACCTTGGTTCAGCAACAGGAGCCAGTGTAGCCCATTGTGGCATAATAAACTTTTATGATGATTACAGAGACTTGGAGTATGACAGAGTATCCTTGAGATTCAAGCAGCCACATGTGCCATGTGCCAGACAGTGCATATCCTGCCTATTGCCCTGCTACAGTTAGTGAACTCTTTTATGACCTTGGGGATACAGTTGAGGATAGCCAGATGTTTTGGACCCGTTCCTGGTCATCTCATTTCTACAGGATGATGTAGTCCTGCCTGGAATACTTCTCTCTTTCTGACACAAAATTGCAAACACTACCTGAGAGGGAAGGTGAAATCTTGCTGTTTAGATATCCCTATCTTTTCTTAGTATATTTATAGAATATTAGAATCATTAACGTTGGAAAAGACATCTAAGATCAACGAGTTCTACAATTAACCTAACACTCCCAAGTCCACCATGGAACCATGTCCCTAAGCACCACATCTACACACTTTTTTACACTTCCACAGATGACGATTCCACCACTTCTCTGGACAGCCTGTTCCAATGCTTGACGGCCCTTCCAGTAGAGAATTATTTTTATAACATTCAATTTAAACCTCTCCTGGTGCAACCTGAGGCTGTTTCCTCAAAAATGGCTTGATTGCCTGGTTCCATTGAGTAGAAGTGACCTGAGAGGTGGCACAAGGTCCAAGCCTACTAATGTACTCCATGGCAACCACCCACAGTAAATTTCTTCTCATCACATAGAACGGGAGCTCAGGGTTGCTGCTGAATTTGGTTGAATTTGAATTGTAGTTGTATTGTCAACTACGTTGAAGCAAAGAGCATTGCAGAAGGGGAAAACGATCTGGAATAGTTATTAAGTGGCAGTGAGATGCTCTGGGCAGATTGAATGAATGCAGGCATCCTATTGCCAATATCCCTTAGCTTCTCCAATGCTAATGTCAGCTAATACGATCCAGTCAGTGTACAAGCAGACTTAGCTTTCCTTTTATGTGCATTGCAGAGAAAGGATCTAAAAATCTGTAAGTTTCTCTGAACAGTAAATTTTTCAGGGAACTCTGTATGGGCTGCTTATAGATTATAGAACAGCATATAGCACAAACAACTGAGTTCTTAGGCTTAAAATAGGGAAAAGTACAGAAAATTGAACTATTTCCCATTTTATCCTACAAAATACCCCAAAACCAGAACCGCAAACATTTATTTTGGGTGAGAAGTCATCCTTCTAAAAAGAGACCTGGGGAATATGAAGAATGAATACCTGAAGAATGAGAAAAAGAGATGCAAATATCAAAGAATATGAATGAAAGGTGAATTTATAGGGTAATTAATAAGGAACCTGGTGGCATACTGATGGTTGATTGAACAAAAGACAATAAAGTGAATCTTAAACATGAATTTAGAATAAGGAAAAACTCAGTGATTTACATGAAATGTAGGTGAATAGGAAGAAATGCATCAGTTTCTTATATATGGTTATAGTATTTAACGGGAGGAATTCAGTATATGGTACTTTTGATGTGAAATATTTCAATGACAGCTCTGAAACTCTATTGGCTAAAATTAAGTGTTCTCAAATCACTAGGCTCCTGTAGACAGACCATAGAATACCACTGATAGTTTTAACTAATACAGAATTACTATTCAAGTAAGTTTGTTTTGGGGTTTTTTAAATTTAAAATAAACATTTTAAGGAATGAACTACCTAAACTCGCTAAAAATGTAAGACTAAAATTCAGAATTTTATACAAATTCATTCTAGCATTGCTTATTGATCTCTAAAAACTGTTTTTTCCCCTTCTGCTTTCTTCTTTTGCTCTTTCTCTAGTTTCAAATATATTGTTTACCCTGTTGTTTAGTTTGCACTTCCTGTTCTTTGTTGTCTGCTATCTACTGCAATTCCCTTCCTTGTCAGAGGTCACTGTAATCATACAACTCATAAGATTTCTGTTTCTGTTCTTGGCATTTCCCTGTTCAAGCCTTGTTATGCAAATACAAAATATTATAACAGAGTTAATAATTAATATTGCAATTTATGTCCAGTTATTTTGAGAGTGATGCAAGGCTTCTAATTTTTTAATGGGCTGTCGGTCATGTCTCAAATGAGACTATGCTCTCACAGAATTAATTAAAAAACCACCCACTATCACAGTGTAAACAGTATTTTATCACCGGTTTTTTGGCAAAGCTTTTCTTACAACATAGTGCTCACTCTGACCATCTGTGATTGTTTAAGTGAAATCAGGTAATTTCTTCTTCTGATTCCAGGATTTCTATTTTTTTTTAAATTTTATTTTGTGACATCAGGAACATTGACTATATTTTCCAACAAGATTTTTAGTTGTTTTCTGACTTTTAAGGCTAATTAATATTTTCCTAGAAATTTTCAAAAAAAAAAATTACTATCAAGAGGAACTCCAAGGCTTCTTAAATTTAATTTCTATATAAAATACCAGATAATTTGACACAAAAGCACCACTCTTTGGAAAAGTTTTGGTAGACATCAACAAAAACTAGAAGAGACCAATATTTCATCGACAGTGACAAAATAGTAGATACCAATACAAATCACATATGAGATTTCAGATGATCGGTAGATGGTAAATTAGGCTACAGAAGGAGAGGAAAGTTTGCTAAGGAAAATCTTTCTTCTAAAAAAAAAAAAAAAAAAAAAAGAGAACTAGTGATCAGTATAAATTTTGTGCATCATGTTTCATATCTGGGAGGCTTCTGCATGCCCAGCTGAACACTGTTTCATCTTTCTCGAGATGCTGTAGTCTTCAGCATTTAACACTCGGATCAGTGTCTGATGCTGTAAAGTGAGTTAAAAAGTTTAACTGAATTTAACTGAATAAAATGAATAACCCTCTGAACTCAATTTATTAGTAAGTATTTTTTGGCTATAAAGTCATGAATGCTATACTATAGGGCTAGCCAGTTTGTCCTAGACAGCTATCCCAACTCTGCCTTCCCTGATGCATGCAGAAAACAAATTATGTATTTTAAAACATTACAGTCATTTTTCCTCAAAAATTGCAACCAAATATTCATCCACTAAGACCTTAGGACAGCTCTTTGAATGTTTAATCCCACATCTGCCATTAGGCTGCCTTAAGCACAAATGGCAAAACTTCTTTGACAATTCTAGACTATTTTTATGCTATTCTTGAAATCTCTGACTGAACCCATGACAAAATGGTCTGGTAACAATGCCTAGTATGGGAGGGTATCAGTATCCATGATGGAACACAAATTGAGGGGGAATGTGCACTAAACTGATTGTGTTAAAGACGAGGATGAAAATAAGCCAATGGAAGAGCATTCAGAGAATTCCAGGGACTTTGGAGAGAAATGAAGGCATAATGAAGCAATGTCACGGGAGCATTAAAGATTGGAACGGAGTGTTGGGAGAGGCCTTAGAGTGGAAGGGGGAGCAGTGATCGTAGTGGGCACAGCCAAGCATTGCTCCATAGCATCCCCAGCCCTGCCTGTGCCCTGTGTGGCACAGAAACAGCCTGCACCCATCGAGGGACTCACAGCACAGCGGTGGTGACACAGGGGAATCCCTCCTGAGGGTGCATGTAGGGCACCTGCCCACAGTGCTGCCTCAGGGGGCTGCTGGCAGCAGCCAGGGTTTGTGCACAGCTGGGCACACACATCTCCCATCTCCACGTGGGGGTCTGCAGTTTATACTGCATAATCAATACTGATATATAGTTCACTGATGACTGGCTATTTATGTATGATCAGCAAATCAATAAACTGCTCCCATCTTGATTTATTTATAGTAGGTGAACTGAGCACTTCCCATGCTGCGGTCCCATAGATGTGACTTTACATCATTGTTTCCTACTCTGAAATCAATGCATCCCACTCCATAGCTCACATGATCTGTTCCCAGAGTTAATGCTTTTTGTTTAGCTGTATTGAACACATCTGGTTCCACTCTAACAATTTCAGAAAGCGATCTAGAATGTTTTATGACTTGCTCTCAGTACTTACTGTCATGACATTTTTTTTCTAAATTTTTATTTTTACCAGAAAGATTTTATAAGCTAAAAATACTTGCTAGCACTGGTCCAAGAACTTTTCTTATTATTAATCCTTTCTCTTTTACATATTAGCTTTTAAAATTAAATGTTGATCTCTGACAAAAAAAAAAAAGAGTTTTCGAGCAAATGAACTTTTGTCCTGCTGCTAGTGTATAACGCAATATTGAAAATGTTATAATGTAATGTCAAGTGCTGACTGAAAACTATCAGAATGTAATGTGTTCCAAGTACACTATGTTGTGGGATTGCTTTGCATGAATATAGTGCTTTGAGGTACGGTTAGAAGACAGAGAAACACTTCAAGGTCTTAACACCTGGTGTTTGTTCAAGATATGAAGCTACTGGATGAGGAAGGTTAAGAAAGCCAAAAGAACTATGATAAGCACAAGATGGGAAAGTAAAAATAATGAGCTATGCAATTAGCAGTAACAAGATGTAACAAGGTACAGTGTTAACCAATCATGGCCTTGCTGGCAGCGTGTGAACACCGTGTGCTGATAGCACACAGCCTATGGCAGCAGGGTGCTGCTCGTGTACAGAAATAGAAAGTGTATAAATATGTGGGTTTTCTTTAATAAAATGACTACTCTTGATCATCATATTGGTGTGTTGAGTTGTCTGGGCCTCACACGAGAGTATAAACCCCAACACTATGTCAGTGCTTTTGGAAAACAGGTTTGTACTGCTGTCAGTAAAGATCACAAGTCTATTTCTGCAAGACCTTTGTCTGTGGACAAGGTTGATCTATTTAAATTTCAGGATTTATCTTTATTTGCTTGTATCCATGAATCTATTTAAATTTCTTTATTTTAGCCTTCCTACAAGCTAGGCTAACTGATTTTTAATTCACAGGATTATTAATTTTATCCTGTTTAGATATTGGAACCACATCTGTAGTTATCCAATCACTTGGAATTTCTTCAGTTTCCCATGCATTGTTCAGAAAGCTCCCAGCTGGTTTTCTTGGGGCTCTTGGGTGTCAGTTATCTGGGCCTGTTGATTTGCAAATATATAATTTCAACAGATGTTCCTTTACATCTTTTCTTGCTACACATGGTAAACTTGCTATTACAGCAGTAAGAGCATCTGGGATACATACAACCCCATGTTTCTTTCCACATGTCTACAGGACATTTTTGCATTGTTATTAATTTTTTTTTTGCCAGAGCTATCTAGATGGATATGTAGTCATAATCCAGTCCTCTCAATATTAGCTTTCTTTTTGTTTCAACAGGCCTTCAAAATCTTTTAACTACACTGGCTTCCTACCCAAAATAACTTTTTTTCATGTCCTTTGAACTGTGGTTTATGGGTTAACCCATAGGACTATATGTAGTGTGGTGCAATCCATATGTGAAGTAAAAGAGGTTAGGAAAGAGAGTTCAGGTCCATTTCTTTTCTCTGATATTTAGAACGTGTGTGAAGGATCTTTCTACTTTGTTACAGATAGTTTTCCACTACATAATAAGCAGCAGTAAAATATTAATGTTTTTTGAAAAGGAAACATACTTAATTTCTGTATGAAGTAAGAAAGATTTTTTTCCCCTTGGTTTTACATATTGAACTACAGGTTTTATTCTCTAAAGAACTGGAAATTAAGTTCTTAAAAATGAATAGGCAAACTACTACTTAGAGAATGAATACAAGATGCTACTTTAACACCTGGGTATTAATCTACATTGAACAGAATATAACATTCAAAATAAACGATTGTCTAGCAACAAGGCATGAGAAACCTCTGACATGAGTTGTTTATTGTGTGTTGAATAGCTTTCCAGTTACTGACACTGAAGGTGATACTCATATGTCACATCTAACACAATCTAGCTCTTTTGACAGAATAGGTTTCATTAGCTAAAGACACAGTAGAAAACAGAGAAGATATACAGTGGACAAAAGGAAGATAGAATCCTATGACCTTTAGAAAGGAAGATGTGTTATTTATATACGCTGACAAGGGTTGCTCTGTCACTGAGGACTGGAAAGCCAACACAGCTACAGGAACCAATGATAGACACTATAGCTAATCTTGGACCTGCAAGGTGTCTATGCCTGGCAGCAAACCTGGGGGGAGAGGGACACTACCCATGGTAAAGACAGTTAGTGCTGGCACAGCTTTAATAAACAACACAGGCAAGTCCATGGGGCTGGGTGGAGTGCAACATGGTGAACTGGCTGAGGTACTTATAAGGCTGATCTTCACTGCCACCGAACAACAGCAAGGCAAACATGGCACCCATCTTCCGAAAGGGGTGAATCATCCTCAAAGAAGGAGAAAACAGGAAGAGTAGACCTGTAACAAATTGTGGAGAAAGTTCTCCAGGGAAACCATGTCAGACACTGAAATCCCAACTGAACAGGCGGTTTAATCTTGAGGAACTTAATTTTCAGATGCATATATAAATTTAAAAAGTAGATTCTCTATTCTTTCTTTAGTCTCATGGCCTGTTTATATGGCAAACACATACGTATTTTGTGTTTGAGCATGTGCATTGGTCTACATGTGGATGATTCAGCTTTTGTCTCACCTTTTCTCCAAATATTCCAAACAACAGACTCTCATCTTGTTAGACTGCATGGGTTATACTATTATATATTAATAATAGTCATCCTGAATTTTCCTGTTAATAATGATGAAACACTGAAGTTGAAGGCTTAGTTTATAAGAACATGTTTACTTATATACTATGTTTAGTGTTGGGAAAATTACTCTACTGGACTGAGGACAAAATAGATATTTCATGGCTGGAGAAATGCCAACTGTACATTAGATGATTTTTCTTTTGGAAAGATTAGAGGCACACTATTTCATTCCAACTTGATTTTCTTAATTTACAAAATTGGCAGTTGGGTTCCTTAATAAAATGGGTCTGCTCTTTAAACACTTGCATTTGGTAAAAATGTTAGTATGATTTAGAGTTGGAATGGCTTCAGAGTACTCATTTAACTGTCACTGTAGGTTTTATTTTTGTGATTAATTATTTTCATTTATTTATTTGTTTGTTGTTGCAGAGGACTTTTATTTCATTGATTATATAGTTTGGTTTTGGCACACACAAAGTCGTAAACTAGCAAAAATAGTATTTCAGTTTAAAAGTTATGGAAATTCTATAAAAGTGCAGTGAATTTTGAATTCAATGCTTTAGAAAAAATGAAATTATATTTGTGTTCAAGGATTAGTTCAAGAGTTTTTAACTTCATTTACCTCAGGTCACATTCTTCTGTGGGTTGCTCTCTTGCACTCTCTTGTCTACACTTTAAATTTGACTTTGTGTGGTCTATCATGGTTTTTGCTGAGAAGACATTTCTTATTTCCTGAGACACTGTATATTGGAGATCAGCTTAGATATTTGAATTGACAAATCCTTGGCTTAACATTTGGTTCAGCTAAGAACTCGAAACTATTGATTTTCATGGGACTGATCATATGCTTTTAAGTAAGCACAGCCTTATGCACTTCTCTTGAGTCTGTACCCAAGAAGGGAGGCAAATTGCCCTTTTCCCATCAGTTAAGTGCTCAGAGATATCCACGTGCCAGGGGTGCTCAGGCATTTGGAGGGGACCTTGGAGAAGAAAGAAAATAGGAAATGCTGATTTGTACTGAGTCATGAGCAATTTGCTGTGCACTTTTGTAAAGTCAGTTGATAAAATTGGTTTGGTAATTTTGGTGAAGATATATAGCTGTGCATAGATACTTCCTACAGAAACTTCAGTAAACCTGTGAAACCAGTGTGCTTGAATTACTAGAAAACAGTGCTATTACGGCTACTTCACAGCCCCTTTGCAGCCATTATCATCTCCTAAACAACTTCTGTTACCACCAGGTACTGGACATTAGCACTGCTGCTGGAAGGCAGACTGCAATTTATAAGCATGCAAAGTTTCTAATGCAAAATGCAGCTGAACTTTGTATCCCTCGTGGATCAATTCCCTATCGAGAAAAGATTACTACCATTATGTCAGCATGGAAGCAGTTTGAGCACACACGTCATAAACTCCAAACTACAACACAGAAGTTATTTTTAGTCTTCGAAGGGACTTGTTGTTGTACCTATACTGAGATTCAGTATCTGTATAATCTCTTCAAATTCCCTGGAATGAAATCCCCAACATACACTTTTCACCTGAAGACCTCTCTTCTTTGCCTTGTCTTGCCTTTGCCTTGCCTTGCCTTTTTCTTGTTAACTAATTTGCCTTCTAATGAAGACACATGTGGACTTAACAAAGCAAAGGAGCTAATGCAGTTGTTTGCATACCATCACTGGCCTCAGTCTTCTGCCCTCTGTCTCTTTTCAGCAGTTAAAGCCTGTTGAGAACCAGCTGCATCTGTACTGAACAAAGCACTGTGGAGACTTTTTAAGTGAGCTCCTGTGGCTTACTGTAAGATCTATAATACTGAATAGTTTAATGTGGCAAGAGTTCAGTAAGGACAAGAAAAAAAGAATTGCATTTAGGTCACATTCCTAGTTTCTGAGAAAATACAGAGGGGCAGAATAAGGAAAAGAAATAGACTTATGTCTGGAAAAAGCTAACATACATAGCTAAGTCCTCTAGCATGAAAAAAGAACTGTGTCACAGACATAGCTGAGGTTAAGAATAGACATGTTACATCATCTTTTGCACAATACAGTAGTGGGAAAAGGGAGGAAATGAGGCCTTAGGAGAGGAATAAATAAATTACAGCTGTATTTTATAGGAAAGGTTAGACTGGAAGCTCCTTAGGAAAAATATGGATTGTGGTCAGTGTTAGATACAGGTAAGGAAAGCATTGAAAGAGCTGCTCTTAACACAAAATAATAATTGGGGTTATTGACTCAGAGGTTTTTTTGTTTCTTTTTAAGAGGTTGTGTAATTGGTTCTGGCATGTTAGCAACTGTGGCAAACTGTGCGGCAGCCCTTCAAACTCCAGGGTCTCCCTAAACCCAGCGGGTAAAATGTGTGCAAAACTCTGAATAGGTTTTTTCCCACATTGGACTTTATGCAAAACTCCAATCAAGTTAGTCAAGAGAAAGTTCTCTTGAGAGTGAATTCTACCTTCAGGACTATATATCAGCTCCTTGACTATAGCATGTGGAAAAATTTAGGAGTTTAATTAGTCCTGTGAGAACAGAACCACTATAGGGTGGGAGCTGCTTTCAGAAGTGAAGACATGCCATCCTGCACAGAGCAAAGTGCTCAGATAAGGACAATTGCCAGCTGGAGTGTGAAGAGGAGCTCCTAATAAACATAGCCCACAGGCCAGCTGAATGCTAGGCTTGTTTGCAGGGATTTAGCAACGGGTTCAGAAACTCTTTATTTCTTGTTATTTATTGGTGGCTTTCATCATGAATAATCCAGAAAGGAATACTTAACCTGTTAAACTATAGTGTAAGGAGCTGAGCTGGATGGCCTGTCAGCTTTTAAATCTTCAGGTAGGTCTTTGTAGAAACACCTGTTCTGTGTTTCCATTTCTAGCCTGGATCAGAGAAACGGAAGGAAAGAGAACAAAAGTGTGCTTGGTGTTTCTTAGTTCAGCTAGGAAAAACCCAACATCTCAGCACTGAAAACAGACTGAAAGTCTGAAAGCAATTTAAACACTTTGGACAAATATTTGGAAAAATAAACAATGTGTATATGGTTACACGGGAAAAATGCTGCATACAAACTGATTAAGTTTGAAGCAGGTGTCAGGCAAAGATTGTAAGAGATATAGCCTAGGCATAAAGGTAAAGTGGAGATGATACAACATGTCCACTGAAACCAACCATTAGTTTAAGACTAAACAGAAGATGCCGCATACATATATGACAGAAATAAAGGATGATTGAGTAAAATGAACGTTGTAATTTTTTAATTTTTTAGGTTCAAATTAGCAACTATAACACTTGTGGGTTTTTTTAAGAGTGTTTTTCCTGCTGTGTAAAATAAAGTGAAACAATATTGTGTGGTTTTATGAAAGGTTAAAATAAAAAACTGCCTTCAAATCCTTGCACAATCAATGAGACACAAAGTTACAAGAACAGACAATGGAAATTTAGGCACTTGGATCTATTTGTAAAGAAGAAAAAATATTCAGGTTTTTTTTTGTTTGTTGTATTTTTTTTGTTGTTGTTGTTTTTTTCTTTTGGTCAGTTCAGAGGAAATAGTTTTATAAGAATGCTTCCTGTAACAATTTCAGATGATCATTTCCTGATTCCAGATAGATTACCTGTTCTCAGTCCTCCAAAGTAAACCAGTAGAACTGTAGAGGATTAAGCTGTCAGAAATATAAGTCTAAATAGAGGTAAAACCTTCTTTCATTGCTATTTTAATCTGAAAAGACACTAGCTCAGACTGCTCAGAAAATAAAAATAAATTTGAAACAGACATCAAGAAGTCACACAATTTACAAGTTCTCTGCCTCAAATGGCCTAACCAAGCCAGGGTCACTATGGCTGAACACTGAGACTGTTTGAGAGTAAGTCTAAGTTCCAAAGAGAATGGGCATATTCATAGAATAATAGAATGGTTTGTGTTGGAAAGGACCTTAAAGATCATATAGTTCCAAGCCTGCTGCCATGGGCATGGACACCTTCCACTAGACCAGATTGCTCAAAGTCTTCATTGTTTCCATTTTTACCCAGATTTTACAGGATTTAAACCCGTTTTATTGTATCAAACATCATGTCCCAACCAAATTCGTTGTGGTGTTATGATTACCACAGACCCTATCAGTAAAATTCTATTAGTTTTCACTCTGAGTTTGGCAAAGGCAATAAAAGGGATAGCATCATTTGGCTTCTAGTTGCCAGGCAGTCCCACAGAAAGCTGTCTAGCCAGCAGAACAGAGCTCAGAGCTTTTCACCACTGGAAGTAAAATTTAAATTCTACCATGGTGCTAGTTAAGTGATAGAGCTGAAACAGTAGAGCATGAAGAGAGACTGCCAAATACACACCAGACTGCCTGCTGGCAGTTGCTGCTGCTGCAGCCAGCAGCTTTTCTAGGCTTCAAGCACAGGGCAAAAAGCCTCTGACAAATATATTTTGGTGCTGCTCAGTGTCATTGTATCTCTCCATATGTGCCAGTATAAATGTCACCCGTCCCAGAGGTGTAACCCACAAGTAAGGGATCAGTGTGTAAAAGCCCTTCTGTGGCTGCCTCCTACTCTGGTGAGATGACCTGTTGACTACCACTGATGTTGGTTAACCTACTAGTCGTCTTCTCCAGGAAGAAGCACTTTAATTCCCTCATTAGTACACCCTTCCACACAAACCATCACTTTAAACAGAGGACTGAAATGGGTTTTACTGCTCCTTTATTGCTCTATGTAGTGTAGGGGACAGAGACAGAAGCAGGAATGTGGAAGCATGTGTTGCCTCAGGACTGAGTTGAGATGTTCTAGTAGTTTTCTGGAACTATAATCTCTACTGCTTTTACCTAATTTATCTGGGAATATTGTCCAGAATTCTAAATAGCCATTTTTTCACACTGCATACCAACACTCAGTCTGAAATCTACTTCTTCAATAACATTCTTGGGTTATTTTACTTGTTTATACTTATTTAGGTTGTCTGAATGGGATGTTTGAAGACTAGAACTCTAAGGGCAACTGATACAGTGCCAATGGTATGTGATCTAGTGTGCTCAGGGAAAATACAGACATCTGTCTACATGCAGTTTTATGCTGGGTTTTTTAATTGTATTCCCTTCTGGGAAGATGTGAGCACACCAGAGGGAAGAATGGGAGTTGGCAGGATGAAGAACTATGTTAAGAACCAGTATGAACTTGATTTTCATGCTGCCACTTTGCCTTTCAATCTGGAAGTCTTCTGGAAGGTATTTTGCATTCTGGTCTCATTTTTAAACACCTATTAGTAAAGAATCTTCTTCTTGGCATTAATCCTTAAAATTTTGAAAATATATTCAAATTTATGACTCCATAGATTTGTACTTTGATTTCTGATGAATTGTGTGTACATAAAACAGTTAAAAAAGAAATTACCAGCCTGTTCTAAAAAAGAACTAAAAAGTATGTACGGTTCATTATTAGCTCCATTAGTATATTTACAGCACAATGTACAGATAGCCAAGGCCTTCACTAACAAAGCTCAGGTAAAGACTGAAGCAGTAACACATATTTTAAAGTAAGTTTCTAAAACTACATTTGAAATGATAAACTAGCTCACAGCATGCTTATTGCTGCGTTAGACTGTAAATCACACATAATTCAACCAGTTTGACCCTATCTCATTTACTGGTCACATCACGTCTATGGTGGCTACTGCAGATTTGCTGAGGCTTTGTCTTTTTTACCTTTCCCAGCTCCTGCTCACCTTCTCATCTCATTGCTGATTTTCTTCCTTTTCACAGTTGCTTCATAAGCATTTCTTCACCAATTCCTTCTAACTTCTCTGAAGCTCCAGTACACTACTCTTCCATGTTAGCTGTTTTGTACCAAGAGGTACTGATCTGTTACTGTCTCAATATGAAAGGTGTTCAGATTCAGTGAAGTATCATTTAAATATTTGTTTAATAAAACAAAGAAATCTTATTTCCTTATGTATGTTGGCAATCCAAGTTGTGAAGCAGTCAACAAGTCTCCAGTGAACTAACAGTCTTGAACTCTTTGCAGCTTCCTTGAGCACATTAGCTTTCACTTCAGAACACTAGATCTAAACGTTATTTGGAGTCAGACAGGATCTTGCTCAGTACACTGATCACTTTGTTAAACTTTGGCACCCAGGGCACTCATGTGTGTGTGTGATTGGAGAATGGCCCTGCTTTCATACAAGCAGAGTGGATGGTTTCTAGAGTACCCTGTGTAAAATTATTTAAGTTCCTCAGGATGAGAAGAAGCTTAAGTGTTTTGTTTAGTTTAAAAATTGAGCAGAAAGTAAGTGGTGGCTGTGATCAGAACTAATTTTTCAGGCTTCTTTGAGATCTATTAGATCCAAACTTAGCCTGCAGAGGCACCCCAGTCATTTATTCCATAAACCAAGGCTTTCCTAAACATGAACAAGGCAAGAGGTTTAACCTGGGAACCTTAGATGAAAAAGGTATATCATGACTTTAGCTGCCCTGAGAGGCAAGAGGTACTGTAGAGTAGACATCAGGCTCTGTTTTTAGAGCATATCTGAGTATTTAGTCCTAAATCAAAGAAGGGCTGACTTTGACCTGCATTTATTAAAAAATGCCATTGCAGAATTATGTCTTCAGTGTTACTGAAGATTCAAATTCTGCTGCACACAGGCCTAGACCATATTCCCTTTCCTAAATTTGTTGTTAGTGTTCTTGCAGGAATTATATTTTAAATATTCGGGTTTGCCCACTAGTAGTGGCTTCCAAAATATAAACCACAGAAGAAATTGTCAATAAACAATGAACAATAAAAATTGTAACTGATAGATCCTTGCACATACAGAAACTCTACTCCTAGAAGATCCAGAGCCACCTAGGTTGTTTATTTACTTGGTGAAATTTCTTGTTTGCTTCTGTGCTTTGACTATCACTTCTTGCCCACTTCTCAACTCCTTTGTTGAGTACAGCAAATGAAAATAACACTATCAACTAGTGGTTTCCTCCTTCTCATCACTGGAATGCCTTGTTAAAACACTGTATCAAACCATGTTTCGCCTTCTGTTGTTTGCGTGTTTGTGTTACATTCTTTTGTCTCTTAAAGAAAATATGTTGATTTTCTGGTGGGAATGCCATGCACAGTCTGCTGGTATGGTTTAGAGGTTAAGAGAAAAGATTCAAAGAAGGTTAGGGCAAATATTTTCACATCATCATTTAATTTTCTCGGGTCATTCCTAAAATAAAATTTGTTCTATTATTTGAAATCAATTTGTCTTACTTCAGTAAAATGAATTAGTTTTTACTTCCTTTTCCTAATGAATCTAAGAAAGAACAGATATATGAATTTACCCTTCAGGTAAGACTGAATAAATCTTGACTCTTTCAGAAGGTGAATAGGTACTCATGGAATAGGATATATTTAATGGTCAGTGCTATTGAAATTTCAACTTTCATTTTATATTCTTCTTGAACAGAAAAAAATATTCTCTTGCAAAATAATCTGATAAGATAGATTTGTGGGCTTTTTATGGCCTCCAATTTAAAGCAACCCCCTTCTCTGCATTGGCAATGACCTATTAATGCTTTAAGCTGGAACAAGAGATTTCTCAGCAACATTATTGAATATTGTGCCTTTTTCCACTGGAGAGTGTCTTCAGTGTTGGCTGGTTTCACATGGAACAGGCAGTTGTTTATTTGGGTAGACATATCTAGCTGACACTGGGGTGTCTTTGTGGTGGTACTGGCTGCATCTGGAAAAAAATACAAGCCTGCCTTTCACCATATTTTTACTGATTGTAAAAACCATGTTGTTTCTTAACTTCAGCCTTAAGCAAGGCTAACAGGAAAGACCTGTGCAAAAAACACAGACAATTTAGGAAGTGGATCAATTATCATCTATCAGTCTACGGGTCTTGTTGAAAAGTGTGGTTGAAAGTGATATGATATTCCACTGTCTACTCCTGATAACATGTCTCCAGTATTTCTCTGCTCTTCAGTACAATTACTTCCAGGAAAGTGTTTTGAATCCCATGGGATTTCTGTGTTTTCTTTTAAGGTCCACCACAACTAAGAAAGAACATCTCTTGAGAGCACATGCAGTATACTCTGATGCTTCATCCAATGCTGAAATTTTCTTTTTATTTTGCAACCTGTGAGCTAGAAATATTTCCTGTCTGTGTGAATAAGAAATGTTTTTGTCACCACATTTATCCCATTGAAGTTTGTCTGAGGGAAGGAACATTTGCTGTTTGCAAATTGGTGTGTTCCTCCTTCAATACCTATTAGGTATCTCATGTTATGCAGAGTACTCTGATCACCAATATACCAGAAGAAAGAGGAAAAAAGAAATTTGGAAGGAATTCCAGAGTTTTATCAGCCTCTGAAAGACACTGGAGATATTTACGGTTTTCATCTTCTGAAGGTAAAAAAATTAAACTCAAACTTTATTCTGTTAAAAATTATGCAGTTTTTTTTTGTGTGTGTGTGGATAGTTCCTGGTATTGTATACATAAGGTAAAAAAAATTTTTTTCTTACAAAAACTGCTGAGAGGAAAACTTTGAAAAACTAGGTATTTTCTTTGCAGTGCATATTTCACACTGATGCTGCTAATGGGAAACATAAACATTTACAACTGAGTCACACAAATTATCACAATAATATACTAAGAAAAGGAAAGTCTTCCACAGAACGTGTGCTTTATTCAAAAAGTGTCCATATGAGAAATTTACTTATATATTGATTGTCTGTTTTTTTCTAAATGACAAAGGCTAATGTTTAATACTTGCTCAGATGAGTCTCGGGAAATCTGACTTGGTTCCATTATTACGTTTACTGCACCAAAAAACCTACTAAGCTTCCAAAGGGCGACATTCTCCTTGACTGCAGTTGTGGAGTTTGTTGGAACCAAGTGTCACACAATCCTGACAAAAGACATAATTTGAGAAGAACGTGAAGCCTAATGAAACAATATGTCCTGCTGGATCTTTGCCCTTGTTCAATGACAAACAAGTCACAAAAACCCTTTTATTTTTGAGATACAAGGTGTCACCGCTCAGAGTCATTATGTAATGTTGACAGAATGTGTGATGACAATGTGATAGGATATGTAATGAAAAGGCAAGAGTACCATAAAATCATCTTTCTTGGAGCCTTGCTATACTTCTTCATCTCTTTTTTAATGTTTTAGGCTATTGCATCTGAGTTGGTGCTAGGCTTTTTGTCTCAGCCAAGAGATTGTGGTTCTGTAATCTCAGGTATTTACAAATTTCATTTGAGTAAATATCCAATAAAGAGAAATAATACTTGCAAAAATTTAAAAGGAGAACTTACACAGAGCAAGCAGCAAAATAATGTGAAGCCTGATTTAAGAACACAACTACTCCAAAGAGAAGCACTATGAAAATTCAAAAGCACAATAACTTTGTAGATGTTTGATTGACATAAGGCATAACTAAACACACATTGTGTCCATAGCACCAATGCTTTGTTTACTTGAAGTGCTATATTTGCCATAAAGACAACAGAAGGCTCTAGTGTGATTTTGAGGAGACACAATTGTGCTTAGACAAGCAAGAAGTATGGTAAAGTAGCTTGTGTGACAAAGATAAGAATAGTATTTTTTTTCTCCTAAAATGCTTATAGCCTTATAATTTTTTATTGGTATATTTGTTGAATGCCTCTAGACTCTAGGCTGAATTCCCCCAATAGTGGGCTGTAAAAAGATGAAGTCTGTTATCTCAACTGCTTCCTCTCATCCAGGTGATACCAGAAGACACAGATTGATATTTGAAACAGAAACTTTCAAAAGTATTCTGGTGATAAAAGATCAGGAATTACCTCTTAGAATGGACTTTCTTGAGTGTCATGGCTAAACCCCAACTATTGTATCAAGAGGTGGCTCTTTAGTAAATGTTAATGAAAAACAATCATCTGAATGTAAAAATCATTAGTGCTTCCATGAGATTCTCCCTCTGCAGAAGAATGAAATCTAAAGAAGACAGCTTCTTGCATTCCTGAAGGATTACATGAGATCTTGTTAATTCAAGAAAGCTGAAAGACTGGCTGCTGCATGTCTTAAAAGGACAGAATGGATTTTTGTCAGAGGCAATTTTTCCTATTTGTTACATGGCCATTTATACATATTTTGTACTGATATTTCATCCTGTTGCATGTTCCTCATTAATGTTTGTCTTGACCCAACTTTTATCACAATGACCTTTTCAGAACTGTAAGATCTAGTGTTCAGTGGCCACAAGCAAACTCTTTAGCAGGAGATAAGAAGCTTTGAAAAATGGAAATAAAGTGAATGTTCTTCATGCTAGCCACAGTATGTCTGCAATAGCCTGTGTTTTCAGTTCCTGCACTGTTTGCCATCCTAGCAACTGGAAAAAATATTTTTACTTGCAAAGTGACCATGTTTGTGCTGGAAGACAACTGGGATACAGTGATGCAGAGCCAAAAAAGCCATTTTAGAGAGAAAAAATTTAGAGCAAGGTCATATTTTAATAAAAATTTTTACATGAAACTGTGTGTTATAGAAGTGGAGGTATCTCCTTAACCCAAGGAATTCCAGATTATCCTCTCTTTTTTTTAAGGCCACCTGAAATAAGTGATACCTATTTCATTCCTCTTGTCATAAGTTCACTATATTCTTGTCCCTGCTGAAGTAGGGATAAAAATTGAGTAAGCATAAGTAGAATGGTGTCCTTAATCGATACCTTCATCAGCCTATGGAAGGGATTAGGTGGTCCAACTGTCTGCAATAACATGGGATGTATCATATGGAAGCTCTTCAAAATTGCATTCTTCAAATACCATGAAGACAACACTGGTGTTAATAGAATGACTAATTCCTTTATTTTAGTACACGTGAAAAATTGGTCTCTTCACATCTTTAGTTTCCACCAATTTCTTCTTCAGATTTTGTTTGCAGAAGACTTTCTATAAGTAAACTTCATACAGAATTGGGCAAATGGCTAATTATGCATGTACACAAAACTGGTTTTATGTGAAGGAGTTGGGCAAGGAATAAAATATAAAATATGGAAATAATAAATCTCATTACCTCATTAAATGTGTTAGTGAGTACTTCCAAATTCTGCTACATATCAAAATTAGGACTATATTAAAAGGAACATTAAAAAAATAGACTATAAGACATTTTTTTTTGGAAACACAAATAGTGTCAAGAACAGTATGTGTGACTTTGAACTTCACTGTCATTTTTCTGTTATCATCTGGAAATTTTTGTATTTAAGTTCTATGTGTAACTTTGTTAATAAAAATTCTAATAATTTACCAAATGAGTCACAATGAAGTAGGTTAGAATTAGGTTAGAGCACAGAGTTGTCTGTGTTGCACATTCCTAGTGCTCCAATAATGTTAATTCCTTGCATTCTGGATGTGAAGTTGACTCAGCTATGTTGTACAGTCTGGAACCTCAGTGATAAAGCAGAATGCTGAGTGATTCTTCTATTTCTTCAGTAAGAAATCTGGAGCTGGATACAGTTTCTCAGAGTCACAGAAAAGATGCTAGGCAACTTCCATTCCTAATGATGTTATCACAAATAACTTTATCCAAGTATGGAAAATTAACTGATCCTCTTTTTCCTCAGAGACCAAATGGCTGGTTACAGAAAACACTGTAATGTGCCAGATGAGACAATTTGGCTGCGTCCCTGGGTAAAATGAAACTAAAAATTAAGTGGAAATTGGAAAAAAATCCACATTTTTGTCTTTCACCTTTTGTTCAATTTGTGATCCTTATATAATTATTGTAATAATTTTCCTATTTTCAGTGTTCTCATGACAAGATATAAAAAAAGATTACCTTTATGTTTTTTTTCTCACTTTATATCTGCTGTTTAGCTGCATGGGCAAGAAGAAAATGTTATGAATTATCTTTGAGATACTTTCAATCAAAAGAGAAATTATTCCTTAGCATTTATATAATCAACAACAAAAAAGATTAATTAGGTGGCAATGCAGTGCATTTATCTCTAAAGACAACATCAAATGTTTGTGTCATGGTTAGTTTTTGGATCTGCAAGAGCTAGTCAACAGAGTCGGATGGAGGAACAGACATCTTGCCATACTACATAGCACTCAGAACAAGGATTTTACTTTGGGATAATTGAACAGTTCTCAGTCCATCAGTCTTGATAAATTATTTTTGCACATACAAACAACAAAATGTTTGATTACTTTTACACAAGGAGCATCAAGTTAGAAGACTGAATAAACACAAAATATTTATAGGAAGACAGGAAAAATACAACTTGTCACTTTTATTTGGAATACCATTTTCACTTACAGCAGTGATTTACATTCAACTGCTTTTAAAAATAATATAGAATTAGTGCATGGTATGCTCTTGTGGGGATAGCCCTGTATTCCCCCTTTTTTGTTTTAAAAACATAGTTTTTAGCATTTTATTTGCCCTCTTGATCATTGCCTGCCCAGTGGGAGAGTGGGGAATCCCAGTAATGTGTTTGATTCCCCATAGATTGAAAAATTCTAGAGTGGCCTTTGCAATGTAAGTTGGGCCATTGTCCGTTTTAATTTCTTTCGGGACTCCCATGGTGGCGAAAGCAGTGGAAAAATGTCTTCTAATGTCTTTGCTTTTCTCTCTTGTGTGTGCTGTTGCCACCATGAAGCTTGAAAAAGTATCCAATGAGACATGTATATACCTTAACTTTCCAAAGGGTTGGTAATGTGTTACGTCAGACTGTCAGAGTTGCAGGGATTGTAAACCTCGAGGGTTTACTCCCTCCGATGGTAGGGGGGCAACTTGCTGACAGTCTGAGCAACTGGAAATTATGGCTCATGCTTGATTATGTGTTATATCGAGGCCTTTCTCAGAACATTGGCCCTTTGATGGAAGAATGGATGGGACAATCGGGCTTGCTTGAATTTATTGGGAATGACAGCAGTGTCATCTAACAAATCTGCTTGTCTGTTCCCCTCTACTACTAAACCAGGCAATGTCGTATGGGATCTGACATGCATGATAAAAAATTTGTGTTGCCTGTTACTGATTACATATAATAATTTTTTAAACAACCGCATTAAGGCTTCATTGTTTAGATCTTTTAGGTATGCATTTTCGATCCTTATAACCACTCCTACAATGTAACTGGAGTCAGAAACAATATTTAAAGGTTCAGGGAACAACTGAAAAGCCCAAACAATAGCAGACAGTTCCACAATCTGAGAAGAACCAGCAATTTTGTGTGTATCTGACTGCCATTGGTTTTGTTCTTTTCAGACCACTATGGCATTACCTGTTTTTTCTGAACCATCGGTAAAAACCGTGTGGGCTTTGTGAAGGGAACTTGGGAGCAATTGAAGGAAGCTGTAACTTGGACTAAAGTTAGAAATTGTAATAACGGGGTGCTGGGGAGGTGAATGGACAGAGAACCTGTGAAATCTGCAACAGAAACTTGAAATTCAAGACAGTAATTAAACAACTGCTGCAAATGTTCAAGTGATACTGGCAAGTAAATAACCTGAGGATCTAACCCTATTAACTCCCAGCACCTTTTCCTTCCCCTAGCAGAAATTTTAGCAAACATTTCTGGGAGAGTGATGATAGTCTTAGGGAACTGATGGCTAAGAAAGACTTATTCCCATACATTGTCATTGTTTAACAATTGCCTTAGAATGCCATAGGGCTGCACCGGTCCTTTAATAACTACCAATACAGGAGGAAGATCCTTTACCTTTCAGCCTGTCTGGCAGATGGATAGTCTGTGATTAATTGTTTCTAGGATCTGCTTTGCTTCTTTGGTGAGTGTTCTGGGTGACATAAGGTCTGCATCCTCTTTCAGGAGATCAAAAAGTGGGTGAAGTTCATCTGTTGTAATCCCCAACACTGGTCAGACCCAGTTTATTGTCTCTAGTAAAGACTGAAGATCATGCAGCGTGTGAACTTGTGTAGTCAGTGTAATGCTTTGGGGTTGAATAGCACACTTGGTAATTTTCTACACTAGGTATTTCCATGATGGATCAATATGTATTTTTTCTGGAGATATAAAAAGCATTTTTAGCTAGGACTATCTGTATTTTTTTGGCGGCATTCCACAGTTTCACTTTGGTTTCAGCAGCTATGAGTATGTCATCCATGTAATGATAAATAAGGATGGAGGGAAGCTCTTTGCGAATGGGATACAAGATGTTAGATACAAATTGTTGACAAATGGAGGGTGAATTTTTCATCCCCTGTGGAAGAACAGTCCAGTGATACCTTTTCGCTGGCTCAGCTGCATTAATTGATGGTACGTAGAAGGTAAAACGTGGCGAGTCTTTGGAATGCAAAGGTCTTCATATCTAATATCACAATAGACCAGTCTTTAAGAATCATTCATAGCGATGGCATGCCTGGCTGTAGTGCTCTGACCGATTCTATAATTGCATTAATTTTTTTCAAGTCATGAAGTAATCTCCACTTGCCACTGGCTTTTTTAATAACAAATATTGGGGAGTTCCAGGGACTTATGGATGGTATAATGTGTCCTATTTGCAGTTGTTCTACTAAGATATTTAGAGCTCGCAGCCTGTCTTCCCTTAATAGCCACTGACTTACCCAAACTGGAACATCAGACAACCAGTTTAGGGGGAAGAGTTGCTGCCTGTCAGTGGCCATTATCTTAAATCTGAGCTTAGATATAGGCCCCATTGGCCTAGAATGTCTCTTCCTCAAAGTGTCATTGGTATATCAAGAACAAACAGTTTTACAGATGCTGCTTGTCCTTCTGGCCCTTCAATTAACAATAAAGCTGCACTTTGTTTACAGACCTGTGTTTCTCCAACTCCTTTTATACTTTCTCGTGATGAAACTAATGACTGTTGAGGAGGCCAGTCTTTCAATGCTATTATGAAAACGTCAGCTCCTGTGTCAATTAACCCGGTAACTTGTACTGACTCCTTAGAGGCATTTGATGACATAGTGCATAATAACATCAGCCTCTGATGAACAATGGACTGAGTCCATTGTACTAATGGCATGTCAATATTGGGTTGTGGCTTGATAACTGGTAAGCAAGCTATGGCACTGTCTTTATGCAATGTCACTGGAGGTGAGGGGACATAAACTTCTATATCAATTAAATTTGACATGACACACAATTCAATTTTGGGCAACACAAAAATCCCTAATAATGATGATATACTTTGCCCTGTTATCAAACATTGGCTGGGAGTTGGTATATTATCTTTAACTTTAACAGAGACAAATTGTATGTCAGGGTCTTCTAAAATTACTGAGTTGGAAGGTGCCAACTCCAGCCAAGGGAGACCTGGTCTGGATTCCCCTCTGGACTTGTGGGGAGCACATGGGTGTGGTGGATTTGGTGGGCTTTTTGTGTCATCGCACTCCCCCTTGTGCTCGGCTCCCCATTTCCTGGCTTTGGTCCCTTGGCTCCCGGTGATGAAATTTGGGGTGACAGGGGGTATCCCTTGACGATAAAGAGGGATCTACAATCTTTTGCCCAATGCGGCCCCTTTCAGCACCGCGGGCATACCCCTGGTGGTGTTGATGGTTTGAGAGTAGGGCAGTTCTTTTTAAAGTGTCTGGGTTGCTGACAAGCATGACACTTGACTTCAGTTGGTTTGAAGGTTGCCAAGTCCTCTTTTATTAACATTGCTTTATAGGAATTGGACCCTACATTTTGGCATGGTTTTATCATCTCGGTTGGTGTCGGGTCCCTAAGTGTTTTTAGGATTGCCTGGCAATCATCACTGGCATGTTCAACAGCTAGCTTCATGAATAGTGTATCTTGGGTTTCTTGGGTGGGAATCTGCTGTGCTATACACTTTGTTCAGCAAATTCCATAAAGGGTTCCTTAGGCCCTTGTCAAATTGATGAAAACAATGGTGTAACTACTGAAGCACTGGCCACAGTTTTAATAGCCTCTAATGCCAGGTCACGGGACATAATCAAATCATTGGCTGGAATAGATAGCTGTGCTTCATTAGAAAGGTAGGGTCCCTCCCCATAAAGCATGTTAACTGTGTTTATAACGTGCACTCCCATAGACGAATATAAACTCTCTGTTTTCTGTTTTATTAATGCCTTCCACTCAGATTTGAACATGGTCATTTGCATTGTGGTTAACAGTGATTTAAAAATCAAGCGGATATCTGAGGGTGTTAGTACATATGCCGCAAACAAAGAGTCCAAGCCCCCCATGGTAAAGGGGGCGCTCAGTCCATAATCCATTACTGGCTTCTTGGCATCTTTTAAGATTGGGCATGAAAGAGGCTCCCATACTGGTGATCGTCCATTGCTATAATACACTGGGAAACCTTTCAGGAAATCCAGGTCTTTGGCTGCCTCTGCTTGCTGCCTGAGGGATATCCACCTTGACTTATGAGTGACCGATTGATAACTCGTGGGCCCCAGCATTGATGGCAATGATGGGAATTTTTCAGGGCCTTGATCATGGGGGCAGCCATCTTGGACTGGATGTTTTGGTCCTGTCACCGGATGTTTTGGTCTGCTATGTTGAATGATGTCACCCTCCGAGTGGGGGAGGGGGGCAAGATGGAACCGGCCCCCGGAAGCTGAGAGTCTGTCAGGAAAACTACAGGTGGGCGGATGCCAGTCCCCAGAAGAGAAGGGCCTGCCCTCTTGTGCCTGTCCTTGGGGACTACAGGCTCCATCTTGTGGATGACTTTGAGCAGAGCTGCCATTTTGGTAGTAAGTTTAATCGGCTCTGCTCCTTGGTAAAGCAAAGTCCAAGTCCCCAGCACCTTTCTGCCCCCTCGGCTGTTGAGAAAACGCTTCAGAGGTGTCCTTTTGCTCTTTAGATGGCATTTTTCCTTTCTCTGAGGCAAAAACTGAGTCCCAATCCCCTCCTTTTCCTTTTCTTGAAGTAAAGTCCTTCTCTGATTTTTGTAGTATGTTTAAAATTAGTCTCCAAGCCGAAGTGGCTTTTGCAGCCTGTATATCACTTTGATGTTCAGCTGCCTTCCACAGGGACACACCTAACTGGTCCCAATGTTCATAAGTTAATTTTTCTGGGATCAACTAGTGATGTTTAACAGTCCATTTTTCCAAAGCTCTTAGGAAGGCTTTGTCCACAGGATGGCCATATAATTGTATTAAATATTTGAATTTTTGATAATTCTGTCTTTCTTCTTTGGAAAGCTTGATACCCATTTTTAATTTTTCCTTTCTTTAATTTAAATTTTAAGGGCCCGAGGGGGTAAAGGAAAGAAAATTACTTCTCAGCTGCTCACCTTCTGTCCTGCAGAGAAGTGTGATGATCCCTCAGTTCAGCTGAGGAGGCCGCTGGAGCCAGAGGTCCACTGCTCCTCCGTGCTTTTCCATCAGGGACGAGCAGTCTTATAAATATTAGAATCCTTAGGCTAGTCCCTGTTTGGGCACCATTTGCGGCCTTGCAGGGTAGCAGAAAGGATGACATCACCCTGAGGATTGATGCAGAGTGAGTTCTTTACTAAAATGGTGCCTGGTTTAAATAGGGTAGGCAGGGAAGATTCTGGAGAAAGGGTCTGAACTGGGGAGGAGTTAGGGAGGAGCCTGCCAAACAAGGGAACTATCATTTCAAATAAGAAGAACAGGGGCAGGCTATAACCGTATAGGGAAACACTGCATTGCAGCAAACAGGGACCAGTCAGGGAAGGGTTACAAATCATGAGGGAAAGGGTGGAAAATTCCAACAGGGACACCATAACAGAAAGTTGGGGAAAACCATACAATATCATAAACCTTCAAACAAAGGAAAATCTACATAACATGAAACAGTCCACAACTAGAATAAAAGTCCACATAATTCAAACATTCTTCTCCAGCTGCACAGTTGTCATGAGCTTAGGTTGTTCTTCCATTGTTCATAGTTGTTTCCTCCCACACCATATGTCATAGACAACTTTCTGAGTCCAATAGAAAACTTCCTATGCCCTGTGCCTTAAACACTGCTGACATGCTAGTGTCACTTTTCTCTTTGAGATGTTCCCAGTTTCCTGACCTTCACAAAAATGTTTAGGAAAAAGGGATTAATCAAGACAGGTTCTATCTCGTTGTGTAAATGCACAGAAATCCAATAAACACATAATATCTACTCTATTATATAGGCTGTGAAATTATTATCAGCCTGAAAACAATCACTTGTTCAAAGTTTGCTGTAGTACAGTCTTTAATATATTGGGTATGGGAGCGAAACAGAAGAGATCAAAGCACCTATTTGGTGAAGCTTTACAGTTTGATGGTCAGGTACAGAACAACAAGATATTGGTAGTGAAGTGTTCAAATTAGACATTAATTAAATAGCTCAACAAGCTTTTGTGCTTTTGGAGTCTTGCAAAATGATGATTAGGGTTGAGGTTCACCTCATTAAACATGAGCCATATAAAAGCTAGGACAGGCACTCTTAGATCATTGCCTAAGCTCTTCCTGTTGTGAATGCAGAGACAAGCATGCCCACAGGATAGCTCAGCATGCAGACTTTTGCCTTCTGTATCAAGACAGCGTACATTGCCATTTGAAGTTGACTGTCTATCCACTGAACAGAAATACTGAGCAACTAGTATAAAAAAGACTGCATCTTAGGCCTAATTAGAATAGTATCAGTTTAATCCCTTTTAAGAAACAAGGATTTAGGCAACTGCTTGGAACCATCATTTGCTCTGCTCAGTACCACTGTTCTCTGCTGTAAGTTCCTCGATTGGTTATAATCCTTTGTATATGCTCATAAAGATTTCTAAACATGCAAATGGTTATTTAAACACTAAGAGGTACTTGCCATTTACTTTCATGTTGGATTTAGGGAAAAAAAAATCTTTGCCTCGTATTTTGCATTTTTGGCTGTTCACCAGGGATTGTTTGTTTAGAACTAGTTGATTTCAAATGTGATTGTATTTATACAGGTGGAGCTTTTCCTTACTTGTTCCCACATAGTCCTGTCCAACCTTAGGGGAATTTATATTCCTAGCACCATACTAGGACACAGGAGTTCAGAGAAGGACTCAGAGTTCAATATTTTCCAAGGTTTAAAGAAATATAAAAAAATCAAATAAAGCTGGAATCTGAACCCTCTCCTCTTAATTTTCCTGTCATGCTCTTTATACTAGCCTCTTGTTTATTGGCCCACAAATGAAAAAAGCAGGTAATTTTTCTGTGTCTTCCTTCCTCTCTCACTCTGTCATTCTTACTCTCTCCATGCTATTTAAGTCTGGAGAAGTACATTTTTTATTTAGGAACTGGGATCACCAAGGATCTCTGAAGCCAAAAATACTTTTATTCATTAATTCCATGGGAGAAAGATCATTCTCTAAAACCACTGCTGTTAGCAGTAAGCAGAAAGATTTTACGATGTGTGTGTTGGCATTAGGACTGTTAGTGAAATAGGGTTTTAGGTTCTCTACCTGAAATATAACATGAAGAATCCAGCTTTACTGCAGCCATGCACCAAGAGCTACATTCAAAATGCTTTAAACTCTCAAGCAGTAATTTTGATTATGACTATTGAGATATAAACCAGGCCTGAAATATAACAGCAGGATTCCCTGGAGAGCAGAATAAGTGTTTGAAATGAAAACCCACATTCAGCGAGGAGTTCCAGCACAAGTGTGGAGGGCCTTTTGTGAATGAGATTCAGCATGTGTCACTTTTCACACGTGCTTGGATAGGGTTGTGCGTACCAGGGAGGCATTTTGAAGAAGAATCCAGGCATTTGTTTTAGGCTAGCCTGTATAAGAAGCTGGCAATGCTACTGCATAAGTGGAAGCATTTGGTAATTCTCTGTTGAAATGCCATGTACTCTACATGCTACTGGCACATTTTCAATGGTGCAGATGGCTTCTTTTCTGAATATGATCAAAAGTGTTCTTTCATTAAGTCATGTACAGTTTTTCTTTAAGGCAGTGAAAGTGTCTTTGACTTATGACTGTATTTAAACTAGACAGACAATTGCAGCCAATTAAACCAAACACACACGACAGTTCTGAGAAGTAACTGGCTAATTTTAGATTAATAACTAGCAAATTATAGTTTTAATTTGTGCTAATGGATATGAATGTAAGACTCTGATACTATTAAGCAGATAAGGTAAAGCACAGGGTGATTTATAAATGTAATCTGACAAACAATATCCATACAGTTACTTCATAAGTAGTTATCATTCATTGAGTCTTATGAATAGTGTGGTAGGTTTTCAAAGTGATCACAAGGAAACAGGAATTAATCAAACTGTAAAGCTTGTTCAGTTTGCAATCTGAACTAGTCTTGACTCATGCGATGGAAAAACTGTGTAAATGTGAAGGTAACTTCAGTTTTCCTTCAAAATAAATCTGACACAGACTTTCAAAATGTTGAATAAATGGTGGGGAGAAATATAATTCAATTTTCAGTTTCATGGCAATTTGGACTGCCTTGACTGAAAAAAAGGTTTCTGGAAAGGTAATATGACTTCCCAGGTTTTACTGATTTCAAACCACAAATATTTGGAATCAACTTGAAAAATGTTCTTAAGGGGAAAATTAATGGTGGTTTGTGTTCCCCTTCCTTTGCTAAATAAACCATATTATCACTGAATGAAAAGCATAGAAGTTTAAAATTTCTGCAGTGTTCTGTCCTACGTTTTTTCAGTTCAGCATTGCTTGCAGGCCATTCTGCAAAGAACATCCTGATTTAAGTTATCGTTGCAGTAATTGACATCTTTAATGAGGCTGACTATTGCTTGAATTCCCATTTACAAATATAGTCACTGTTGCTTAAGCAGCACCAGACCACACACATAATAATTTAGAGGACAGGGATCACAGGTCTTTGCCAGAAGCCTTTTGCTTGGATAATTTAAAAAACAATCTCATTTGTGTATCCTCTTCCACCTGAACTCCATGACAGAATGATGGGATGTTCCATCAGACTCTCAGAAGATAAACTACATTATTTATGTCACGAGTAAGAAACATGAAGATAACAAGATGATGAGACTAGACTGGGAGCAAAAGACAAAGTATAGAAATGTGAGGGTGAGAGTGAAAGAGAGTAAGAGAACGCAGCAAGGGGGGTGGGGGCACTGAAGTAAAGGTAAAACAAACTAAAATTGAATTCAGCACATTCATATAATCACAAAAGGAATAATTATTGCTTCACCAGGGCCAAAGGTAGGGAAACAATGTCATTACTGAGAGAATATTACTGAAGTGAGCTGATAAGTGTGATTTGTAATGCAGTCACTGCACCCATGCCTTCTCAGGCCTACTAGAGGTCCTAGAATTGCCTGTGTAATTTCTCCAGCACAAATCTTGAAGTTTATCTAAACTGGCAAAAAAGTGCATCCCTCCTTCGAGCTTGCTAGTATCTGCAAATGTCAGCTTCATGTTCATTATAATCTTCAAAATTATCATGTTCCCTTTTACTTTCTTTTTTCCCACTAGAATTTTGGCAAGACTAAATATGTATTTTCAAAAAGAAATCAAAAAGAAATTATTTCAAATCACTGAAAATTATATTTCACTGGGAGAAACTTTGATTTTCACCAGCTCACCAAAGTTCATGGTATGAGCATATATGAGTATATGCAAGAGAATTTTGAGGTGATATTATATTAGCAAGAAGTGATCAAGTGAAGGTGTATATATAGTAAAACTTTTGGCTTCACTTAATACTGAACTGACAGCAAATATGTGGCATTAGAGACTGAGTCACATTTTGTTAACTAAATGTAAAACTACTTTTTCCTCACAGAGATATCAGAGTACATTTAATTAAAATGGCATCATGTGCAAACAAAATTCAAACATCCAAGATATCAAAAAGAAAAAAAGAATTAATCCCTTGTAATGTACAGATACTTTGTTTTCGTATTTTCACTAGAACATTCTTGAAAAATCATGAAAGATTCTCACAGTCTGCTAATCACACAAAATCTCTAACCATATAAGACTTCAATTTCCCAAGTATCTTTCTAGAGCCTGAAAGTCTGTACAGTTTATGGAGATTTAAATTTCATGTAAGTGAAACAATATGATTGAAACATGTATGTTGAGATACAAGACTTGAAAATTTCCTTTCTCTATTGCCTCACCTAAGCAGATCAAAAAGCATGGCATTTTCAACAGTACTGGAAAATATGTAAGACTTGAGAATAAATATTTAGATTATAATTACCTGATAAATGTGTCCAGACTGTCAGCTATGTACTTTTTGGGCAGTGTCATAATTGGTGAGGTAAGTAATGATCTATGCCTTTAAAAAAGAGTGAAGGAGTTAAATCTAAGGTAGTTTCTTGCTTAGCTGGGCTGAGATTAGCACGTTTTAAAAGGGTCTTAAGAAGATTCTGTTTGCTTTACATTTTCCTCTGATATTCAGACTGACACCAGAAGTGGTCAGTCTATGGAATTAAATACTAGAAACACTGCAAAGATTGAGAGTGGTGAATAAAGTTAAAAAATTTCTTCCTTGCAGTGCCTGAAATGGATACAAAGTCAAGTCCAAAGAAATATTTGAGGAAACCCATAGAAAACAAATTCTAGACAGGCTACTTGACACTTTTGATGTCAGGATGTGGAAAAATAACTCCACAGAAAGACATGCTTAGATGAAACTTCTGAGGGATAGCTCTACCTCTAAGTGCAGTTCATAAAAGAACACTGCATTCATTGATGGGACTGGCAAGCTGAGGGAACGGTTCTCTAAATCATTAAGCTCAAAATAGCTACAAGAAAAATGAATAACTACAGGCAATTTGACTTTTGGAAAACTATTGAGTAGGATGTATGTGACGGCTGAAGAGCAAATGCAAGTTGCACTAGGCAGGTGATAAAACACAGAGATGTGATCAAAAACTAAGTTGATTGAAAGTTTGAATGCAATAGAAAAAGAACAGCCCTAGAGAGCTTTAAAAGGGAAGTGTGTAGCAACAACCTGGCCATCTCAGTTTCACAGTTATTGGAAAAATAAAGTACCTGGGAGAAGGCAAAGTATGGGGCAGAAAAGTACAGTGCAGTTGAGAAACATCTGCTGTGAGATTAGATTGGAATATTCTATTTAACTCTAATATAGACTAAGGAAAAGGAAAGAAATGCAGCCACTTTATTTTAATAAATTTAGAAATGTTCATAGAATAAAAAATTGCATTAAGATGTAAGAGTATGAAGCAAAACAGAGGAAGCAAGTTTTCTATGTCATAACTTTAGCAGTACTTATGTCAATGGTACAGTAATTGTGGAAATCCTTCACAGACTGCAAAACCAGAATGACAAATAGAAGGAAATTTGCTATTGCACTGAAAGCACATAATAACATGCAGCAGTCTAGAGCATAACCAGCCTCAGACTCAGTTTATCCAACTCCTAGTCCTTGGAACCTCCCACCCCCAGTTGCCTCACACATAGACATACTCAAGCAAATGAGTGGGTCTCAACAAACCAACCGAGACACATCGTCTCATCAGTCTTTGACTTGGATCTCTTGGTTCCTGAAGTAGCCAGCTCTCTGGTCCTCTGGTCTCTCCAATATCCAACACAGACTCATGGCATCTTCATTAGCTGTCTCCCAGATCTCATGCAGGTATGCAGAATGCAGAGTTCTTCTACCCGTGAAAATAAAAATGGAGTTTGATAAGACAGGACAGGCTGCACTGATCAGCCACATGTCTGTATAAGCACATGGTCAAGCAAGTGTCCTGATCAGGTCCTATTTACATATAACCGTCCCCTTTAAGCCCCTCATTTATTTTTCCATCCTTGTTTGTTCCTCCACAAACTACCCTTCTCCTTCCCTTTCTCTGTCCTTAGTTCTTCCCCCAAATATACCATAATAAGCTTTCTCTTCTGCACCAGTAATCACAGAATCACAGAATGGGTAAGGCTGGCAGGGACCACAATGGGTCATCTGGTCCATCCTCCCTGCTCAAGCAGGGTCATCCCAGAGCACAAGGCACAGAAGTGGGTCCAGATGGTTCTCATATCTTCAACCTCTCTGGGCAGTCTGTTGCAGTGAGGAGTCACTAGCACAGAACAGAAATTCTTCTTCATGTTCACATGAAACTTTCAGTGTATCAGTTTCTGCTTGTTGCCTTTTCTACTCGTCTCCTATTGCTCAGTATCACCAAGTAGAGCCTGAATCGATCCTTTTGACAGCCTACCTTCAGATACTTATATTAATGAGGTCTCTCTCAGCCATCTCTTCTCAAGACTGAACTGGCCCAACTGCCTTACTTGTAAGAGAAATGCTCCAGTCCTCTAATCATGTTTTTCACTCTCCACTGGACTCATTTCAGGAGCTCTAGTGTCTCTGTACTGGAGAGCTCATGAGTCCCTTTTGTGGGTATATGTAGCAGTAAGGCAGTGGGATGAATCAGAAAGTCTCTTGACTGACTCATCAAGATGGATTTCACCCTAGACCATGCATTTCCTGGGACATCACTTCGAAGGGCTGGGTGGGGGGGACTCAAGCCTCTCATGGGGTTATTGGTGATCCTTATCCACCACGTCCACTGTACCTCTATGCCCTTGTGTCTGAGTGAGAGGAGCCTTTTATCACATAATCTAGGACAGAATTCTGGACTTTATTAGTAGCAATCAGTTTTAATACAGATAAATGAAGCTTGTAAAGTGTAAGAACTAAGATTTTACTTACTGTATTGAAAATGGACTTCAGAAGGTAAGTTTCTCTATAATGTAAATTAGTTTAAGTTGAATACAGTATCATGCTGTGTCAAGATTTATGAATGCATAAATATAAAAAGAGAGCATGAAGTTTAATTTCACTAAAATTGACATTTCATATCCTATATTGTCTTAGAAAGGGATATTTAATGAGAGCTTTTATAATACAGGAAAGAGAAAAGGAAGTATGTGGAAGATAAAGAGCAAAGAGAATGCTTGATATTGTTTTCCATAATTAATTCGACAGCACCATTTAATTCAACATCTATTACAAATATTTAAAGGTTCCATACTTGGAAAAAGTTGAGAACCACTTGATTTTTCACATGATCAGCTGTTAATGGCTTGAGATGATTTTAGTCAAAATACAACACAGTTAAAAGAGATTTGACAGGACAAAAATTCTGACAGCACACCAAGGGAGAAAGGATGTACATATATATCATCCAGAAATAAACCAAAGTGTTTATAATTCTGTTGAGTTAATGGTATTTATCCTCCAGTTAAATTCAGTGGACTATAATCTGGGATCTGGGAATCAGAGAAAGTCCATTTTACTCATAACGTTAAATAACAATGTAAATAAATACTATTAGTATCTTTTCTCCATTAAAAATCTTTGTGTACTTTCATAAATTCAAGCAAATTTTTTGTAATTATTCATTTTCCCAAGAAGAACACAACTCCTCTACAGAGTTGTAGGCAGGTTTGGACTGTATTACATTTTAAATTAGGGGTCTGACTGTTTTTTTTAAGACTGCGGAAAAAGAACAGTGCAAAAGGCATATTTGTTCATTTCTTATTTTCAATTTTTGTATATTTTTGTGCAGCACTCTCTCTCTGATTATCTATTATATTTTCTTAAAAAATCGGAACTATTTGGGTAATTAATAGAAAATATTGCATGAAAATGCAGGTACTTGTTATCATTAACAAAAGAATGTGGGATCAGAAAAAAGAAAAACCCTGATAGCTGTGGAAATTTAATCAAAACACTTATGTTTCAGATAAATTATATAAAAGCCTAAAAGAATATATTTATAGAAAATGAGACAGAGCTACACAGCTGGCCTTGAAAGATCATTTGTTTATAATTTATGTCATTTCAGGACAGAAGAAAACCAAAGACATTCATCAAATAATGAAAATGTAACCATGTTGTATGTGATGTAAATAGAACTAAGGGAACTGGAAAATGGTGGACTATCCTGAGAGGAAATAAAAAACATTAATGTTTTGCCATGCATGTCATGTCATATGGAAGCCAGTAATAGGAAACAGCTTTCCTTTTTCTCATTGTGTGAGAAAGAAGATCAGGAAATATTGAATAACTAATTATAATCACTGCTTATAAAAGGTAAGAGTACAAGAAACCTCAAATTCTTCTTATCTCAGGGTTGTAAAAGGACTGGGTTTTATGCCTTTACAGACTATTTGGTGAACTGAGGCATTTTCAAGAAGCCTGGTGTCTGAAAGATCCCGATGTGTCAAAACAGGTGTTCCTGAGAAAACTGAGTTGCACCAAATTTCTTAATTAAAAACAAAAAATGTTTAAAATATATATCTATTTTGATTGAACTTCTGATAAATGATGTATGTTGTTTTCATTATTTGAGGTGATATTTTTTTCTGAACACAAGGTAATTATAGTAACAGATTAAATAAACTAAATGGCATGTCAAACTCTTGATTGCTCATGTTGTTTTTATTTTTATTGTGAAGGTTGGTCAAGATTTTTACACTTCATTCTGATACAATGCACTGAAATTCTATTGACAGCACCTACTATATTTTTGACATGAAAATATTGGACTATAATTTTACATTTAAAATATCCCTACTATTTATATTGCAGACTAAATTTTTTAATTGTCAGACACATGCATTTCCATTTTTATTCTGTTCTCTAAGAAAGAAAGTTATATATTCAAGGCTTCGTTACTCCATCTAATCATCTTGAGCAAAGAAATTGGCTTTGTACTATGGTCCCAGGGAATGTATAGAACTATACGATCATTTAGGTTGGAAAACCCCTTAAGATCACTGAGTTCAACTGCCAACCTACCACTGACAAGTCCATCACTAAAACACATTTCTAAATATATATTGCAGTGCAGTGGGCACTTTGCTGAGAAAATGAATCACCAAACTAAATATTTAACTCTTGACATTTATCTTGACATTTGCAGCTGGAATAGTCAGAGGGACTAATGAGGAGAAAAAGGTGGTGTCACTAACAGAATCATAGAATGTCTTGGGTTGGAAGGGACCTTAAAGATCTCTAGTTCCAACCCCTCACCTGCTGCCATAGGCAGGGATGCCACCCACTAGATCAAGTTATAATAAGCCAGATTACAGTAGATGCAAACATATTGTGACACATCACTTTGGGAGACCAAAGCTTGTTTAAGTACCAGTGGTAAGATAATTCCTTACCATGCCATCCCAGATAGACTAATTAACATACGGAGCCAGGAAAGCTGAGGCTGACTGGATGGTAGTTCCTGAGTCCTTCTTCTTGCCCTTTTTCAAACCTGAGGTAGCATTTGCCATCTTCCAGCTTTCAGGCACCTCTCTGATCTCCATGACCTTTCAAAACATTATTATGAGTGGCCTCACTATAATGTCTGCCAACTCTCTTGTGGATGCATTCCATTGGGGCCCATGGGCTTGTGGATGTCACGTTTGCCTAGGTGTTCTCTAACCCAATCCTCCTGGACCAAGAGAAAGTCTGCCTTCCACATTCCTTTGCCCTGGTCTCCTGGGTCAAAGATTCCTGAGGGCTGGTCTTGTCAGGGAAGACCAGTGTAAAGGTGTTAGTAACTGTGCTTTATCTGTGTCCTTTGTTACCAGGGTCCCTCATCCATTTTGTAAAGGACCCATATTATCCTTAGTTTTCCTTTTGTTATTGATGTATTTGAAAAAGCCCTTTTTGTTATCGTTGACCAGATTTAATTCCAGATGGACTTTGGCCTTCCTTGTCTCATTTTCACTTATTCTGAATACCATCCTATATTCATTCCAAATGGCCTGACCTTGCTTTCATCTCCTGTGTATTTCCTGCTTACACTTGAGCAACACGCAGGTCTCTTGCCCTCTTTGCCTGATTTCTTTCTCATTGTGTGCATCATTCTTGAGCCTGGAGGAAGTGATCTGGGAATATCAACCAGCTCTATTAGATCACTCTTCCATGCAGGGCCTATTCCCATGGGAATCTGAAGTCCATGGTTGTAACCTAACTTACTGCTCTTCTTCCTCCTTGCCCAGTACTGAACTTCACAATCTCATGGTCACTACAGCCTAGGCTGGTTCCAAATTCTACGTCTTCAATCAGGTCTTTCCTGCTAATACAGTAGAAGCACACTATTCCTTGTGACAGGAAGTTTTCATCAGGACTTGCGTTGTGTTGCTTCACCAGCAGATGTCAGTTTGCATTTTCAGCTGCTGGTACCTGTTCAAAGTATTCACTTTTAAGCCTCCTCTTGCTACTAGAGAGGTTGCTACAGTTATCCTGTTCCCCCACCTTATCTCTGTTGAGCCTTGCTATGTCCGTGTCTCCCTTCAAATCTAGTTTGAAGCCCTCTCTCAACAAGCCATGCAAACTCCTGACCTAAGATTCTTTTTCCCCTTTGAGACAGGTGGACCCCATTTGTTGCTTGAAGAACAAGTCCTGACTGCACCTGATTTAGGGTGTCAAAGCAAATTTTGGAGACTCCTTAAAGTGCCTCAGGAACACACTCTGACCTTTTCACTTACATTCTGCTCTAGGCAGATTTCAGCCTCCTCATCCTTAAAACCCAACTCAGTCACGTCCATTAAAGTACTATCAGAAGTCATAAAATATGACAGCCAATCAATCCATCAGTCAGTCTATGCTTTTTTGATGTGCTAATCCTGACTGGCTGCCAGGTGTCCACCAAGGCCACAGCTCCTGTTATGACCCTGCTGTGCTGTGAGCTGTGTGAATTTCCTTCAGGGCATACCGCCCTACTGCAGCATGGGCTTATCCTTGTGCTGAGTTGCGGAGATCTGCTCTACCACGGACCTCCATGGGCTGCCGGGGAACAGCCTGCCTCACCACAGTCTTGCCCATGGGGTGCAGGCAAATTTCTGCTCTGGTGCCTCTCCCTCCTTCTTCACCAGCCTTGGTGTCTGTGCAGCTGTTTCTCTCATATTTTCTCACTCTTCTGTCTCAAACACCTTGCAGTACCTTTTACCTTTTCTTAAATATCTTATCAGTGAGGTGTCACCTGTGTTGCTATGAGCTCAGCTGTGGCCAGAGGTGTGCCCATCTTTGCGCTGACTGAAATGGGCTCTATCTGACATGGGAGCAGCTCCTGGTCTCTTCTCATAGGAGCCACCTCTGCAGTCATCCACTCCCAAAACCTTGCCATGCAAACCTGATACAGTTTTTCAGCCTAGATCCCCATAAACTCAGGAATGTCAAGGTCTGGGGTTTAGTTCCATCTAAACTGTAATTTCCAAACAATTCAGGAGGGGCTGAAACTCTTGCTAAAATCTGATGTATTAAGGCTTAGTTGATTGCTAAATCAGCAGAAAAGCACACAGTTCTCTGTAAAGCTAACCTGGTTTCATCCAGATATTTGATATTTGGTGATGGATATTTCATTGCACAAAGCTGTGCTTTTTGCTACTGATGTAAGAGATAAATGTCATTGCGCAGACACTCATTATGAGTTCCACAGAAGTATTATGCCTATGTGAAATTGAATGCCATGACAAGCTGAACTAAGAATATCACAAAGTTACAGCTATACCTGCCAACTAATTTTCAGCTTCTTGCCCATCTCATAGACATTACTCTAACCTGTAGCCAGAAAACTAATAAAGAGCTGGAGAGCATTCTGTCACATTATGTCAAGATCTGGAATAGGCTTTACATTCTTGCTTGCTTTCACCCGCAGGCAATACACAACTTAGCCATTCAGACCTTAACAGGAGTTTTATACATTTTCCTGACACTTCTTGAAGCAATCTCACTTGTATTACAAGTGAATAAAAAAGAACTGGTCCATTTAATATTCTGTTCTCATCAACAGTATGTTACTTTGTTTGTAACTATTATTTTGTTTTATTTCATATATTAATATCACCAAAAATACACATTTTGTATTAGTGGACTTACATTACAATTCTGCAGGCTGTGCTGGAATGAATCATTGACTATCGAAAATACAATTTATATTCTTTATTATTTTGACACCTAGAAGTTTCTCTTTGGCCATTCCTTCCAATGTCTAGAAAGAGACAAGGAAGAGAATGTTTAAAATGAAAATCAGTAGCTAACTTTTTTAAAAAATCCCAGCTTAAATATTTTAACTTTTTCAGTTGAAGTATTGTTTTTGTAATTGTCTTGCTTAAGAGGAAGAGGAATAGAAACATCAAAATACAAGCAGAAAGTAAACTCAGGGTGAAGTCCACTGCTTGGGTGGAGATTGAATGAAAAGACTTTGGAAGTGGTGTGCAGAATTTGTAAATTAAAGCTGTGAATTTACACTGAATATCATGTTTGAAAGGGAAGTTGCTTTTCTACAGCTTCTTTCTTGTGAGAGGAGACTATAAGGCAGAGACTTTCCTTGCAACTTGACTTGTAAGGACATGCAAATGGCAAGACTTTCTTATGCCATTTAGTAGTGTTTATTTAAATTGCCAACTCTTCCACTCCCTTAGGCCTGCTCTGCATTCATCTTTCCAAGGAAGGGTGGGACAAAGGGGGGAACTATTAGATAAAATTTGCCTTCAAACTACACCAAATCACGTGAAAACTGACTTTTTTAAACCTTTGTTTTTCCTTTCCTCTAGAAAATTCTGAGAACAGAAAGAATTTGTTGTATACCTAGAAAGCTAGTACATTTTTTGAAAGGGTTTCGGAAATGAATGCCAAAACAGAGACCCATAAAGAAATCCATCCAACAGCTCCACCATTAAAAATAACAATCTCTTAGCTCCTGTGTGTCCAGTAATTCTAGAAAACACTTATGCTTAAGCATTCAGGTGCAAACTATGCAGCGTGCTCTTGGGAAAAAACCACTGTGTCTCCCCACACTTCAATAATCAGAATCCTCTAGTGGACTGTTGGTTGGCACAGTTTCGTCTACATGAACTTCAATTCCAAAATATGAATATCTAAGTACTTTCTCTTTCAGAAGCACTGACATAAAACCACACCTAAAGGAGCTTGTTCTCTGTCTGAAAATGAGTTATCTACCATCAATGGATAAAATGACATGGGGATATAACCCAGTGAAGTATATCTAACCTGTCTTTCTCTAATTAGAAATACATTTGGCAGCAGGAAAGAGTGCACAGAGCAGTTTATTTCTGAGTATTGAATTCCAAAACATTTGTGAAGACAGATAGGACTTTCTTTAAAAGAGTTCTTTTAACCTTGTTTAGCATCTGAAGGTTTACCTCTGAATCTATGTGTTTCAAAATAGAAACAGTAAAATAATACTGTTAATCAAGATGAAACCAGTGACCATGGTAAATGTGGCAATTTTGTCTTTAAAACTAACTCCAAGTCAGAAAATGTCCAACTCTGGTGAGGAACCCCAGTATTGCCTTACAACCACCCTTTTGAAAAATTTTACGGGAAAGCTGAGGGAGACATCTGTGTGAACAGATTGTATTTCCTTTTTTTTTTTTAACATTGTGTGGTTAAATATTGCTTACTTTTTCTGTTATCCTATTGCTGCAACACTCTTCTTCCGTGGCGAGCTAACACATTCTCCCATTGAAACAGTAGAAATTCTATGAATTTTTATCCAAAACATTTCAGGAAAGCAACTTTAAGTGATCATCTATGTTAATCTATTCAAACACCTACTGAAACTTTTCTAATTGGGTTCCTATGGTTATGGATCCCTCGTGTCTTCAACGGATAAGGAATCATTCCATGAACATTGCTGTTTCAATTTTTTCCACCCATTACTATTCTAATTCTGAAGGAGAATAAGGAAAGAAATAAAAGGAGGAAGCTGAAGAAAGAGGGAAAAATGCAAATAACGTAACCATTTAGTGCTGTACAAAATTTAAACATTTGCATTTTAAAGTCTTTTTATTAACCGAAAATTTATCATTTTTCAAGACAACACTGAAAGTAAACCTCAAATTTTCCTCTCCTGAAAATGAACTGTTAATGACTTTAGATGGCTGTGGCTGCTCAGATACGTACGCAATTTGACAATGTTATCCCTCAGCTGGTATTTATGAGTTGCATCCTGGACTGGAATTCCACACACTGCCACCGTCTTAATATGAGGAGCAGTTTGTCACTGAGTTCCAGGAGGAGGGCATGAAGAATACCTCCAGCTCCACTATATCACAAATCCTTCTCTGCCAGCTCTTTGTCCTTGTCCTCTGTCAACCTTCACTGACCTCAAAAATTTCTGGGTCCTCTGGGCTTTATGATCCCACGAACAGAACAAAACACATATGTACTGGGTAAACACAGGAAAAATTGTCCCACAGAAGTTGGAAGATCTGCCACATCTCTTCAGTTACAGACAGAGCTTGCAATGCCTGAAGTAGGTTAGAGCCTGCCTGCAAAAGTACAGCTGCAACCTTCCAGTGCAGCAACTGCACATTGACATGACAATGAAAGGCATCGTATTTTGATTCACAGACATCAAGTTGATAATTCTGTGTCCTGTAAAATGTGTGTTAGGTGGATGTAGTCAGGATGAGATAGTAGAATTTGTTGTGCATGCCAAGGTGGTGCATTTTTCCCTGGCACTATAAAATTTCCCACTTTGTGGGAATTGTAGTACTGATGAATATTCCTTCTTGACAGAATTTCATGTCTGGGTGCCAGTCAGGCATATTTTATGTGATGTACAGGCAAAACGCAAGCTTAGGTGTTTGAGTGTGTTTCAATGTTCACCTGTGTCAGTGATGGAGTAAGTAGTAAATAAATAATAGTAAAGAGTAAAATAACTAGTAAAAACAGAAGTTTATATTTAAAGCCCCCTATACTGAGAAACTTACCTTGTTAACTGCATCCAGTTAGATTATTTAGTGATTAGGCATAAGCACATCTAACAGATTGCAGATAACACTGTTCATCAAAATGGAAGAAACAACTTTCCTTATAGCATCTGGCATAGCTAGAGCAAAGTGGACAGAAATCACTGCTGGCATTTTAGAGTACTTAGTTTTTGAAAGAAAGAATCAGCATTTTTGTGGATTCTCTATTATTTAATTGAAAACAGAAGAGTTGTCCTGGTTGATAGCTTTTGGCTTCTTAACTATGAGAGGAGAACTAATTTAGACACTGATATGTCTTAAAGGTTTTTTGACCATGCCCTAAAACTTTGTGATGGTAGACCTAAAAGGAAGTTATTAAAGTTTTTGGAGTCCACTGTTCTGTAGAATTTTTCTCCAAAGGTAGACATAGATGACTGAAAAATGCAACAAAATTCTTAAATGAGAAAAAATAGGTATCATTAAAAATGGTACAAATTTACTGCAGAAACTTTGCTCCTTTCAACTTTTCTCTTCTGAGGCCCTTTCCTACATATATTACTACAAATGACCTTGCCTTATACTGTAGAGATTCCTACAAGTAACTGAAAATATGAAAATGCAGATTTTTAAAAGCAATTATCTCAATTAGAAGACAATAAACACTCATATATATGGTTGGACCTTCTACAACTCTGTACCAATGAAAAGTTCTATTAAATGCTTGGAAATATTTGTAAATTAAGCTTTTTCTTACCCCAGGCATCATGTAAGACTGCAAGATTACCTTAAAGGGTGTTTGTTCCTTTCCACAGTTTTTTCCACAGTCTACCATTTCTTTTATGATGGCAACCCAAGAGGGACAGTAGATAGCAGAATTCAAACATGCTGCCTGTTACTGGGTCACATTCCTACAAGGTGCTGAGGAGAACTGCATAGAGTAAGGTAATTGTTTTTCCTGAAGGGCTCCCATAACTTTAAGCTTGCTTGCAGTTTGATTTCTTTTTTATTGTAAACAAATTATTTCAACACTCCTGTGAAAAGGGGAGGCTTCTCACCTTGTGCTGTGGGAGTACATGATGGATCCTTGAAGCAGAGCCTTATGACAGAAAATCAAGAAGAATTTAATCTGAATTTGATCTGGTCCCCATCAGAATTTTATTGAAATCCAATAAACTGTGAATCATTGTGTCCTGAACTTGTAAAGTCTTAAGGAAACACGGCATTCTGGAATTTCTTTCATCCTGTTGAGGTTCAGGTACTCTAAGACGACACAAATTTCAAACTTGCATCAGCTGATTTCAAGCATCAGCAGATTCAGTTTACCTTAAAAGAAAGATCTGGGTGTGGCTCAGCTACCCAAAACCTGAATCCTTGTGCTATTTAAGTTGTCCATCTGATGTTCTGAGATACGATAGACGACCTACAACACAACTGAGTCCAACCAGACTGCCCGCTAGAACCCATGTGAGATGTGCAGGGCCATTGCAAATACCTATACTTCAACAACTATATTGAGTCCCCAGAGCAGTATTTGGTTCAAGAGTAAGACACCTAAAGCTAAACATCTACACATAGGTATACTGCTGACATCATAAGTGCTTAATCTCCCCTTAAGGAAAATGAAGATCAGTGATAGATAGTGACATAGATGATGTCGTGGTGATGTCTAGAGAGCTGTTAGCAGACTACTCACAGAGTATCTACTTCAGCATGAGCTGAATTTCCTCCTAAGATCCACTGACTGTGTTAACCAGATCACTGTAACAATCATGCGAACTCTGATATCTGTCTTGGCAGTAGACATCTACATGTAATCACTTAGATTTATGTGTCTTGACATTGAATAGAAATTTGATCCTAATAGTTTTTCAACCGAATTGTTTTCTTACTTTGTGTACTGTACTGACTTGACACTTGGTTCAGTCCAAGACGGGGATCTGGTACAGGTTTTGGTGTTCCACGTAACCCCAGTATCATATCTGCTTACACTGTGCAGATGACTAAGGTATGTCATGAAGTGTCAAATGGTACTACATGTCTAAGTTTAAGTGGCTGAATAGCATGCTAGGTCTCCAACAGGTGCAATGTAATCTTGTAATTTCAGTTACCCTCACCAGAGCTTCTGGACTCATTTCATACGCTGTGTGAAAAATGTCCAATATGTCTATGATGTCTGATGTCCACGATTCGTCAGATGTGAATCTATAAGAGATGTGGGGCAGCCTGATATCAGTCAGTAACACTGGTATCTTGGGAATTTCTAGGGTCCTGGAACATCTCTAACACATATGTCAATACCTACATGTAGGAGAAGTGGAACTCAGGCTCAAGTTTTTAACATGAATCATAGAAAAGAAGCTACCACTGAATATTCTTTGGTTTAGAGGCAAGTTTGGGGTTATATTTATGTTTTCAGATGGAACAAAGCTTTTACAGCCTTAAAAATTAGGGTACTTAAACTATTATTTAACCCTGCAGGTTTTTCTGCTGTCACTTCTATTATAAAAAGCTGCATCTTTGTTTTAGGTATAAAACTCCAATACAGAATATAATGGATTTGGAAGCTTCACATCCCTTTTGGCTTTAACGTGCAGGCTAAGCAGAACAGAAAAGTGGAATATAACTTTTGTTTTTACATTAAAAACATGTTATTTCCTTTCCGTTTTCTTTCCTCATCTGGTTTTGCATTGTGGCTTGTGGTTTGTATTTTGGATTCCTTTCAAAATAAGTAGAAATAGAGTTGGTGATAGGTAATATTGTCTACCTGAAGGTCTTTTTAGATTATCACACACTAATAAATAAATAAACTAAAAATGTGTGCTGTGCAGGTGTTCATGTCTGCCTCTGGCTCATGAACAAAGCATAGGAGACTCACAGCAATATGTTCTTTGGCTCTGAACTGTAAAAGTACAGGTAAGCAAAGCTTAGATTTTCATATTTTCTTCTTAGTGTTGATATTAGACACTTTTGAATCTTCAGTTGTAGAAAGATTGAATCTAAGACACCATTTCCAGAATGCCAGAAGGGATCACTTTGATAATTTAATTTGACCTCCTACAGCACTTAAGCCATAGGTCTTCTCTACTTTGAACTATAACATGGTTCTCAGAGATATAAGGGCTTTTAAAATAGTTAAAATATAATACTCTGATAAATTAGCTTAAAAAACATGCATTAAACAAGCCTTCAATTTTTCCCTAAGATGAATTTGTTTAGCTTTACAATCGAAGGATTGTTTCTGGTGCTGCAGCTTTCTCTGACGAAGAATCCTCTATTAAAAAATATTGGTCCATATCAATACTTTTATGGCTATAAGTGGGACACTAAATTTCTTTTGAATTATTCATATTGGTGTCTTCAAATTTTTAATTGTTCCAATCCTCCAGGCATTCCTCTGGCTTTTCCTTGAATAATTTTTTATATCAACATCTTTCCTTAAATGTGTGTACTGATTTTGGCTGAGATAGAGTTAATTTTCTTCATAGTAGCCAGTACAGGGCTATGTTTCAGATTTTTTCTGAAAACAATGTTGATAATATAGGGATGTTTTCATTATTGCTAAGCAGGTCTTAAGTGTGCCAAGGACTTTTCTGCTTCTCATTCCAGCCCACCAGTGAGCAGGCTGAGGTGAACAAATTGTTGGGAGGGTTTATCTGAACTGGTCAAAGTGATATTCCGTACCTTACGGTGTCAGGTTCAGCAATAAAAGCTCAGGAAGAGGATGAGGAGGAAAGGGGGATCTTTACAGTTCTGGCATTTGTCTTCCCAACTAAACATTATGTATGGTGGAGCAGTGTTTTCCTGGAGATGTCTGAACAGATGCCTACCCATGGAAAGCAGTGAATGAATTTCTTATTTTGCTTCACTTGCATGTTCCACTTTTTATTTATTAAACTGTCTTTATCTCATCACTACAAGTTTTTGCACTTTTATTTACCTTTCTGATTTCTCATCCGCCCCACTGGTGAGGGAGTAAGTGAATGGTTATATGTGGCTTAGCTGTCTGTAGGGATTATAACACAACAGTGTGGACAGTCAGCTGTTCCTAATATTCCAACTGGACTAATGCCTGTGCCAGATGTAAATGCAAAGTAGCCTCTCCACTGACACACCATTGAGAGCTGAAACAATTCTGAAGTAGCAATTCTGTGAAGGACAAAAAGAAATTGTATACCGGTTCTGGCTCTTCATGTATTTACCTCTTCCTTTCTCTGTTTCCTTAAATGCAGGAAAAATGTCCCATCTAGAAAATAATCTGTTACAGTTCTGTAAGACACGGTTGACTTTTGTTGATAGGCAGATGGTGAAGCATGATGTCATGTTTTAAGTTTATGTCTTGCCCCCCCAAAACCTTGTGATTTAAAATTGCCTACAGAAAAGGAGATGCTGTCCTTCATAGTGCAGCCATACTTTTTAGGAATTTTGTGGTCAAAGGTAGATGACAGTACAGTATAGGCAATATCAATACCATACAGTTTTTGCTAAGGTAGCAGTGGAGAAAAAATAGAATTTGAACATTGCAATTGTTGAAAGAACATTGTGTAGGTAACTAATTTAATAACAAAGCTTCATATTTGCAGTCAGTATAAAATTGTATCAGTAAAATGGTATGCAGTTTTATCTGGTCCATTTTTGTAAAAATGTAGGTAATTCACTAAATGCAGAATAGTGTCTGCAGATATTCAGGCTATGTCTGGGGTGAAGCACTGCAACCACTTCAGAATGTACTCCATCACTTCAAAGGAGTTCTTCAGAGGATGGGAACCAAAAATATTATATCCAGTTGAAACTGAACCATGAACACAGAATTTACGTATTTGAATTAAAATCTTTCCTTCAGATGGCACATTTCACACTGAAGGAGTTTGTGTCATCACAGATTCAAAGAGAAAAGAAGCATTGCCAGCATTGCTTCATGCTGTACACATGATACTCCATTGAGATTTCTGATTCTGTTGCTAACCAGATCCAACCCTGCTGAACTTAGGAGATCTGACAGAAATGTAGTTTGAGTGGCATATCTGTGACTTATTACTATAAATGGCAGGAAAATAATGTGTCTAATTTCCAACAGCCTGGGTAACCCCTTTATTTCACTGTAGTCCCTATTTCATACTGTTTCCAGTAAGCCATGTGGATGTTTCTATGGAATGTTTTGCTCCTAAACCTGAAGTAAGTACTGCTTTATTAGTCCTCACCAAAAGTGCATTCAGATCATGATGCCATGTTCTACCTGCCACTAGCAGAAGCACTGCTGTTTTGAATGAGCTGGATCAGCATCTGTACTCAGTGTGATAATGCTGAGTAACTACTTATTTGTAATAAAACATTGAATTACTGCCTGAATTCTCAAGGAGATTTAGAATCTCACAATCTCCGTTGCATAAAATTCATAAAATTCATAAAATTCAGCTTGGCTAAGCTGGTCTACTGAGTCAAGCAGGTATGATAACTCCAGTGCTGGTGACTCAGGAAGAATGTCTGGATCTCAAGTTAGCATGGTCCTACCATCAGTCATGTCATCAGCTCTGGTAATATCAATATCCTCTATAACCTGAACCTTTCCAATCTTACAGCAGGAGAGTCTGCTTAAAAAGCAAATCTTTTAAATGACTGGAATAGCTTTACCTTTAAATAAGAAGAAGAGTGTAAAAAATGGGCAGATGTCTATTTTTTCAAATAATGGCATCTGTCAGTGAGGAAGAATATACTTCAATAAGTTAGAAAAAAACATGAGTTTTTATTATAATATTGAAATCACTAGTGTTAGAGTCTAATCAATGTGCTGTGACAGAATAACATAAATAACTTTTTCCTTATCCCCTAAGTCTTGTTTCTCTTACATGTGTTAAGAAATATTTTCAGGTTGGCTTTGTTGGTCTGTAGAGCTATAGCAATGTGTATTTATTTTAACAATGTTTTCACAAATCTAGTACAAAGTCCTCCATAAAGACACCAAAATTAATTTTAGAAGCTCATGTAAATTCAGTGGAAATAAACTGTTCTCAAACTAACGAGGTGTTTGAATTCATCCTGTCTTGCTTTTGCAAGTTAAGGAAAAGACACAGATAGATAGATGTCTAATTATCATCTTCAGTCGTTGAGCAGAGATCAATATCATCTGAAAGTGATCCATCACATGCAAGAATTGGAAATATAGGCAGAAGAAATCTGAGTCTTGCTTGCAGACACATGGATATGAGTAAAACTATATTACATGATACTGTAGATTAAGTTGTGAAACTTATTGTATAGACAAGACCTCTGGCAGCTTCAAATATAGGATAAATTTTCCAGAAGATGTCAGTGGTTATGCATCTAAAATACTGGACAACAAAATACATTAAAAAAACCACAAACCAACCAAACAAACAAAAAAAACAACAGAAAAAACCAAAACAAAACCACAAACAAACAAACAAACCAAACCCCAAAACAACAACAAAAAACCCCCACAACAAACAAACAAAAAGACAAGTAATGAATTCAATAACAATAAGAATGGCATTCCAGCAATATATCATATATCAGCAATAGAAGGGTAGAGGGTGGTGGGCTTCATCTCTGCAAAGGAAAAGATTTTCCATTGATTATCCCTGGAAAACACTAATTTGAGAGAATAGGTTAGACCCTGTTTTCTTTCTTGAAAACCGTATTTGGAGCAGAACTATGGATGTGATGAAAACTTACTGCTGAAGCTGCAACCAGTGAAAGTAAAGCAACAAGAAAGTTTGAGAAAAACATGAGAAAATAGCCTCAAGCAGATCAAAGTATGAAGAATAAATGACAGACTTAGATGGGGTACATGGAATTTGTTCTTTGAAAATGTTGGTGTCAGCCCTTTTGCTGTCTAATTGTCTCACTGTCTCCTCTGCAACATTCATCTATAATTATGGCAACTTGATGTTGCCATGGAACACCACGTAACCACTTAGCTTTGAAGTAAAAAATGAGATGGAGACAGAAAGACAGGGGGCATTTATGTAAATGCTCAGGGACTCTGAATGATACTTTTGTGAATTTTTCTTAATAGGTATGTTACATGAAAGATGGGCAGTTTGTGACATGTAAATTCTTATAATAAATATACATAAAATCTTTTGGGTTGAGAGTGTTCATATGAGATGTTCCATTGTTTCATATCTATTCATATAGAAATGTTTGGTTGTTTTCATAATTTTCATGTGACCTGATAAAATAGTTATAAAACTTCTGTGTTTAAAAAGGAGGAAAAATCACAAGTGCTGTGATTTGGCATATGTCACTCATCCATTACAGCTGGAAAAGGTTATCAAGCTTATTTTAGCTGGTTTGATATGTTGTCCTGATTGGTGATTCATTGTAAGTTAAAAACATGTGTTTATGTTGCATTCAAATAAAACAGTCCTAAAAGATAAATTTAGGAGATACTGGAATAGGTGACCAGTGGTCAGTTACTCTGTCCTTGAATACTGCCATGTGGCAGGAAAACGGTGTGTGCTGCACTTAAAGGACTTCACCTTGTCAAGAGGTCTGCTATGTATGAAAATCTGCTTTATGAGGGAAAAATAGCAATAGCAATGTACTGTGAGTAATTTCCCTTTAATGTTTTTCCACAGAGAAAATTCAACACATCGAATGTCAAACTATTTGAAGCGTAAATAAACAAGCACCTTTAGAGCAATGAAAAACAGTCTTGAAGGCCCAAAGCACACATGAGTGTTAAAAGCTGTACAGCTATGTTATAAACAGAAAAAAAGTGCTTTTAATAAAAACCTGGAGCCTTTTATACTTGTCTGCTTGGTGAGCAAAAGGAAAATTAATATGTCCAATTCAGAAGCTGATTTAAGGCAAAAGTATTCCTATAAAATAAAAGCTTGCAAAGCTGGAAATGAACCTTTTGTAAAAGGAACTGAAAACAATTTTTTTTAAAAACGTATATTTAAAGTGAGAAAATTGAATTAGAATGGAAGAGGAAACATTCTCTTCTAAAACATCTATCTCTTATTTGTACTGCTTTATATGCCTCCTAATCAAGTAATGGGAGTCCTTCAGGTTCATCAAACAGACAGAAATATAGTAAACAAATATAGTTCTTTGCATTCAATAAATTAATTTTTATTTCTAGACTGCAATATCAGCATCTGCTATGTAAATATGCAGTGTTTCATGTTCAGTTTAGGATTTTTGTTATCAGCAGAATAATAGCGTCACAGTTTAAAGTACAACTATGTACAGAAGAAATTACATCACTGTGTTTTGTAATTAATTTCCCTCAGTTTTCATACTCCACATTTTTTCAATACTAAGCAAACTCAGTTTATAAGACAGAAGATCAGTACTTTGCAATACCATGATTGCAAACTGTATTTACAACCCCAAAAGTTAACATTTCTTCTTTCTCTTTTATCCTCCCCTAAATCTTGTGCTGTTGGTTGGAGTTTCGCTAGCAAGCTGTTTGTTGTAGAAGCAGAAGGGAGTATAGGTTGCTTTTTCTATAAACAAGCTCATCAGTGATGCTGAAAACTTTACCAGTTACAAAAAAAAGTGAATGTACAAAATGAATAGACATATGGGGTATCATAGCTAGGAAGTGGTACTTTATTACTGGTTAGCCCACAAAGATGTTGCCTGGTGTTTATCAAGCTCAATAAATGTTGCCTGGAAAATTAGCTTGGTTAAGGGTGTTAGAAATTAAAGACAGCTAAATAACAGACTCAGAATTTGTTCTGGCAGAAGATGTCTATATCTACATGACAATATTAGTGGAAAAAGAAACAGAAGTAGCAAATTAGCAAATAGCTTTCTGGAAAGAAACTTAACAGATATAGCCTTCTCAGTGTGAGTGCTAATATGCTTTGTTTCAAACAGTACATCTTTTACTATTTGTTTGAATATTTATTTTTGTCTGGGTTTTAGCATGTATGAAAGATGCCAGACTGGGAGCTTTGGAAACCGAGTTTCTTTATCCAAAGGAAGACCACACCCCCAGCAGCAGCAGTAACAACCAGCATTCACTTCCTCACACTGAGAAGTCTGCTCTGAAGAATTACTAATAAAGCCATGAAATAGGTCAGCTTCCATGTACATTAGCCTTTGCCCTCTTTGCAGAGGCTGCCAACGAGAATGCTGATTAATGACAGCTGTGTTGGACGTTTGTTGACTGGGAATTAAACTGAGATTGCAAATTCCTTTCACACAGCCTACAAAACAAATGACAGTTTCTTTTTGACCTTAGACAGCATTAGAAATATTTTCCAATGAGAAAAACTTCTCAAAAGTGCTATGTTGATCAGCATAAAGAAAAAATAGGTATTCTTATTCTTATTCTAGTTCTTATTCTATGTTCTTATTCTAGGCAAAGCAAGTTTCTTTTGCAAAGTTTAACAAAAAATGCATAAATATACAAAAAATTTATGTGGATGTGTCAGAGAAACCCCTTTTGTGTAAGAGAAAAGATACTTTTTTGAGATTCTTTTTTACTTCATTCATGAAAATGTTACTAAAAATAAGATCTGTTTAGAAAGGGAACATTTTTCCTGAATATTTTGTGAAACAATTTGTTCTTCTCGGATTGAAATTTGCTTTGAAAATATAAAAAATTTGTTGCACCACAATGAGCCATAACCCTTACAGAGGCCTTAAAAGAGCCTTTTCTGACATTTAAGGCCCTTCAAAGTGTGTATGCAATAGAGTATAATCTGGGCTAAGTTTTAAAGGTAGTTACTTTAAACCAAGTTTAAAGGTGTATATGATCAAATAGATCATAGAAGAATCCTGCTGACTTTGGGCAGTCTTTGGAGTGGTCAGTGGCCATTCACGCCCTCAAAAAGCTGTATTTATGATGCCCTGTGCAGTACTTTGCACATGAATTCCCACTTGTGCACAGCAGAAGTGTAGTTATTCCCAGTGCTTTTGAATCAGATTTGTCTTACTTTTGGTTAAAGCTTACATGTGCCTTTTCAGATGACACTGCACTAAAACATGACCTGGCAGTATGATGTTTCCAAAGTCTGAGAAGCAGAAAGCTTAGAGTTCACAGGTGGGTATATTACAAAGAAATCTTTTTTGGGGAGAGAAAGTAAATGACAATTAAAGAAACCATAGATGTGCACTTCTGACTACTTAGCATCTTTTCAATACAGTTCCGTCTTTAAGAATGTAAGTTATATTCAGTTGCTTGTTGAAGAGTTGGACCCACATGCTTAAATCATGGACTCTATCAAAACCCTTCACTGAGGAGAAAGTGCAGACAAGGCCAAGAGGAAGGAGGTCCTCACAGGTTTATATCATGAAGTTTCCTCCTTCATTTACCCTCGGCCAATGATCAGTTCTCAGAGTATTCCCTGAGACTCTGAAGATTCATGCGGTCTCCACAGTCCCTGGAGTAGCCAGAAATGCATAAAATCACTTGCCATTTTTGTAGTCAACTCCATATAACTAAAGAAAATCATGAGTATCAGAATGCTCCCTTATTCTTACAAACACAGCTATTCATTATAGATGTCTTCCTTTTCTAAGTCAGTTCCCCATATCTACTGGGCAACCCAGGCATAGACACACTGTTGCATGGCAAGACTGTTCTAGGTTAAAGGACTATTGCAATTTAAATAGAAGAATTCTTGCATACAAGTGGGACAGAAGTATTAAGTCCATAGTTCTTACCATGCCACTTACACATAAACATTAGTGTATCTCAGAATTCACAATGTTATGCATTGTGCTGTGGGCTGTAAATATGCAAGTCTAGTATAGGACAGTTGTCTCTGTTTCCTGGTGACATGAGTTAGCATAAATCTTTTCTTTTTAGCAAATTTTGCATTCCTGTGAAGATGAGCAAAAAGCAATATGCCTTAACAATGAAGGAGGAAATTTCCAGGAGGCTGAATTCCAAGAACATGAGGTATGCCATTCCTTGGAATGGTGGTATATCAAACTGTACTACAGTGAGAGTACCTTTAAGGTTTTATTAATATTTAGAGCACTTCTGCACAGACACTGACAAAATATTCTTGGAGTCCTCATCAGGAACTAATTTAGCTCTGCACACTACTTTTCATCCTATGTCTCTCATGCCTTCTCATACAGAAAATCCCATAAATTCTTCTGGAACTTCAAATATTAACTTTTTATACACATATTGAAAGCTGAAGGTGATTTAGAACACATTGAGTCAGTGAATTTATGTATTATTTTAAAGGAAAAGATGCCTACATTGTTTCTACTACTTCTTGTGACATGTTCAGCTTCCTGAAATTCTTGCAAACTTTGGTATGTAAGTTCAAATGTGTTTAGCTGAAAAGTTTGGATAGAGCTGATTCTAATGAAAATTCTAATAAGGGTGCAAGTTAATCTTTAGCACATACATGTTTCATCTAACACTGTAAGCTATATCTTTGTAGAAAGTCAGATCTTAGACTGAGATTCTAAGGAAATTATTTTTGCTGAAGAAATTACTCTCATATTTCATGTATTTCATACCTTTTTTTCCCCTCTCCTTGTTTTTAGCATTTTTGCAGAACTTATCAGGTAAGGCTGAAGCAAGATGAGGAGAGTTTGAAGAACTTTTGTATTTTTAGTTCACTGCACAACAATCATTTTCTAGATCAAACTTTTCCTTAGTGTATATGAATCAATATCAAGCCAAAAATACTTTGTGAGTTTTTGGCAGAGGAGTGACATCAGCCATTTGGCATTTGGAGTGATTCTCAACGGATTCAATCCATTGGTGGATATGGGAAACTTACTTGGAAAGAGGAACCATTTCTCCATAGACTTCATCCAACTTTTCAAAACGTCTAATAGTTAATTCAGTATAACTCATCAGATGGAATTTGTGACTGAGCAGATAAGTGTTCTCCAGTCTCTGCAGAGGAGCCCTTGGCAGCTGTGAGACTCAACTGAGAGATCTTTTTTCAAATGTATTTGGTGAAGAGGATTTATCAGGTCTCCATGACTACCATTTCTAATTACTAACTTCAAAACTAAAAACTGGAACAAGTCATTAAGAAACAGAATTCTATGCAAGATACTACAGCCATCTGAAGCCATTACTGGTGTCTCCACCAAAGCCAACAGAAGCTGAATACCTTCATTTCCAAGTAGCATGTAGCATTCAGCAAATATTCACATGCTTTTTAATAAGAAACTCTAGAGAAAAAGGCAGGAAAGGAGCATGCTATAGATATAAGGCATAGTCCATCAAACACTTAAAGGGCTATGCCCTGAATCCATAGAATCATAGAATGGTTTGAGTTGAAAGGGACCTTAAAGAACATCTGATTCCAAAACTCTGCCATGGGCAGGGACACCTTCCACACGACCATGTTGTTCAAAACATCATCCAACCTGGCCTCGAACATTTCCAGGGACAGTACATCCACAGCTTCTCTGGCAAGTTCCAAGTAACAGCCCAGTAACTTTTTGACACAATTCAGAATGTTGAGATAAGAGAAGAAAAATCAGATTTTTAATGTGTAAACTGATCTTTGAGATGGAGATGCTAGCAGAGGATAAAACTACATGGAGTCTGTACGTACCTTATTGTCCAGTGAAGAACAGCTGTTTTAAGTGTATCCTGTCTTAATTTGGAAGAGAAGATGTAGTTTATGCTGACATATGCAGTATTTTTATTTAAAAACATTTCTCTGATCGTGAAAGTCCTTTGAATAAATTAAGAAGGCACTAGTTTCAGAGAAGATGTTTTTATTTTTAGTCTCTGGCCAGAAGTGGAAGGGGCGTAGGGCCTGCTGTGTTAGCTTTTGAGAGAGAAGACAGAGTGCCAGCCAGGGATTACACTGAAGAGATGTGTCTTCTGAGAAACATCTTGAACAAGAAAAATAAAATAGTAAAGAACAGGACCAGTTCTGAACTTCCAGAAAGCCAAAACTCCAAGAAATGAGCAAAATGCAATATAAAGAAGCAACACAGCTGATGGTACTTTATAGTTCAAAACCAGAATTTTGAATTAGAATAATAAACTCAATATTTTCTTGTGTCCAAAGTTAAATATTTGTAGAAACATTTCTGTATCTTGCTACCTTTCATTTCCAATTCAAACTGACTTAGACCTGATTGAAAATAGGCTGAGAAACAGTATTTGGGGCAGTTGTAGAAGCAAGCAAAAACATACTGACTTGGAACGAGGTGTTTAATGTATTTCTTCTTTACTTAATTGTATATTATCTTTCTCATTGTGTTCATGTAGGATGGAGAATAAGTAAAAATTAAAAATCTACAAATCACAGCTGTCTATCCTGTTTTCTGTACATATTTCTAACTCCTGTGTATGCCTTTGTGTGAGTCTTCTCTCATTCTGACAGGTGTAACATTAACTTCACATGCATTTTCAATCTGCTTATGCTACAGAGAGATAGTACTATGTTTCTACTCAAGAGATTCATTTTTATTCAGCATATTTTGTCTCACAAGTCTTATTTTCCTTAGGGAATAACAGTTGTCATCATTATCTTAATAAACCAGACACTTTAAAATTCTCACTTTTATTAATTTTATCAACAGCCACCATTGTATTAGATTTGCACTTTTCTGTAAGATTACTCTGTTACTAATAGTTACTAAATGTTTTTATCACTCAATTAATGGCTTGAGCAGCAGCTCATACCTCCATGAAGCTCAGTGAAATTGTGAAAATGATGACTACCTAGATCAACCCCTCTCATTCAGTGATTGTTCCTGGATCACAACCTCTTTGCTTTTTAATTTGTCACATTTTCTTGTCCTTTTAGTCAGTGTTCTCACTAGAGGACTTAAAAAGCAGTCAGCAAACAATAAAAAGGAGGAATTATTCAACCAATTAATTAAGCAACACACTTTTCTAACCTTTGTTAAATTGTATTGCATCTAAGGGTTGTGGGTGTCATAAGAGTACTTTCATCAGAATATAGTACCTCATTATAAGGATTCTTACTTTATTTTAATCAAATTCTCTTAAACTTAGCAGAAAGCTGGAAGAAAATGAAGAAAGTAATACCCTATCTCTGTCCACATCAAAGGTAGGTCTGCTCTGCAGTGTGCCCAGCAATCCCTTCTTATCCCACCTGGCAGACTTATACAGGTGCATCACAGGCCCCTTGCTCTGAGCCTGTATTTCTTTCTAGCAGAAGCTGTCATGTACAGTGTGGATGCTCTATGCTCACATTGCTTCCTGACATGCATCCATTCAAGGCACTGCTGAAGAGCTCACCCACACCAGCAGCCAGGGAACATTCCCATTTGCTGAGTTTAGACTTCTCCAAGAAAATTATGCTCTGGAGAGAAAAAGAACAATGGGTTTTTACTTTAGTATGGGGAGAGGAGACAAAGATCATACTGAAGGCAAGTTTGCTATAATTTTAATCAAGGAGATCGTTTGCACGGATCTTAATTTGTATATTGTCATCAGTTTATTTCTATCTCCACATCTTTTAGCCCATCTGCTTCATCCTCTTACAGCCTGCCACAAATTTGTTTCAATGTACTGTTCCAGTTTCTGCTAAATAATGTATCCTGATCCCTACTGCTTATACTCAACTCATCAATGTAAAGGATATCACGTGAATCTTGCAGAACTCAGGAGCGTGGACTCATTCAGCTAATGTGAAAAGGAATACAGTGGAATGAAAGCCTTGCCAGCAAGAAACTGAATGAAGGGAAAGGTGGCTTTTGTTGTGTGGGTAGGTTTTTTGTTTGTTTGTTTTTGGGGGGAGGATTTGGTTTGATTTGGTTTTTTGGTTGGTTGGTTGATTTTCTGTTTGGTTTGGGGTGTTTTTTTTGGTTTTGATCTGTTCTGGTTTTTGGTGTGGGTTTTTTTTTTTTTTTTTTTGTTTGTTTGTTTGGTTTTTTTGTTTTTTTTTTTCCCCTTTTTTTTTTTTTTTTCATGCAGTCAGCTGGCCTGTTTTTTTATGCTTGGTTTTAAAGCCATTAAATTATTTCCGAGATGCTGGTTAGTTATTCCTTTAGTGGATACCTGTGCATTTATTATTGCAGAATGCTGGTGGTCAGAAAGAGTCAGAGGATTATTTGAAGGATTTAAATAGTTTTGATACAAGTGGAGGGAGTGCATGGTCTGAGCAAGAAAAAAGGAGAAAACACACAATGAAGAAATAAGTAAATCATTTCCCTTCTGAATTGCAGGTGAAAAGGGTGAATCAGAGTCTACAGGAAAAAAAGTTTTCCTCTCTAATTTTTGCAAGGCTAGTTCTGATTGCTAAGACTGGTCAAAATTATGGCTTGTACAGTTAGAATGAAATGCAATGTGAACAAAGGAGGAGGGTGACTGGAAGGTCTGTATATTGGTGTCTCATTAATCTTAGGCAATTTGCCTTACAGATCTTTTCAAAACAAATGACATGGCCCCATAACATGTAATCTTTCTATAGAAGTATGCATTTCCAGTAGTAGAAATGGTCTGAAATAATGTTTTCATGCCTGCAATATTAGAAAACCACATTAAGAGTGAACATAATAAATATGAAACTTAAGAAGCAAACCAGCCAAGCAACCTGTAGGTCCTTGTGTCTGTACAAAGGGAACATTTTATTTTGCAATTAATAGGCTTGATTGAAAGTTCACAGAAGTCAAAGAGAAGAATTTCACTGACTTTCCACTCTTAACTGAAGTCTGGACCCAACCCAACATCTTTTAGACTTGATCAGCAATCACAGCCAGTAAATTGGTAAGACTGTGAAGACAGGTTCACGTAGCATCTGGTCTTCTGGTCTGCTGTAGTCTTTTCCTAAAGGTATTTGATGAGAACTGCAGGTGCTAATGGAGAGTTAACACAGTGGTCAGTGACATACGGTAAAAAATGTTAAAAAGAGTCTTAGAAATTTGTATGTTCAGAGGATGTGGGTGTCAGGCTGATCTTGTATGTGATCACGCATGAGGCAGCAAGAAGGAACACAGTTATAGTGTCATTGAATGTTTAACAGAAGCTTTCACTGAATCAAAAGGATGTATCCAGCTGTATTTCTGAAGTCCCAGGTGTGGCTAAGAGTTTTAACTGAATGCAGACTGACAGCCAAATGGCCAGCAGTGCAATGCTACTGTTAAACTGTTACTGAACTTGCACGAGGTTCTGGCTGATGAAGTCTTTTCCTCTCTTAAATCTGCAAGGCCAAAATGCTTCCATTTTGCATGTATCATCTTGAAAGAGATTTTCTAATGTTTCCTCTAGGCTCAGCAGACTCACAGACTCAGCACACACCGACTCAGTAGAACAATATGTTGTATTTTCACTGGTAATGAACTAAAAGCCATTTATGGTATGAAAACCGCAGTTCAGATTTCATCTGAAGTATATACTGAATTATGTGAATGCAGTGACAGGAAACACTGAATTTGGTCCGTCAAGGTGCAATATTGAAATCAGACCCAGAGGCAAAAGAGAACTGCAAGTTTTGTAGGTCAAGTCAGCAGTATCACTTTGGGAAAAGCTGTAAATTTCACTTGGTTTTACTGGCAACTCTCCTAGCCTTTACTGAAGCCTTTTACAAGATCTGACATATATGACACACCGTTAGCTGAAACAGAGCCAAACCAGGGCAGCTGCCTTTAAATCCAGCCATGAGTAAAGGTTCATTTTGGTTGATAGAAGGCTCATTCCACACTTCATTTTCCATCCAGAGTACTCATACTCCTCTGCAGAAGAACCAAGGAAGGAGCAGGTCCATTGCAATGCATGTTTATCCTGGGCATCTCTGTGTCTATATGTGGGATGAGCAAATTTTACTGCCCTCAACATACTTTATTTATTTCCAAGCCATACAGGGCATTCCCACTCTTTCTAAGAAACTGTAGGAAAGTGATGCGAATTACTGTGACATTTTTATATTTCTAAAGAAACTTGATTTGTCACAACCAAAACTTTTTAGTGCAATATCAACTTCAATCAGTTAAAATTTCTCAGAGAAGAATTTTTTTGTCAGTGAAAGAAGTCAAATACTGAATACAGTTTGGGGATCTGGGAAGGCAGTGGATCAAATCCTTCCATTTTGAAGAGTACAGTGCTCCTAGGACATGTGAAAACGTGGATGAGAGGACAGTGATGGCAGTCTGGAGTGCTTTTACACATCTGTCTTCTGCTCTAAGACAAGAGACACTTTCAAAGCAAGGAAAACATGTCTAGGAAACATTCATATTTTTTTCAAAATCTTTTGAATACAGTAATTTCCAGTAAATATGATTCCCTGTCTGATTTTACCTTTGTAGTCTGAACAAAGATATTCTTTGCTTTCAAAATGACATCAGTAAAGTGAGAAATAATAAAATTATTGTGGTTTATGAAAAAAATCCCCATAAGTTTTTTGCAGTGTGTGTTGTAAAGAGAAAATATTCAAACATGCCTGAAGGGTGAGGGTGCCAAATTTCCATTAAAATTAATGGAAACTTGGCATCCTGATTCTTTAGGTGGCTTTTGAAAATCCCACACTTCCCTCCTATGCTTGGGGAGTAGACAGAATTTTCTAATATGAAACACTGTTTGAAAAATCACATACATTAAACAAAACAAGAGTTTATTTTTTTGACTCAGCAGTCATTTCATATAAAAATAGCTGCTTCCCAGGGAATACAAGTCATTGGAGGGTAATGATTTGACTGGGTTGTGGTTTTAAAAGCAATTTTACTTAAAGATCAGATAAACATGGAACAATTTGTTCAAGCTTTGAGACTGCCTCTAACATTGTCAAAAACTAGATTTTATGAAGAAAGCAAGTGGGAAGATCCCTTTTCCTGAAAACTAAGCAAAGATGAGGATGCTTACTGAAAAGGAATGCCTTGAGGAAAATGTAGAGCTTAGTTCAGCATTTAGTAGTCACCAGACTTCACAATATAAACAGATGGTACAGTTCTTTAAATACACTAAAATCTGTGCAATCTTCTGCATAGAAAAAAAAAAGGACAGACATCTCACATTTGAAATACAAAATTAGAATGGGCACCTAGTGTCCCTCCAGCCAAAAAAAAAGTATGATTCCTGAATAATTCCAGATATATCAGAACAGGAATTAAAGCATTAAAATTAGTAGTTCCAACATTAGTACTGGGATCCACTCATGTTCCTAGAAAAGGAAGTTACATTGCCCTCAAAATCATGTCTGTGCAGTCCTTTTGTAAACTGGGATGATATCAGACCAACCTGCACAAGGACTGCAGGCAAGGAAATACTAACTCCCAGTGATTGTTTGCAAATAAGCAGCCTTTGATGCTTTATGAACTACTGAGTTGGAGTTGCTTTGTTTGGAACAGTATTTCAAGAACAGCAAGTGGCTTTCTTTATTGGACATGAAACAACATTTTTGGGAATACCATATGCTGTGGAGCATTTGTAGCAGATGATTATCAGGAACTGCATGCAAGAGAAAAGGGGTTGACCTGAACACAGCCTCTCTATGAAACATTGTGCAAAATAGCCTTTCTTTTTTTTTTTTTTTTTTTTTTTTTTTTTTTTTTTTTGTGGTTTTATGAATTCTTCTTGAAAAAGAGGAAAACTCACAAAGATTATTTTTAATATTTTATTCCCTGATGACATATCTGTCTACACTGCGTTTGGCCAATTGTTTTCATATGTATTTCACTTTTTTCTTTTTTTTTTTTTGTCTTTTGTCTGTCCCCTGGCCCTTTGTACCTGTTCTGCTTTGCAAGTACTCCATAAAGCTCTATTGACTGTGACAGCACTGCTCTGTTTCAAGACTCAGTCCCTACTTGTAATTTTATGTTCCCTTCTGCTAGCTGATCATTGCCTGTCATGGCTTCCAGCAAACACCCCTTTGAAACCAACTTCTCTCCTGAAACAACTCTTTGTGATGACCACTTTAATGAAGTTAAAACCTCACCTCAGTGCATCAGGATCCAAGCTATGATGGTACAAGAAACTGTCCCATGCTGTGCATTTCCTGAAGTTTGCTTCTGTAACTGGGGACCAAGCATTGTCAACAAGGAAGGAGAATGAGATTCTAGACATAATAACCATGAAACATGCACCTTAGATCAGTACACAGCCCTGAAGAATAGCAAATTGCATTGTTTGGATGCTTGAGGAAGAGCATATCATCCTGGGTTAAACGGCTGAGCTCAAGCCAGCGTAAGTTTATCACAAACCCCAAACAACCTAATCGATCATTTTATCTAACTGTAGTAATGATTTGATAGTAAAATTGGTCCTTTCTGTCCCTTACACAGCTGTGATAACCCCAGTCAAGTCCTTTTCTGGATGATGAACGGAGAGTCCAACATTCCTCCCCTCTATACACTGCCCATCTTAGGGCACGTCAATGTGTTATTCTTAAAAGATGTTCTGCTTTTGGGTCTTCATATTGCCTCTGAGTCAATGTCCTATGCTGGACAAAGCTGCTAAATCTGAGTCTGTGCATGCCAGGCTGATGATGGCAGAGTGGATCTTTCCCTTTGGACATGGTGCCAGGAAGCCCCACTAGCCATGTTCAGGAGCAAGCAGACCCATGATGAGCCTAATGCCAACCTCTGTGTTGTCCCCAGTTGTGGACTGTTCTTGCAGTACAGCCTATGTGCTTTCATTATCTAGAAGAGAGTTGGTGATGTTCAGATGAGGTGTCAGGTGAGAACTGCCACTGCAGTGTACATGTACAGACTGTTCAGGTGTCCAGAGACATTTCAATAGTCCAGTTGATGAGCAAAGGTGCTTCCTTATGGGTACATAGTTCTCCCAGTAAAACAATGGGCACCGTAGCAAACCTGCAATAGGATGCATCGTAAAGACACTGGGAAGGGTTAAATACTTATCCTCAAAAATCGAGGGTAAGAAATGGAGGATATTCAATTTTAGTATCTAAGGAATGTTATCTATCCAGTGGGGCTTCTACTAACTAGGTTATTGGTATAGGAGAAGTGACTTCATAGAGTACAAGCTTCAGTTGTGTAACTGTCAAAGAAAGCAGATGAAAGTCAGTGAGAAGTAAAGTTAAATGATGGAAGACTTCTTTTTATCCTACAATTACTAATTAGTACTTTTAAAATGTAGCAGTTATGATTACTGGTGGGCAAACTAGCAGTGTATCACACTCATGGGAAATTAAAAGAAAGGAAAATGAAGACGTAATTCTCTCACTAGCTAAGGACACTAGAGTAAAAGGTTTCATCATGATCATTGAAGGACAAGCAGTTGACTAATTCAGTGAGAAGCTCTTTCTTTTTGCAGGTTTATTTGTTGAATTTCATAAATTTATCTCTTTGTAAAACTTTTACTGAAAAAATATTTCTTAGGTTTTCATGTTAATGGAGCAATTCAAGTCCTTTCTAAACATGTTGGATTAATTAGTGTCATTACTATATAAAACAATCTGCACCACAGCAATAAGCAGATGTAAAGTGAACAAAGAGCAAGGTAGGGATTTAGCCCCATTAATCCATGGGGACTACAGAAAATTTACATATCTTTAGCTAATACCATATATCAGTCTGACTGAAGTTTCAGACCTAATGAATCCTGCAAAGGATAATCAGGCCTGATTTACTTAAAGAGGGAATCACAGTAAAAACTAAATTCGCATTTTATGAGAAATAATTTCATGTGTGTATTTATTTCCTACATCCATGCTTACATTACTATTTAGTACATATGCCTCTTGGTATTTGGTATTTGATTACTTTTCATTAGCGTGGTTGTTTTTATTTTTTAATAGAACCATTGAATGCTTTGTGTTGTAAGGGACCTTTAAAGTTCATCTAGAGGGACCTTAAAGTTCACCAGTATTATAAACTCAGAAGGAGTAGGGGTGGATAAACAAGGCTTATTCACAATGATTATTTTTAAGCACAGAGTCTAAATTAAGCTCGTCTTTTGAGTCATTCTCCAAAAGACAATCTGCCTGCCTGTCTCTTTTTCTCTTCCTTGCTTTTTTGCCTAAAGAAGCTGGGAAAGAGATTAGTCTTCATGAATATTCTGTCTGATACTAACTCAGATTTTCCTGATGCACTGAATACTTTTGTCTGGAACAAAGGGAAAAGAGACCCTCGTAAAAAGGATTTCAAGTAACCTGAGAAAGAGAGGTAACCTTTGAAGACAACTTGCAGTATAGAATACAGCTAAGACATCATTCCTTTAAGTAAGACAGAATTACAGTGTATGTCTATGCTGTTCTCTGTAAACACAGCTGTCAGACCTCTTTCCTTTTAATTTCTCTCTCATTTCCAATTTCTTTCAATTTTATTAAGGTTGAAAAACTGTTTAGATGTAGCAGCTTTTCAAGGATCCCTACAAGCTTTGTCACAGATGTGTAACTGTGTTTCTTGTGAAAGGTTTCTCCATTTTTATCCAAGGTTCTAATAAAACTATGTACAAAATGTAAATATAAGCTGTCAAGGGAGCAGTCTCCAAAATGTGTGTCCACATTGTCTTCAAACTAGGAAATAAACCTTCCAAATATGTTCTGGAATTAAGATGATATTGTACTGGTCAACAAGGGCTAAATATGATTGGAAACTTTATTAGAGAGTAACTCTTAACTATGAAAAAAGTAAAACTTTTCTGTTTTGAGTTGAAGATTTCTAAAGATTTACTGGAAAACACACAGATCCAATAGAATTTTGAAAACAAAGACTGAAATACAAAACACTAAAATCTGGGATCTAAGTCCTGAGCCTGTTGTATAACATTGTTTATATGGTGGGAAAGGAAACCCTTTCTAAAGTGTACAGAGTTTAAATGCTATGTCTTAATCTGTATTTGTGTAAAATGTGACTTAAATATGGATTTTAATACAACTATTCCATAATCTATGAAGATGACATCTCAGTGTTAAATTACAGAGTTAAATTTAAAAATATAAATAAAGAATGAAAATAAATGTTAAAGTAATGAAAATAAATGTAAAAATTTTGCTTCTGAGAGATCTATTCCATGTTTTCATAAGCAAAATATCATAATGTAGCTTCTCTATTAACTAAATTGTGAGGACCGTTCTAGTAAATGTCATGTAAACAATTTAAATATTTAATATCCTCTTCCACACACATACTGCTGGAGCAGCATATTAATAAATACTAACAAGGATCCAAATTTACAGCTCACCCAAATCTAATAAAAGGCCTAAAATAAATTGGGATCAAAATATTGAGTTGTGATTCAGTAAGACCCTTTAAATAAACACATGGGAAAACTATTAGTAACAGGGAAAACTCAGTTTGATAATACATGACATTCCACTTATGGGAAAAAAAGCTTTGCTTTATTGCCTAACACAGGAAGCTTTCCACTACTTGTTAATACCAAAGCACATTCAAAAACCCAAAATGTCAAAACACTACTGTTTTTCCCTATTTGAACTATTTAAATACACAGATCTAAGAGATCTCATGATTGACAGAAGTGACTTATAAGAGAAATATGCCACTTTCAGCTACCATACTTGGAAATGGAGATGAAGAAATGATTGTAGCAATAAAACCCAACTACAAAGTACTAGCAGAATATGATACAATATAATGAATTCTACTTCAGTGATTCAGAGAACCTTTACACTTATTATACACATAGTAATAGGAAGGGCTTCAAACTAAAGGAGGGTAGGTTGAGATTAGATATTAGGAAGAAATTCTTTACTGCGAGGGTGGTGAGACAGTGGAACAGGTTGCCCAGAGAAGTTGCGGATGCCCCATCTCTGGAAGTGTTCAAGACCAGGCAACCAGGTCTAGTGGAAGGTGCCCCTACCCATGGCAGTTGAAACTTGAGGCTCTTTACATTCCCTTCCATCTCAAACAATTCTATGATTCTACAATTCTATATTGATTATCTCAGGATTGTGATGGACGTAGAAAACATAAGTAATATTACACTTACATTAAAAATAAACATCCAGAAATGTCCTGGCCACAGGAATTTGAATACAGGTATTCTGACCCCTAGATTGTTCCCCTCACTTGTTGGTAGTACTCCCCGCCTTGGACACAGCCTGTGGGTAGAAGCCATGCTACCTGTGTGAAAGAACAGTTGTTTATTTTCAGTCCTCCTTAACTGAGAATTAATAGGGGTTTGCAGATTTTTACAATGAAAATTAATTAATATTATTTGTTTTACCATATGGAATGAGTATAGTCATGCAAATGGTTCATAATCCAAAAAGTTCCCTACAAGTTTTGTGTGTGTTTTTATTTATTATGCAAATCAGCAATAGAAAGGCAGACACACTCTTATCTGGGTACCAGTTATTTGTAAAGGTGAGTAGTGATGGTGGCATTGAAAAAAAGTTATAAGGACTGTGGTGGGAAGCTGACAGGGAGGAATCTCCTCTTCCCATTCCTCAAGGCTGTGAAATCATCAAGTGTCACAGTCTTCTCAGCTAAGGACACCTATCTTCCCCTACAAGAGGGAAAGAGCAGTAGCAGGAAGCAGAGCAGACGGGAAGTGGGATATTAGCAGGTGATATGGGATTGGCTGTGATTTTAACAGTTTGTTCAACTGACCAGGACCAAACCATTCTTAGTGCTACCCTAGAGAGAATAATAAAGCTCATAACATGCACGACTGAAAGCAGGGAACATAAGGCTTTAAGGAGTAAAGCAAATTATCATGCAGTGTTGAGATAGCAACAGTGTAGAAATTGGGATGGGATCATAAACCTTCTGGAAATGTTATCATATAATTGAAAATTTGTGATGTCTCTGAATTATCACTGATTGAAAAATCTTGGATTTATCTGGAAAGTAATATAAGCTTAAATTTTAAAATTGTGCCATCAATATTTCTGTAATTTTAAAGAATATTAACAAAGCACTGTTTTCCTTTGCAATGAGTGAAGAGAGGGAATGTAAGTGTGAAAGCTACTGAGAAAGGAGATACCAATTCTGACACAGAACTTGAACATAATCAGAAAAATTATGAATTTGTGATCCTTAATTAGTTTTTCAATATAAAACACTTCAAGTTTTGCAATGAATTGAATATTCAATAGTCAGCAGCTGTTGAGCCAATCGTGAGCAGTGGTAACCAGAGCAGACTAATGTGTACATGTTTCTGCCCCTTAAGATCAGGAGGTTTACTGTCTGAAAATCGTTATGACTAATGACTTATAAACAGAAATAATATGGACTTAATTCTTTGGGTCTGGGATTCATAAACAATTCTGTTTTGTTCAGCAAATAAAGAATGAAGTACTGTTCAAAGGTATTTTTAGAGAGCATCTTTCTTTAATTAAAGTGATCTCAATAACCACGGTATTTTTAGCCAATGTACATATGCCTCTACAGGAATGACAACAATTTTCTTATTAACTACTTATTCTTTTACTACCTCAAAATACTGTCAGGGAGAGAACTGGAGGAAATTGATACTCCCTCCTTTTTGGTAAATTAGATGGTAGAGAAAGATAGACACTAATGACCACCAGTATGCCAAAACGGAAGCAATTTATTTCAAAGGGTTTTAAGGTACTGCACAATTAAACAAGACACTGAAAAAGCTATGTATGGCTCTGCAAAGGGACTGGATTTCCCTACAGGCACATGGGATTCATGGAGTATAGCAACATAAAATTAAATGTTAATTCTGTTTAGCAAGGTTACAGCCTCATGGATGCCATGGTCCTTCAATCAGGAAGTCTAGGGGTTTTCTGGTGCAAGATATGCATATGCACAATAAGCAGTAATGTCTTTCCTAAGTGTGAGAGTGCTGAGCACATGGATGCTTAGCCTAACAGCTCATCAAATCCTGAATACGTTTTTGTGTGATAATTAATCAAAAATTCCTTTTCCTTTTCAAGTTGCATATATCCTGCTAACAGAGTCTCTGCACCAAGTTAAAAATGACTGAGCAAATTGATCCAAAACAATGTGGATGTGATGTGAGGTAACATCATACTCCTTCCGTATTCTGCCTTTTCCTCTTTACTCTCCCACCTTGAAGCTGTTACCTCTTTTCCTAGACAGCAGAAGCAGGTGAAACCTGGAGGCATTTGATCCCTTTTGCTTACCACTTTTGTTTTCCCATGGTAGTATCACTACAGAAATATTGGCCAGAAATTATTTGTCCACTCTGCTTACTGTGGGTTTCTGTTAGGAAATGGTTGGTTAATGTCCCAGACATTCAAACCCATTTCAGCCTATGTATGGAAATGTCATCCTTAATTAGGTAGCTGTTTTCTTGAAGTTGAAACCAAACCTCCTTCTGTATAGTAATAAAAACATAAAATCTAATCCCAGTGTTCTGATTGTCATTATTTTTCTGTAGACTTTGTATAGATTTCAGATCAAGAATGTTAATACAGCCAAAGTGGCATTGAAATCAGACCTTCATTTTTGCTGCTAATAGCTCAGAAGGGAATGAGAAATAAACAGCAAGAATGATTTAGTAAGATTCACTGCTTCAGCAGCTAAACTTAGACTGATTCACTTAATAGATTTCTGAAGATGTAAAGATGGTATTTTTAAACACTACATTTTTAATTTTAGAGTTACTTGTAATTTCTGGGTAACTTTGTGTCATCAAAGGAAGATATGGATCTGTTGGAGAGGTGGATCTTGCAGTACTTTCGGGACTTCCTGCCTCATTGTTACGAGGTGCAGAAAGAGTCGTCAGTAAAGAAAATAAATCTTACTTGGAATGAGTGTGATAATCTGTTGTGGACCAAGACAACCATTTCTGAAGAGCAGAATTATGATTCTTCACTGAGTAGTGCCAGGAAATTGATTTGTGGTCATTACAGCAGAGAAGAAAGAGGTGCCTTTGACCTATACTTCCTGCCCTTTCACGTAAGATAATAATGTATTTTTGTTTCATTTGTTCTCTGCTGCTTAAAGTTCTCTACTGGAATTCAAACCTGATTTCATGTGGCTTCAAGTGGCCCATATTTCTTAAGAAATGTGGTGATCTGTGGCAGAAGTTCTGGTGGAAAAGGCATTTTGCTGCCAATATACCAAACATACTGGAGCTGTTCAAGTTCTTAGTACCCTTTTCAAGGTTTTCTGGTTTCGTGAGCCATTTTCCTGGCATCTCAAAATGGCTAAATTCTGGTTTTATGAAGGAAAAGTACTGGATTCTTTTTCCATCATCTAATACACTCTATTACAAAGCAACTTTTGCGTATGTAGTTTTGTTCCTCAGGGGAAGCACAGTTTAAGTAAATGTTCCTGTATAATGATGATGCAAAGAAGCAGATTTATATAATTTTTGTTTATGGCTGGCTTTCATTAGGTTGTGCTATCAGCTGTAGAACTGTTAATTTTGGCTTGAAATTTCAGACAACTGCTGAATGAAATTTCTAATTCTTTTTAAGTAATGATTTTTATCCTAAGAAGCCAAAATTCAGTGTCCTTCCTCCTGCTTTTGTACTAGCTTGATAATAAAGGTATCTGGTTTTACCTGGGCTTTTCTTGGGCTGATGTTATCTTGTTTTAGTTGTGGTAGCAACTGTCTAGCAGTCAGGTAACAAATGCCTAAGGTTGTTGTAGTTCAGTTTCAGTTTACAGTAATGACAAGTAATGACAATTCTGTAAGGAATGAACTGTATATGACTAGCATGAAATGCAGTGCAGAGGAACACAGGCTCAAGATGACAGCAGATCTCCCAGACTTCTAATGCAAATCAGGTGTCCGTCAACAGGTACTGCAGGAGTTCAACCTTGTGAGCTGGCAAAAGGAAAGCAGTAGAGATGGTAGAAATAACAAGGAGACCACAAAAACTGTCTAATTGAGATCCAATAAACAGAATGAACATGTGAGCAGACTGTCTTAAAAATGTTAAGAAAATAAACAGCAGTGAACCTCAAGAAAAAGGAGGGGGCAAGCATTACTATGGCCATCATGGAGCTCCCGAGAACAAAGAAACCCTCATAAAAAGCATCATGGTTCTCCTGGTAAAGATTTTGGAATGCTGACAATTTACTGAAAACAACAGACTTTTTTTTTATCTTGTCAAGATTAGGCCACAGCGACTTACTGGAAGGCTGAATATGATAAGAAAGGGATAGATTCTGGGAGGTTTTGACCTACGCTCTTTCAGTTTGAAGTTATTACCCCTTGTCCTACCACTACATGACTTTGAAAAAAGTCCCTCTTCAGCTCTCTTCTAGGCCCCCTTTAGCTACTGAAAGGCTGCAGTGAGGTCCTACTGGAACCATCTCTTCTCCAGTCTCAACCATCCCAAGCTTCTCAGCCTGTTTTCATAGGAGAGGTGCTCCAGATCCTTAAGCATCATTGTGGCCCCTGTATGGACTCATACCAAGATGTCCACATCCGTCTTGTGTTGCGGCTGTATACAGTACTCCGGATGGGGTCTCAGGAGAGCAGAGCAGATGGGGAGAATCACCTCTCTGGACCTACTGGCCACACTGCTTTTGACATAGCCCAGGATGTGTTTGGCTTACAGGGCTGCAAGTGCATATTGCTGGAATATGCTGAGCTTCTCATCCACCAAAGCCTCAAGTCCTTCTCCTCAGAGCTGCCATCAGTCTATTCTCTGCCCAGTCTCCATTTCTGCTTGTTATTGCCCCAATCCAGCTATTACCTTGCCCTTGGCCTTGTTGAACTTCATGAGGTTCACAGGGTCCATCCACTACATCTTGACAAGATATCAAGAATGATAAAGAAAATTTAACAAATTAAGCAAGAACCAATTGTTTCTGGTGAAGAGAGAGGAAAACAACTCTATTTTAATATGGAGATAGATGGAAATAGCTGTTTTGAGGAAAATATTTCTAATATTTCAGGTATACAAATGATATAAAGGCATTCAGAGTTAAAACAAGGAAAATAATAAAAATTCAGTCATGTTTATTTCTTTTTTTGAAAAAACTGGTAAATAAATTAAGTGCTTCTAACTAAGTGCAAACAGAGAAAAAAGTGCAATGGTGGACACAAGCGTGACAAATGGAAGTGAGGTCATAATAGCTATTACAGAGGCCTGGTTTCTCCCAGAGGAAGAGGTTGCATTATAGAGTTACAGGATGTTCCAAAAGGAAATGTTCAAGAGAGAAAGGCAGAAGAGGAAAAGGAGTGTATCTTCGAATTATATAAAAGTTAAAAGCAACCTTGAATGAAAAATAAAATCAATTTGGCAAAATCAGTACAGAGCAAATGTCTAAGCACCAAAAATACAAAGTGGTAGCGTAAAGACTTCTTGTTGCCAAGTAAATACAGAGCAAAGGACAGAGAAATATCTCAGCTGCTCTAAATTAGTACAATTGAGTTGGTTTCAGTGGAGCTACGGTGATTTGCATCATCAAAGAAAAGTGAAAGAACAGTCTAGATAAAATGAGAAGATGAAAGATGACAGCCATATTCCTAAGCAGGAACTCATGGAGGAACTTAAAGGAGAACTATCATAAATTATTCCTGTTAGGGCTGGGGTTTATTAACTGTATCTGAGCTCAGATTTACTTAGGCTTTGGAGCTTTAAAGCTAGATTAAAATGAAGAGCTCTTTGATTTGTTTTTCCCGTAAGAAAACTTGTAAAAAGAGGAGTAAGAAAAAAATGGAGAGGAAAAATATCCATTAAAAAAGGGGATGACAGCTGGAGAAGAAAGAACAGGGCATTAAGAACTTTTCATAATACCTCAGAAAACCAATTCTTCACTGTTCTGAGCCAGAGTGACATTCCAGTCCTGATCTCTCCGTGACTTTGATCTGCTCTGTGGTCACTTTTACCCAGATGGGGTATAATTCTTTTTGAAACAGGGCTGCGTGAAAAAGAACACTACAACACTAGTAGATCACCTACTATACATAGCAAGAAAAATGCACATCCTGTTCAATTATCATCTTTTAATGGTGTTTGCAGTTTGGGGCTAAGATGTAACGTGTTTCTTCAGTGTTTTATTAGAGGATATGTTAATTCCTATGTAATGTATTTAGACCAAGTGAACATCATTGTGATGAAAAAAGTCAAAATAAAGCAAAGAAAACAATAAAAAATAATAGATAGCTTGTGGGGGTGGTGTAAGTACAGAATATAGAGATTCAAAAAATATAGAGAACATAGAGATTCAAAGCTCCAATTCCCTATGTGTATCGGAATTTGCGTTTGGAAATCTAATGAATTTCAGATGCTGGTTGAAGTTGTACCTTTGTCCTACTCTTCGACTCCGTCCCTGCTGACAAGATAGGTTTCACTGACCTCTGGTGTCTGTACACATTTTTTCTCCGCTATGTAACCCATTTTGGTTCCAGATAAATATCGTCTTGCAATGTTTCATCTGACTGTTTTTCTTTCCTTTACTCAATAGAAATAGACAAATGTAACAGAAATGCTATATTCGTACACTTAATCCTCCCAGTTTAGTAAGTTGTAGTTAATAACCTTGAATTCATATTTAGTGCTTATAATTTTAGTTGTCCAGAGTGTGATGATTAAATGACATCTGTCATGAGAAAATATGGTGGAAAAGATTTGTAACAATTGCTTTATACCCTTACCTTTAACTAGGAAAACCAGTTGTTTCCATGACAGAATAGTTTTGCAAATTACTGGGTCAAATTTTGTAATCTTTGTTGCTTTTATTGCTTTTTTGCTTTTAAATACTCCCTTATTCTGGGAAGTCCTTTACAGAATTGATTGAGATATTAAACCAAGGATTAAATAGGTCAGAATATGGGTCAGAAAGAATGAATAGGGACAGAAAGATCTATAGCATTAAGCTGAAATGCAGTTTGCTTATTTTTTTGAAATTATAGATAAATGTTTTAGAAAATGTAACCTCCATTTTCACCTTAGTGATTTAAAGTCCAATTTCCATAAGCAACCTAGGTACCAGCGTGCCATCAGCACAGTGTGTCGAGACGCTTTATGATTTTCTTTAAAAAATGGGGCACACAATGGTGGTGTCTATGTTCTTTCCCCACAAGTGTGATACAGCTTGCAGATCATACTTCCAGCAGATTAGAAAAATCTGCTTTTTAGGCCTGTGTCACAGTAATATTACAGATAACTCTATGATAATTTCAGTGCTCTATAATGAGTTTTAGTGCTACATTTCTAAATGCAAAGCTGATATAGGACCTTGACTCAAGTAGCCAGGGGTAGTGTAGTACACCACTGTCCACCATCTGTGGCAATGGATCTTACTGGGACTTGTTAATGATACTTTCTTCCCATGTCCCCTGATAGCAAATCATTCTTTACTTGCTTCTGCTGTCAAAATTGCTGTTCATCAGGCAGTTTTAACATACAGTTGGATTTTTAGGTATTTGCTTTCTGCAGTTTCTATAGGTAATACTATTAAATTGAAAAAAGAAACGGCAATAATATGAATCAGAAAGTATCTAAAAACACCATCAAGCAGATTCGATTTTCAAATGCTCAGATTTTTGGAGAAGAAATAAAATATGGGACATGTTTCATTCTTCCCTAGTTTCTCTACAGGGTCTCTACATATGGTGAAGGGCACTGTCTTAGAGGACAAGAAACAAAAGGATAAAGTTACAAGGTGGTCTATTTATGCCTGATGGAGACATTACTTTCAGGTATATTATGGCAATCACATAATGGTTGTCCTGTTCATGACAACACTGTCCTTTGCTACAGTCCAACATAGATGGGGAAGAAACTGCTAGATACTCAAAATAATCTGTTTATTGTCTATGGAGAAAGAATGGTGCCTGAAGAGGAGCAAAATTGGGTTATAACTAACAGATTCTAGCAGTCATCTTTGAAGAGGTATATTTCATTATGTTGACCATAGAGGGAGCCCCACCTCCTAATCTAGGCATGTGTTAGATGGCTAAAGAAAGACATCAATAACTGCTTCAAACAACCGTTCTTTTATTAATGGATCCTCTATAGCTATGCAAGTTGGGTCTTTTCTTCCTTTTTGACTTTTTAAAGTATATATATACCTGGCAATTAACATCTGTACTTATTTCCAGACCACAAAATACCTTCCAAACTAATTTCCAGTCCCTTCTCCAGAAGTTTTGTCTGGCAAGCCATAGAAATTTCCAACCTTTTAATATGTACAATTATAGTAAATTGGCCATATAGAAAGAGGAACTCTCAAAAGGTCTTGTAGTGAATGGAAAGACCTGCATTAATATCTTTCCTTCATAGGCCTTGAAACATAAAGGAAGTACATACACTGTTTACAGGAATTTCATCTCACTCCAGTTTATTAAGACTCCCAGTAGGTGATCCAACCTTGACATGTGCTTGGACTGAAAAATCAGAATTTTATACTTTGTTCTGTTTTAGTTACCCTTCCTGTGTGCTTATGAATAGTTCCCATTTAACCAGTACCTAGTAGAATGTTTTGTGCACATAAACAAAAGGTTACACTGGAATAGATGTAAGAGAGCGAGTTGTGCTGAAAAACCACATGCACATGGAATGCCCACTAACATCCCTGTCATGGTGGAAAATATCTGTTGAAATGTCAGAGGCTCGTAACTCCTGTTAGGCAGAGATAAACAAACCATCTGAAATTTCATCTTGGCTCTTCACTAGATTCGGGGACCATCAGCTGTACTTGTAGTTTTCTCATTGATATGGTTCCACTTTTACATTCCTATGATGGAGTCAACATCAAATGCATGCATTGAAAACCTCTTCAGGACACTCCCAGCTTCTTTCACAACCTGTACACATATTTTTAGCAGTTCAGTGCTTAGCAGCTGATAGCTTGCCACACACTAGAACAAGAGAAGGGAAAATGGAAAGCCTTTTCTCCCTACTCCTTTTCTCAAAATTGAGATTTTTCTGTTATTTCTTCTTTAGGATCTCAGTTAATTTTTGGTCAAATAAGCAGAACTCATCTGTTTCACAAGTTGGTCTTTCATACAAAAATAGATCACATTAAGAATCTCTCAAAGTATTTTCTGGAAAAGGCAAATATGTTCCTTTTGGAAAGAGAATCTGCTCTGCTCTAGCTCACTACTTGATGAAAGGAATCCTCTTACCAACTGCAGACAAGATCCCTCCACTGATTTCTTTCATTCTGGAGAACACAAGACATTGGATTCTGCAAGGAAAACTGTAAGTGAGGATTTCTGTGCAGTTCAGTGTAGCTAGGATAGACCATAGACATGCCTGCTGCTGCTGTTGTCACCTCTGTGTCTAGATCCTGAAGAATTTCACATAAACACACTGCACACAGGCTAAATTTTGTTGGAGTAATCGTATGGCCACATGTTTTTGCAGTTCCCTTTGCTAGTCCTTACAATATGGAAACAAGATCCTCTGATTGTAACTGATTTATTTTGTCTTTGTTGCAGTATGTATGAGAATCTTAAGTATTTAACAACAAAGGAAATATCAAGTATGTTAGGTTAAATTCTAGGTTGTCTTGCAGTGCTATTGTAAGCATATTTATTTTGTGAACAAAAGAATAAATAATGACTAGAACAGAGAAATAACTACAGGCTTGATCAGTCTAAGTTGTGAATAAGAACCTTTATGATTTTGAACTCTATCCCATTTCTAGAAGGAAGTGGTTATTTCATCTTTCCAGTAGTTTGTGGTGGGACATATTTCGCTCACCAATGTCCAGCATTTTACTGGAGAAGATTAACGGAAAATGGCTGGAACAGGGATCCACATCCTAACTCGTGGGCCTTAGGATATCACATGTTGAATCATGCTTCATTTCGTAGCTGACGAAAGTGAAGTATGAGAAAGTGAGTATGATAGCAATAAAACACAGAATATTATTCTTTTCTAAAAGTGGTATTATGTACAACACTGCATATTTTTTTTGACAGAATTTATTAATTTGGAAGTAAATAAATATTTTTTCCAAGACATTTTCCCATTTTTCTATAATTAAATAAAACAAAAAAAGAAGGCCACTAACATGCTATTCTAGTTCATTAAAAGATGTTCCTTCTGGCTTTGAAGGTGTAAGGATATCTTTATAAAATGTAACCTTAATACTTCTAATCTAGATAGCAGACGAATATGCCTTTTCACAAGAGATTCCACATTAATCTTCCAAGATTGTAAAAATGGACAAAATGTTAATAAAAGTAATTAGTATATTTAAACATTAAAAGGATTAGGTAAAAAAAAATATTGTTCCCACAACAATTAACTGGAAAGATCATATTTCCTTCTGCAGCCAAAATATGGCACAGGTACACAGTGGGCTTAATGTACAGTTAAGGAAATTGAATTAAAATAGGGGACTATTAAATATTTTTGTTAAAACTCAGGAACATATTACACTTTGTGTGTGCTTCTGTTAGAACCTGCTTTTTAAAAAGAGTGGGGGAAAATTATTTTCTTATGTAATTATTGGTACTCTCACATAGTTTCCTGAGACTCATCAAGAAATCATAGACACTGTTCTTATGGAAGAGGACAACTCAAGACAACAACTTTTCAAAATAACACTTCTTATATTTGAAATTTAGCCTTATTTAAGATTTCCATCCCTAGTATTTCCCTCAAATTTCTTTTCCCAGATGCAGTAAAATAAGAGCAGCTCCACAAATGAACTCTTACAAACTTGTGCACAAGGCTAAAGTATTCCTTAAACATCCTGACTTCTCTTCTACATGGTCTTGATTATGTTGGGATACAGCCATCTTGCAGTCCTCCATCCATACTTTTCTGAGGAAGCTGCTTGAATTAAATACCTCAAATGTGTTGGACTTGCTCAGGTGTAAAGGTGACATGAACTGCAGCTTGCCATCACAATGATGTTATAAAAAACTCTTTGCTAGCAAGATATATGGTGCTGTCATCCAAAATTGGACCTGACCCTGAAGAGTTTAATAGATCATTGTGCACTCACATGATAATTTTTAGAAATTTGTCTGTCATAATCAGTTTTTGGAACAGGAGACCAGCTGCATTAGCTGTCCTCCTTGTTCCACTGTAAGCTTTGTGTCTCGATGATATACTCAATGATAATGGTAAAGAAGGGGAAAACAATAGTTTAAAGCTGAGACCATGAGTGCTTATCAGACCTCGAGCACATAGTTTGCTGACCAAAAATTGTGCTGGTCTCTTCTGGCAGCTGCAGTAATTGACAGTTACTTATCCTCAAAATAGTTCTTAAACGTGAGTGCTCTTGTCCACAAAAGAGCTATAGTGTTCAGACTGATGTAAATGTTTAGTCCAAAGAAAGCAAGAGAGGAGGAAGAGAATTTAAACTGGAGTCTCTAGAAGAAGATCATCTGAAAACAGGCTTCTCTTTTACAAGACAGTTTTATTTTGGTGCTTGCTATAGCATAATAATTGGAGAATCTTGGAGAAATTGGGATTGAATTAATGAAATATCAAAACATTTGTTTATTAAAATTATGCAAAGAAAGGTGCTTCCTCACTTGTTTGGTTAAACATTAAAATGTGCCTGAAATAGAACATTTTTGGGAAAAAACAAAACAACCTTTTTTTCTTTATGTTAACTTCCGGCAATTTTCCACACCTATAATAATTATTTGAGTTAGAAGCCAAAAAAACAGTGGAAATCAGAGGTCCTGGTGCAAAGCCCAAGATGAGAGACTCTACTTAACAAAAGTTTGTCCTAGATTTATATTATAAACAGAACTTAAGTATTAACCATTCAGAGAGCTCAAGAGTATTTTATTATAGAGTAATCAATGGCAATGGTGAGAAGGGCAACATCCAACTCTGAAAGAGTAGAGCACTTCTTCTTAAATATAGGTAAAAAGACATGAGTTAGGGCTATTTATTATTCTGTCACTTTTGGATAAGCTAAAATCTAATTAACATCTCAAACTGCAAGATTTTTAATAATTATTTCAGTCATTGAGGTCTTTTCAGCCAGTCATAGAAGTTACTCTCATTAATTACTCATAATTATACTTACTTTACAATCACATATGTCTTTTAAAAGGAAAGACAAAATGAGGAGTCTAAAAGAACAGAATAGAAATTTATTAGGGACGAAATTCTCTATGAAAAGTGTTAGGCAATAACTTGGGGGAAAAAATACTAATGTGACAGGGGAACAATTACTTAAGTAGATGCTCTTCAGCAAATTTGGCAGCTGAAATAGATCCCAGTCTGAACACAAATGAACTACATCACGTAAAAATGTTCTAGTGTATTCTGTAGTGTAGCTTTCAAGAGGCATGACATAAACTTCTGCTTTATTAACATTAGTAAGGTCTCGGCTATATCTAGTTTTTAGCAGGTCTTTCAGTGTACCCCAGTGTAGACCAACTAGAAAGAGTGTAGAGAAAAACAAGTGGAAAAAAATCTAGAGAACTTTGCATGCAAAGGGTGAATGATAGAAAGGGAGAAGCATTTAATAACAATTTTTAAGTGCATAAAATTTCAGAAAGACAAAAAAGTCTTTTGTTTCTGAAAGACTTATTTGTACGTATAAGTATGCCCAGGTCCACAGTGGATGAGGTTCAATGCAACTGGGAAAATCAGTTTAAATACCAAGATATTTTCTTACTATTAGGAGTAGAAGTATACTTTGAGGAGCTCCTAAAAAGTAATTCAAACAAACTGCTATTAGGACTGATAAAGTTATAAATGCTTCTGGCTGCAGTTGAGGCATGGATTGAAAGAGCCCATACAACTCACATTCTAGACTCATATAATTTGAAAAAGCACATAAAATTACCCAGATATTCTTGTCTCCTTGAATGCTTAGCAGACATTAGGAAACTGGTTTGAATATTTTGGCCTTGTGTACATAAGGGAAAGTGAAACAAATGAAAAATGGAAAAGTGCCAGGAAAAATAACAATTAGTTGCAGAATGATAGAGGGTATTAAATACATTACTAGCTGGGAATGTTTAAAAGAAATTGTAAAGAATAGTGCAATAAATATGAGAAATGAAATTTAAGCCCAAAACAAATATTTGGTTGAAATTTATTTAACTTTAATAGGTTTTGCACATTCGTATTCTTTAGATAAAATGAAAAAGCAGAAATCTTTTTCAAGTTAAGGTATTTCTTAAGTTTGTTACAATGTGCTAAGACTTTCAGGTTTTTAAGATGGCAAACACTAGTGTCTTAACCGGTGATAAGCAAGAATATCACTGGGTACATCAAAAATGTACTTAGTGTTGACCTTTTCTGAATTGGCACTTCTGTACTTTCAGGAACATGACTTGCCTCACAGAGGAAAGAGAATTCTGGCAGTACTGTGCTTATTTTGAGCCAGCATATACTGTTTCTTTCAAAGGTACTTAAAAATGCATATGTTCTTTGTGGAAAATAGTTAGGCATCCAACCCTGCTGTTTGTATTCAGCAATAGGAAAGTCAAACAGCAAAAGAAAAGCTGACCTTTGGTCCTGGTTGAGATAGTGGTGCTTTATTTTTCAGTCTTTTTATAATATCATTTTGTAAAAAGAGGTCTATTTCATCTTTGCTGTTGTTTCTTAGCCAAAGACCATTTCTTAATTTAGTTTACCCCAGTAGGCTTAAGATGGCTGGAAGGGTTCTGAAGAGGAGAAGCTTAAGGAGAGGCTTTTGTAGTGGAGTGACGGTGGCTTGGCTACTTCTGTCCTTTAGGAAAGTAGGACAACTGGACACAAAGAAGGACCACAGGTAAAAGGAAAAAAATTAACCAAAAGGTTTTCAGTAGGAAAAGAACTTTTTCAGAAAGAAAAATTGGAGCAGGGAAGTGGTTCGTCAGTGTCATCATGGCTACACTAAGGTGAATTTTACATTTTATGGGACAGATGAAATAATTAATATTTCAGATTTCATCTAGACACTGTCTATCAAAAAACTTCAAATTTATTTCAGGAGTTTGGGAGCATCTTCCAGGTCTTCTGACTGTCCAGATGTGCAAGCGAGACTTGTTAAAACAACTTTCAAACACTGACAGGCTTGTCAAATGCAGAGAATATTTAACTTCCAACATCAGTGTTTCAGAAATATGATGCAGTTTATCCTAAATGGAGCTTACATGTGGTATCTGTAGGTGTCTTGATATTATCAGAATTATCTTTCTGTGAAACCCATTGAAAATCTTTTACCAGAGAATCTGAAGGGCAAAAGATTGTGTATGTTATCACAAAACTCTGCGAATCCCATATAACACAGCTCACATGCTGTTAGTCTCTCTAAGACAGATCCATTGTTGCAAACATAATTCTGTCAGAATCACATCCATTCCTTGTATTCTTAACACTGGAAATCCTTGCAGTAGGAAAGTGTATTCTTTGAGCCAGAGCACAAGGCAAGCTGAAAAACAGTGCCGACTTTTTCAGAAGCATGCTATCTTCACAAACACCAGGAATGGACATTTGTTAGCCTCAAATATTTCTGGGGGTAGAAATGGAAACCACAACGAACTCCTGCCTGCACCTTGAGAAATAAAATCTTCCTTGTTTATTGGAGCTATCTTCTTTAATATGTGAACAGTGAGTGTTAAAGTCATAAAAACACCTCAGCAACATTCCTGTTTTAACAACTATTCATAAATCTTTGGGCATATTTCAATCTAATTTCTGCATCATAAATAATACGACACGTACATTATTGAAAAGTATTCCTTTTATACGGCAATGCTGTATTTGACTGCTTACAGGTGTTGAGAGCACAGACTTCCTAGGACATACCAAGAATAACTTGCAGATGAACAGGTATTTATAAACTGGCATGAAGGACCAAAAGTGTGGGACCGTCTCTATTCTGGCATTCCTATTCCTACAATGGTGAAGGCTGGCTTTGGTTGCCGGTTAATGGCATGCAATAGGGATAAAACCCCCATTTCTTCTTTCAAAATGGATGAAACTCAGGGATGGAACATGCTGCATAATTTCATAGTAACATTTGGCAATGTTGCCACTTCCAACTCTCTCTGCCTAGAGAGGAAGAGCTTATGGACCATATTGAATATGTCCATGAAAAAAAAATCTGATTTAAAGCTTCAATGCTGTTCAAGATGCAATGAACCATATATGGAAAAGGAAGGCTTTGAGTGTTGGTATGTAAATGGTTATATCCACTTTTCAAAGCTCATCTTAAGATTTTAACATTCAGACCAAGAATAAGGAAACAAATAACTTAGAAGAGATTGCAACATGTCTAAGAACAACTTGGAATTACTACAGCTGAACTGCTCTTAAAAATCACTCTAAACTCAAAACTATTCAGAGGATGAAAAAATAAAATGGGTGATTTAATTTCATTTGCAGTAAAAGAGTTTAGCAGGAATATACAGACAGAATAGTTGGTAGTGACCCACCATTTCTGTTACAGGATTTCAGTGTTTCTTCCAAAGGTCAAATGTTTGATTCTTCAGAGATACAGCTCAAAAAGACAAGACAATACTCAGAAAGACAATGCTGTTGTTAATTAAGATAAATGTTTAAGTATGTTCCTGAAATTGGGAAATAATGCTGCATTTTATAATAGTGTAAAATGTTTTTATAAGATCATAGAGATGTTTCGGACTGAACATATTTTGTCTTTACTTAATCTACTGTGCCACATATTTTACTATTTCTGCATTTTTCAGGAATCAAAATTTTGCATTTCTTCATTTTCCTGCTGAGTAAGAGACTGCTGGAAACCAACCCAAGAGCAGGATTCCTACTGATGTCAGTGGAAACAAGCCTTATCACTGCATGCATTCATGGTGTGAGTCACACTAGCATAACTGTCAGATGATCACATTTCCTATATGCTACTCTTTTTAACTCAATTATTGGGGTGAAAGGACTGTAGTGTAATTCAGACAGGAAAGGACCTTGGGAGGTTTGTAGTCCAGTCTACAGTTTGTTACACTCAGATGCTGTGCACAGTGATGGATCTTCACTGCATAAATTTTCTCTTGGGTCATTATAGAGCTGTCAGTACTTCCAAGTTAAGAACATTACAGTCTCCTTGACCCTCTTATCTTTTTAATTCCTCTCAATGAGATGGACTTTCATTATGAAACAAAGGCCAATTTACTTAGTTTTTCTGACGTTTTACTTGATTTGAATTAATTTTTCTAATAACTTTTTTATTCCAGCAGCTCTTACATCTTGTCTGTGAAAAAAAAAAAAATTAGATTCCAACTAATAGGAAAATGCTGTTAGAATGGACTGAGTATGTACTATAATAAATATGATAAAAATGCTGGAGCATTTTTATGCTTGTAGAATTTTGGTTGCATTGAGCTGGTAAATGTGAAAATCTAATTTTGTAAGAAATGGCAAACTATGCTCTGTCACATCCAGCTAATTACACAAGCAATTTCAAAATGACCTGCATTAATCACTGCAGAAAGCTGCATCTCAGCTGCAAGGGGCTCAGCTTGGAGCAGAATGTTCTGCAAGTTTTGAGGGCATTCAGACACAGGGTTTCAGCTGCTTTGATTCATAAACCTAATTCAAAGTCAATGGCCCCAAAAGAAAATAAAAGAGGGGAAGGGGAAGGGAAAGGGAAAGGGGAAGGAAAAGAAAAGGAAAGAAAGAAAAAAAGAAAAAGAAAGGAAAAGGAAAAGAGAAAAGAAAAAAAGAAAAGAAACTGAGGGCTAGAACATGGCACTGTGGTTGGGGTATAAAAGTCTGTCAGTTTTATTATGCATGACAGTGGAAAGTTAATACCTGAAGAATTTAGAGAACAGCTTTAGTTTTGTATCTCACTTACTTATCCGTGAAATTGGAATGCTAATTGTACTTTTTGTAAATCTCAGGAAGGTGTGGGCTATTGAAGGCTGCAGCCTCAAAAGGAAAAAGGTATGTCAGTACTGCTGTACTTGATGCCTGGAAGTCTGGAAAACAGTTCAAATCTAGGAATTGATTTCTAGGTTCAGGGAAAATTAACCCATGCCTTTTGTGTGCTGTGGCTCCTGGACTTCTGTGTATGCCCTTTTTGCATGCTTGCATCATGCAAGGGAAGGGAAGGGAAATATGATGCATTTCAGCATCTTCTGAATTTGAATAGCCAAGAGATGGACTCTGCAGTACTGTGTCAACTTAAACACCTTTGAATATGATTCACATGTTTAAGTAAGTGTGTAAACATGGGAGTATCCTATGGTATTCTGTTCCCTGTAGAAGCTTAGCAACACTTAATTGTCTAGGTGAGAAGTATTTTTTTTGCAACATGTTTTATATAGAGGCTTGGAAAGATGAAGAAAAACTTAAAACAAGTGTACATATAAACCGTTACACTAACCATTAAGTTTCATAATACTGATGTTGGTAGTGAGTAGGAACATATTCTCTTTTCTGGAGAAAATACTACTGTCTTTTTCTTGATCTGCCTGCTCTCTCATTTTGTGTTGGTTTTATTTGGGTTTAGTTTTGTTTTAATTATTTTTAATAGTTGTTCCTCCAGGTGTTTAGTATGAAAAAAAATAAAAATACAGAGGAATTAATTGACCTGAGTCTCCCCCTTCACCTACCATGCCACCCAAGACAAAGTTTTCTTCCCAGTGGCTCCCTTTGTCTCAGCATTGACACAGAGGAGTTTTTAATATCACCTGCAGTTGACTGGAAACATCTGACCTGTCCTGGAGGAAATTATCTGCACCAGAAAGCCGTGTTAATAGGTTTCTGATCCAGATTAGAATCACAGGTGCTAAAGTTAAAAGTACAAAGCTACCAAACATATATCGTGAACATATTTTACAACTAATGTAAAAACGTCTAAGAAACTGTGAAAAATGTTAATGCTCCAGGGAGCAGTTCCAAAAAAATACAAATTGCCTGTTCCTCTCAGCAAGGGTCCTTGATCATAGTTCAGATGCTGGTACCGTGAACTTCATAGTTCCTTAACAAGCAAAAGAAAAGTCCAAAAACTACACCATTGAGTCAAGTCTTGTATTGTTGGCCCAGCTAAGTCAGTGTCATTTATTCCAATTCCTCATGTTGTTGAAGAGGTTGGTAGGACCTGGGAAGTTTTCATACCCACCTCAAGGACTTCAGATGAACTCACACCAACATGTCATGGACACAAAGACTGTTTTGTAAAAAACATCTTGTTTCAGTTCTTGTGTAGCTGAACAAAGTGTCTTTTTTTTTTTTCTCGTTACATCCTCTAGGACCTAAAGTATAGTGATTGTCCTGCTGAAGGTGTGCAACCAATATTAGCATGCATCTATGTCATGTTCCCTTACAGTGAGGAAGATGCATATTCTGAAATCTTTGCAAATCTTTTCTTCTGTTTTTAATGTTGTGTTTTAAACCACCAGATTTCTACTGAGTTTGTCCAGCAAACTTATTATTTAAAATTATATTAAATGAATCCTAACAGATTTTCAACTGATGCAACTTCACTGAGTTTTTAACTCTAACACATATTTATTGTTACTGAATAAGAGTAAGATAATAATAAATATGATAATATAAGAATAACAAAAATATATTTTCTAGCTCTAAAAATATTTATTGAATGGCTATAAAAAGTTTTTCTTTACTTTTGCAATTTTTTCATAAACATTAATTATATGGATAATGATTCTTAGTTTATGTCTCCATACTCAAGGATTTTGTTGCTGAGTTTGAGGTTTTACTCAAGACCAAAGACCTCCTAAAAGTAACAATTTTTAATCACAAGCATTATGCATTTTTTCAAAATTTGAGGCTTAATTTCTTAATTCTTAATTTTTCTTTACTCTTAATTTTTGTTTTGTAAAACAAAACAAACAATTTAGGATGAAAACTCAGTAATTGGGAAAACTAGGTAAAACTAAAAACGTTATACCATTGCTTCTGTTTGTTCAGAATAGATGAAGAAAATGATTTTAAGTTCTTTCACAGAACCTGACAGATGCAACAATGACACTGTCAACTCTAATGTAACCCACCTTTAAAAACCCAGGCATATGCAAGGCACGTAAGCATGAAGGCAGTGGTATGATCTTTTTTCCATCAGCACCTTCTAGCATTGTCTAAAGATTTATCTTGGACCTGAAGTTTGTTGCCAAAATTCCGGTTTCCTCCATAGGCTCCATAGACTTCTGCAGTCAAAGGAGAGGCACAGGAGCCTTGGGAGGATATCTTTTTGAGAGAAAGATAAATCACTCTTTGGCAGTGTCTATCTATCAGTTCTTTACTAGATTTTGTTTACTGATGTAATTTTGAATACAAAAAAATGTGGACTTGACCATATTTATCCTACAGTGTACTATGCAACAACAGTTTTTTCAGGTACTTTAAAAACTCTTACAACTAGACTAAATATTCAAAAAGCAATACATTTTGCCTTCTTCAAGTTAATTGTTGATGTATTGGCTGTAATGTTTATCTCCAGTCTGTGAGTTCTGTCAGGTCTCTCTTGGAGAACACTCTAGGCTTGGAAAAATGAAGTTGAATTGGCAGCAGTGACTTTGAGGACAGACTGTCCCTTGGATTATTGTTGCTGAAACACTTGTCTGCTTTCCAATTGTCATAGCAGTGACAGTCTAGAAAAGTCCCCAGAGGGTTTTTGAACCCAAGATCATAATTTGCATTCCTGGATGAACTATGTGCCACCATAAAACTCACAGAAAGATATACAAAGGCGTAAGTAGTTTAGAATAGCTCTAAATATCCTTGGCATTTAAGTCCTGGTTGTGACCATTGTTAGAAGGGCAAAGCTGGCTAAAACACACCTTTCTCCGTTGCTTTCCTTTGTATTGAACTCCATCTAAATGTCCAGTTAGGAAGTCTTTTTTGTGATTGCAATTTATTTTACTTTGCAACTAATTGTGGATGTGAAAACACCATCTCTGGGTTTCTTAACAACTGTCAGTTCAGGAAATTCCAGAGCTGGAAGGCAATGTTACAAAATGAAGATGCCTTTTGGCTTACCTTTCTGCTCCCTATTAATTTATCTTACTTCATGAACAAGTGCAATTGCCAATAAAAAGCTTCATAATCTGTGTTTTGATTTATATAAAGTTCTGACAGAATTTCTCTTGGAAAGATGCCTGTCATTTGACGTCAGAGCTCTTAATACATTTGCTTTTCATCTAGCGGTTGGGTTAAGCAAGCTGCCATCTGTTGATGCCTCTATTTCTCCCCACCACATTTCTTGAATATTTGATTCCAATGATAGGGGCTTGATGGTTCCTTTCTCAAATGAATGGAATTCACAGCAGGATGTGGGAAATTTAATGCAAGCATACAAATACGGTCTTTCCAAATCAGGTCTTCTAACAGAATGGTGAATGCTTCTGGGAGCTGCTAAGAAACCAGCTTTTGAACACTGATGTGGTTCTGTTGGCTCAGTTTAGCTTCCAAAATCCTTCCAGTATGGGCTTTTGATGGGGACTATACATTTGTATTCTTTTCAGAAGGGGGCATCTGAATTCTATTTGGAAGTGATGTTCATGCTTTTAGTGCTAATTATGGTAGACGTTTAACCAAAGATCCAAAAATGATGTGGAGATGTTTACTGCTTGCCACTGATTCTATGGGAAGCTAGAAGCCTACATCTTACCTGTAGAACTGCAACTATACTCAAGGTCATTTCAGTCCCTCCCTTGATTCTCAGGTTACGTGTGTCTCAGGTGGTCCAACTTCCCTGGACTGAAAAGATTCAGCAGAGCATTCAACACGTGTATTGTAAATATAGCAGTTAGATTGATTTTCATTATATATGTAGAAGGCCAAAATCAAAGTAGCTCATGTGGTAAATGCTGGCATATATCTTGACATCCTTTCTGAAGGCACAGGAGGATTCCCAGATGAAATAAGCTACACATACAAAACTAAATGAAGTCTGTTTGATTCAATGGTACCCTCATGTTTGTAACATTTAATGTATATTGACAGATTTTTAGGAAAAATTCCATTGATCAGTTCAACATCACATTGGATTTCACACTGTGTTATGTTGCCTTGTGAGGCTTGTGCCCCTATTCTTTGCAAGTCAGTTTTTCTTCCTAAACTTCATCTAGGTCATGTGGCCCCAGGTACATTATAACAGGTATATTCTTAATATGAAAAGAGTGAGAAGTGAAAAATCTGAATTACAGATCCTTTGTGACAAATCAACACAAGAGAGAAATAAAAAAAATGAGAAATGTCAGGGTTTATCACTTCCAGTCTCATTCTCAGAGGTAGTGTCGAACATGGCCAGTTCAATCCTGATAAGTTCACTCTGAAAAGCATCTGTTGAAGGAAATGTCACTTATTCTCAGATCCATTTACTTGCCTGCCCACTGAGTCTGCAGATAAAAATGACTAGACTAACAAGATTATCTATACTCTACAAAGTACAGACCTTTCTGCACTATATAACAATGCTGCCATCAGCACCACACAAACAAGGAAATTTTCCTTTCCTGTCTAACATGAAGTTCGTAAACGTAATTTGACATCAACCTACATGTACATACCTATATTTAGGTTCAACACATCAAAAATGTGATCTTACCTCAAAAACAGGGCAAATACATAAGACTGTCATATGTGAGACAGAGATTTTAATATTTTGCTATCCTGAGAGTTGATATGCCATTGGTTATAAAGTAACTTTCAGTTTTAAAGACTGAGACTTCAGAAGAGATGGAGACATTTGAAAAGAGTGCAAAGAAGATAAAAAAATGTAGTTTTGTTACACATGTTGGAAATCCATGTATAAGCATATACATAGGAGTGTGGAGCAGCCATTGAAAACAAGCTCCCCAGAATGACTAAGACAATCAAGATATTCTGCGATCTTCTAGAAAAACTTTGTGAAATACTTTTTCCTAGTTTCTCCCCAAACAAACAACCTTTAAAAGGCAAAAAATCTGTAAAAAGGAAAGTAAGTTTTAATTACTTATGATGTCTCATATAAGTGCTTCCTTTTATTTATGTTATTTATGGATATTTTATTATTAATTTTTCTCACAAACATTAATTTTGAAATATGTAAATATTTTAGTTCTAATAAATTAAATAGATAATGAGGGCAATTTGAAGCAGATTTTTTTATTTGAATTTGTCACTGGAAAATTAGAGAGAAGAAACCCTGCAGAGTTAATAATTTGTTGGGAAGCTGCAGTTAAGCACAATCCATTAGAAAGAAAATGTATGTCTTTACTGTATCTTGTCACTTTTTGTGCACATAGGAAAAACCAGCAGAAGCTGCAGCAAAAGTGTCCACTCTAATTTTTGATGCTGTTAACATGAAGAATATGCAAATGTTCTTCAACAAATTACCAAGGTTCTTCGCACAATAAAAATACACTTTTTTCCGCCTACATGTCTATTTTGCTACATGTCTATCGAACTATTATGTTCTTATTGTATCAGGTCTTTCATTGACAAGATAATTCATGAATTTGAGTCTCAGCCTACTGTTTCTGGAAATATAAAGTTTTTGTTTCTGGACAATCATGACAATTTAACTAAAAGGGGTGCAGGGCTTATTTGTTTCCTTTGTGTTGGTGTGTCAGTACAACTAGGTCACATTCAGCTTGATTTAAGAGTCTATGGTTGTTAAAGAAGTAAATCACCAGACACCATCCTGTCACCTTTTGTAGGGCTGTGTGGTAAGTGAAGGTAGCAATCTGCTAAACCCATGTAAAATCTTTAGGAGAGGTAAAGGAATAAAACCTAAGACATGTATTTGTGCCACTGGTAGAAATGTGAAGTGTCCTTTGAATTTGGTGTAAGTATAGGTGCTTCAGATTTTGAAGTTTGATTATCATTTAATGACCAATGATGTCTGTCTTTAAATTCCAGGAACAGGTTATTTAGTCTGGTAAAAGTACATTAGACTAATTTAAGAATGTAATGCCGTCCTGAAGGATCACGAGGGACGGAATGAAACCACTTCGAGGGATGAGGTAGGAAGGTGCAAAAAAAGTACTTTATTTGAACTTGTGCCCAGCTTATATAGACTGGTGGGGAAGGTTCCAGAATGCAGTGGAACCTGGGAAGGTTTTGGGGAAGGGTCAGGGAAGGTCCTACCAAAGAATGCATAAACCCCCAAAACTGGAAAGACAGGGGCAGGGGTATGCCATATATGGAGATGCTACCCTACTGCCAGCAAGAGCCAATTAAGGGTGAGTTACAAGCCGTGCAGGTGGAAAATTCCATCAGGGCATGTAGGAGAACAAAGGAAAAACATATAACATTATAAAATCCTCAAACAGGGTAAAATTCTTAAATTGTAGACAGTCCTTTGGCATAACAGTAGTCAACATAGATGCAAAATGCAGCATCCAGGGGTCAGGCAGTCACAGATCTGTGTTGCTGAAGCTGTCCTCCCACTGCTGGTAGCTCTCTCCTCCAACAATGTAAAATTCTCTTTGTGAAAACTTTTGAAGGCAATATAGAAAATCAGTACCTCCTCTGCTGCTGCCTGTTTCTCATACTTTCACAAATCCTCACAGACTCGTAATTTTGAGTTTCTGGATATGTCTCCATATAATGGTGAATTGGCATGTGGTCAGCCTAATTTTTAAATATGCTTATTTTCAAAGTCGAAATCTGGCACAGGAAAATGTGTTCTAGGGTTCATTTGATTGCACTGCCCAAGCCACTCTCAAATGACAGCTTCAGTCTTAAAACTGAGATCAGTGATTTGTGTTTGAGCTGAGAAACACAGACCACTGCAAACAGAGAAGCCACTGCCTTGCTTTAAAGATCAGGGAAATACAGATTAATCTTTGTCCTTAAAATCTTTTTCTGACAAGCTTTTCAGAAGGAAACCCCTTCTCTGCATGCTTTCTGGGAGCTCTGAGGGTGTGTGAGGAACAGTCACCATAAGGAGAGGAGACATGTCTGGAAATCCCATTAGCCCAGCCAGTAAGCTGTCTCCAAGTGAGCTGGAGACCAGCAAACATGATGACCGAGAATAGGAGATTAACCACAGGCAGGACTTCCACTCTGCTGCTGCTTTATGTGGAAAATATCACAGTTGATTTTCTGAAGGAAATTTAAAAAAAAATCCAAAAGGAGAAGGCAGTCCAAATGCTTTTAAATGGTCAGCAATGAGCTGATAAATTATGAAATTTTAAATCTTATCAAATAGTGATTGCCTCTGTTTTCATGTTCATGCAATTGCCATGAGCAATTTATATGTACAGAAAAATCTTTGCAGTTTAACTGAAGAAATAACATCAAACTGGCCACACTTTCTGTGTAACTTAATGAGTTACAAAGTTCTCTGTAATGTTTTCAGTGGGCAGACAATGCATGCATCATGACTCTTAGGTTTTATTCCTTTTCTGAGAGGAGAAGAAATACTGAAGGTTTTCTTTTTCTGGTCCTTCAGGCCCATAGGTTGTATGGTAAAGAGAAAGCAAAGCTGGCACTAATGTCAGCCAGGAGATTCAGGGACTGGCACGGTTCTGTTCAGGCTAAGGGCCCATTGCAATGCACTTCTCCAGGAATAATGTCAGCATGAAGTGTAAAGGAACAGCAAACCAGAGTGCCTCTTCCCACAAGGCTTCACCCACTTATGCTCTCTGAAGAAGCACCACAAAAAGATGTGGTTAAAGTAACTCTTTCCTAATTGAGCAGTTCGCTGCCATGTCAAAGCTAGGAGTCTGAGGCTGCTGCAGATAACTCAGCACACCTGGATAAAGAAGCCAACATAAAGCCATGGAACTGTTGACATTGAATGGCTTCAACATTGAGTCAATGGTGGACTAATGGCAGGCAGCAGGAACTCCTGAACCCACAGTGCCACGTGACATAGATGAGACCTCAGCCATCAGCTCCTTTGACACAGTATTATTCCAGATTTGCAGGGGTTTCTGGAGTGGATGTTGTACACTTCTGTACCTTCCCAGAATCCTGACAAGAGCCTGACAGGGACAAACAGTGGCCCATAAAGGAACTGCTCTGTTTCTGGTAGCAGGAGAGCACATACACTTGGCTACTACTATCTGAGGTGCACCCCCTGAAAGCCCCAGCATCCACTGTCGCTCCATTGGCAATGACAGGAATATATTCCCATTGGTGTCTCTCATCCTGACACCCAAAAACCTATTCATTTATTTTTTGAACTTTATGACACTGCCTACCTCCATGATCTCTGGGGGCAGCCCCAACCTTGGCACCTCCTGAAGATATGAATAGACAAATCTGGGCACCAGAACCACACAAAACACTGAAGATGTGAGTGCAAAATAGTTTTATCTGACTGGAGTTGAGGGTTTCTGCTGCTGTGGTTCATGTTTTGATTTTTTTTCTTTGTTTGTTTTTTTCCCTTTTATTCTCTTCAATGGTCCTCTTGATATGACCAGCTTCTTATTGGCATTTTTTGGCTTCTTGATATTTGAGATGATATGTTTATATATAATTGTGTTTATAAATAATTGTCAGTGATAACTCTGAGGTCCCTTTCCTGCATTGCAACCACCAGCTATGAGCTCAGTTTTGTCTAAGAATAGTTTAGGGTTTTTTTCTCAGATGTATTCTGAAGCAAATAACTGATTATTTGGACATGAACATACATGAAGCCATTTGTGTACATAGACTTGTTTCAGCTTAAATGAGAAGGTAACACACTACCTTCTTACTCATTCTTTCTTATCCCCTCTGGGTCTTAGCAAGCAGGTGCAATTCATTCACACATCTGCCTAGTGTAAAGAGATATATAATGTAAAGAAACCTAAGATAACGTTAGATTGTGTACAAAACTATGGCAAGCAAGGAGATGCAAAACTGCCCAGAAAAGAATTTTAAACAGTAATTATTTTTATTCTGATTTCTCTGTGCTAAGGACACTTAAATATAGTCAGCTGGATGTTAACAATATTATAATCAAGAGTAAAAATGCAGTGAAAGCAGAGACTGAGAAAAATAATGGTAGGACCTTAAGACTGAAGAACAACCAAGCAAGGTACAGAAGGTTGCTTTGTTCTGTGACTAAATATCTGACAACATGATGGTAAAGAAGAAATTATTTCTTTCTTGGGCAACTATTTCTTTCTTTGTTATTCTGCTTTTTGCTTTCCTGTCACAATAAACCAATGTACTAGATACAGCTGAAAAGTTCAGAGGTCTTATTAGTACTGTTTTCCCACCTAAAATCAGTGGCACAACACACTGACCTTCAAGGAATGTCCCATATATGGTGTGTATCAATCAAGTTAAGGCTGTAGATAGGATAAAGCCTATTTAAGTAAGTAATTGGTTAAAATATACTGAAACCTTCTTTCTATTTTGTTGGTGCCAATAGACCTCCAAAGGAGGTAAGAAGACTCTGGCTGTTAGGAAGGGCCTCTCCCAATCAGACAGCTTTCAGGAAATGGACTGGAATAGGGAACAAGGCTGCGGTCTTCATCAGGGACCTTCAGGCACTGCTACCACTGTAAGTTTCCCACTCATTCCCAGATATTGTGCAATTTTCTTTTTCCCATCTTTCCTCACCTCCAACACCTTCTATAATTTTCCAGGTAACAAGGTGCTCTGGAGTTTATTCACAACTTTGTCTTGCAAAGTAAACTATAAAAAAGAGAGCAAATTAGTTAATGCATTGAAATTGGATGTTTGAAGCTGAATCTGCTCACATATTCTGTTAATCAGCCATATTTTTATCTTACAAAGTTGGTGGGGGTTTTTTTGTTTCATCTTTTTAGAGAATTAGCTTTTCAAGACAGAACCTCTTATTTCCATTTTTCTAGTACTTTTCTGGGTCCCTTTCTGGTTTGGCCCTAGTAATTTACATACTGAACATGGAAAACATATGCAAACAAAGTGGAGTAATGCTGCAGGCAAAATAAAGTAAAGCCCTGCTCAAAGACAAAAATATATGCCATTACTCTAACTGGATATGGGAATGTCATCTGTTTTCTCAGAGGTATGCAAAAACGTCTGTGATTCAAAGATGTATGACTAACACATGTGTATGTTTCTGTTTAGACCCAGCTGAGATCTAAAAATATTGGTGCTTGAACTTGATTTATGATTTGCACATCTTTATCTCTTCATTATGGCAATTCCTCTTGTCAGACTGCAATGATTTAAATGCTAATCATATTTAGTATCATCTGCACTATATATTATACCGTCTCATAATTTCCAAAAGCTACTCTTGGTATAAAGAAAAGTAATAAACTTTTTAAAGAACATGTGCAGACACTGATATATGTAGGCAAATGTTCTCACTTTCCCCAAAGAAATGTGTTCAAACAAGAATGTGATCACTTCCCCTTAAAATCCCCATGAGCAGAGAACACCAAGAACATGTGTTTCCTCCAGGGAAGGCAACACAACTGTAATATTGATTTACTTTCATGATTTCTCTCAGGTCATTCTGTCTTTCCGTGAATCAATGTGGGGTGAATGTATTATGAAATCACCAGTTTCTTTTAAAAATAGAATAAAGCAGTTTTCTGACACCTGTACTGTCTTTGGGATGCTCACTGCCCATTTCCTTGGAAAATCTGAAGACAGCTCTGCCTCAGATGAGCACTCCTGGGCTATGCACCCACTACTACATTCTCAGTGACTAGACTGAAAAGCTTAGTCAACACTGGATAGATCTTCAACACAGACACTCACCTGGATGGAAAGTTTAGCTAAATTTCTGCAAAAGCTATCATGTTTTGAAAAGTGTTTTGAGAGGGATGAAAAACCAAACTCTCTATTTCCACTTCAGAAACATGTCCATGTTTCTGAAATGCACTGAGCCCTCCATGCTCCCTCAATCTCTGATAACCTGCTGAGGAGCACGGGAGCCTGGGAGCTGGGAAAGGGCCCTGGACTGTGGCTGCCTGCATCTGCCTGAGGATGTCTTAAGATCAGGGAACTGCAAGGAGCCCCACTATCAGTCTCTGTCACACGACCTGGCAAGAAGTTAGCAAGACAAGTGGTCATAAATCCCCATTTCCCTGTGGGAAAACTGTCTGTTACAAAGTTTCCTCAAGTATATCTTCCTATAGGAAGAAATTTGCACTTTTTTATGTGGAGACAAGCAAGGGATGTAGTTGTTTTTTCTGCCCAGACTACCATCTTAAGTAATAGAGTAAAGCAAAGCATAGCTACAGCTCTAAGTTACTGGGTCACAATCCTAGGATTACATGCAGAAATCTTTCTATTACCATTAGTGAAAAGGTAACACAATTACAATATGTGAGTATTCTAGAAATGAAGTGATGATTCAGTATGATTTTGCTGGACCCACCATTCTCATTGCTTATATAGTTTGTAACTAGTCTGTTCCAGGATTTTCCAAAGACTTCCAAATGGAAAGAATATTAATTTTCAAACTTAAAGTCTCCTTTCAAAACACCGTCTTCTTCCTCAGGGAGCATTCAAAGTACCTTTGGAGGTAGAAGAAGGCAAAATTTTTAGTAATGACTTTAATCATTACTTTCTCAATATAGACATTTTCTTGTAAATAGGAGAGTGTCACTGCAAGGCATTAAAAAGACTCAAGTTGAACCACAGAAGCATTAAGATAGGATCCAGGAAGGACTTTTGAAGCAGGGCCAGATTTGAAGCTGAATTCATCTACTTGGACTAGGTTGCTTGGTAACCTCCAATTACATTGAAATTGTGTTTAAGGATGGAGGTTCTACAATCTCTATGGGTGATCCATTTCAGTTCTTGACTATATTGTGAAAAATTATTTACCAGTATCTAACTGGAATTTGAACTTTGTGACCATTGTTCCCATTATTTTACTATGCACTTTCAAGAAGAGTCTGGCTTTACCTTCTCTATAATCTCTTAGATAGATGAAGCCAGTGTTAAGATTCCTCCTTTAACCTTGTCTTCTTCAAGGCATGAACCCAGCTGTTTCAATACCTTTTTATGTGTCATACTTCCTAATTTGCACTGACCTTGCCCTGGACCCTCCAGTTTGTCAACCTCTTTCTTGTACTGAGGAGTCCAAATCCGGACACTTCAGGAACTAGCTCACAAGGGTTGAATAGAGGGAAATAAACAAATAATCATTTTTCCTACCTGCTAGCTACACTCTTGCTAACACAGCTCAGTATGACATTAGCCTTTGCTGTTGCAAAGGCATACTGCTGATTAGTGCTTGACTTGCTGACTGCTGGGAGCTGAGGTCATCCTCACCAAAGGTCCCCAGGCAGACCTCAGCCACCCCCAGACCACTGCTGCATGGGGTTATTCTACCCCAGATGCAGGATTTTGTACTAATTTATTTTTAACTACATGAGTTTCTTGTCTGCCCGTTTTTCCAGGCTGTCCAGTTCTGTCTGTCTTCAGCTCCTTTGTTCTGCTTCCCACCATGTAGTATTGCCCACAAACTTTCAGAGGGTGCAGTCCATCCTTGAAGGCACTGAACAGTATCAGCCTCTGGGGAACACCATTTGGAACTGGCTTCTGGTTAGACTTCATATTGCAAAACCCTCTGGGCCTGTCAAGTACTCATACCAGCCTGAAGGAAGTATAGTGTTTGGGGTTATCTGTCCATTACTGCTATTTAACAGAAACTGATTAAAATGTTTTAGGGATTTTTTTTTCAGTTCCTCACTGATTTCTGTTCCTGAAATCAGCAACCCTTCAGTTTAACCAACTCTGTTGACACACACTTTTGAACACACCTCTTATCTGACCTTCAGTTTTCCTATTTAAATTGCTGAAATGGAACCAAAACCTAGGCACTATTGAAAATGCAGTTATCTACTACCACAAGATAGCAAGGGGCACATACACACAAAGTAGAAAAGAAAAGAAGCAAAATCTTCTGGCTGTTTCCAAACTCACTCTTACAGGCTTGCATTCATCTTGCCAATTTAAGAATGAATGACAAACAGCAACAGAAAGCTTTATATTATACTGTATTCTCAAATGCTAAATACATATCTGGATTTCACTATGTTTTCATTAGTTCAATGAAAAGCCCATATGTGAACTCCAGTGAACAAAATGCAGTAACATGGAACCCAAGCAGAACATCTGGAAAACTCTAGAGAAAGTTCAAACAGAAACTAGTCTGTGATTGACTCTGGAAAAAGAAAACGTAAAGAAAAAGCACTCTTCCAATTCATGACTCAATAAAAACCACACTGATCATTAACATGCACTCAACATAATAGAAACTGTACAACACAAAGAGAATTTATTTACATTCATTAGGAATAAGGAGAGTAGATTTTTTCATTTCACTGAGAAACCCTGCATCTGTTCATATGAGAATTCAATTTATTTCTAGTTTTAAAGTGCTATTGGCACTAATTTTGCTGTGCTAGAGAAATAAACCAAAATGTCTGCAGGTTTTTGAAAAGCACTTTAAGGCACTGTGATGGAGCATAAACTGGACAAGAAACTGTTGTCAATGATGACCGGGGCTGCTGAGCACTGAAGTGAAAAATTTAGCCCTTAAACATGTTTTTGTTATTCACTTCTCTGCTCCATGAAGCAACCAAAGATCATGTAGCTGCCCCTACCACTTGCCCCTATGAAACACCATTACTCCCAGCATGAGATAACTTTTACTGAACTACTTACTGAAGCAAAAACTGATTATGTTTATTAAGAAGGCACTGGTCTTTATCAATTCTATCAGTTTGACTGAATTTTTAAGTAACACACCCTATTTAATTAGTTGAACACAGATGACAATACCAATGCATTTGTATTGTGAAACTTTTCTTTTCCTGTATGAGGATAGACTGCTGGGAAGGCATTTCTTGCTGAAAAACAAAAGGCTTTAAAAATACCAGGTTCATACAAGCTGGGGAAAGCCAAATTACATATTTAACTTCTTTTCCACTGCTTATTCTGTGCCTTAAAGTTTTGAGGCTCAGCTAATATGGAAGAACTCCAAAATGTGAAATTGGTGTATAAGGTCAGTTTCAGAAAAATGTAACCACAACAATCCCAGCTGTGATGACATCCATAAATCTTCATACCAGGGGAAGAATGAGGTGCTAAATCAGGTATATTTATATTGTAATTTGTTCATGAAATCTCAAGTTGGCAACTGAAGGGAACAATTAATACATACTTATTTTTCTTAAAATTAGAAGAACAGATATTATCATAAAGCCTGAATATGTGATTTTGTTTCTATTTTTACGCATATTGAAGGCCTAGAAAATGTCAAGAAAATGTATTTTTCTGGAAAAATCTGTGCTGTGGACACGAAAACGTTGAATGAGATTTCCAGAACACTGGTCAGCTGGTGTAAATTAGTGTGATTTTACCATACACAAAGAATATACGGTAGCATCATCTGATAGCTCTGTGAAATAAAAAAAAATAAAATTCAAACTTGTAAGAATATTTTTAACTGTTCCTTTTTAGATTAAAATTTTTACAGAAATTATGCATACGTAAGCTTTTCTGACGTTTTCTGTTCTGTGACTCATTACGAAGAAATCTTAATTGAAGTGCCTGAAAAGATCTCTGATTTTCTTTATTTTAGGGGGAAAAAAAGTTGTATTGATGTCACAACCTTTTCAAACTTATATTTTTATCTTTTAGTGAAAATACAATCATTTGTTAGAAAGTGGTTAATTTAATACAGTAACTGTTCTTTAGCAACTGATAAACTTGTGTAGAGGTTGAGTGTTCAGACACTGAACTATTCTTACACCATGACAGTGTAAGAAAACATCTGTTTCTTACAAACTTAAGGAAGGTAAAAAGGGCTAACATGTACAGCATTCTAGTTGTTCTCAATTAGAGTTGAATAAGTTGTTTTTTCCTTATCCCGTTACATTTTTGATCTCAAGCTTTTTTTGTGACAGAGGCCCACAATGCTGTTTTCTTTTGCTATTTTTCATTTGCTGTTTTGTTATACAACCTCTGATTATTGTATAAGAAGACAATATTCCTTCTGCAATTATCTTCATTGTTACTTGTATTTTAATCATGATTTATTATTTTCTGTCTTACCTTAAAGCAGCTAAAATACTCTGATATCTCTGCTGGATTCTTCTGAATTATTCCCTCTCTCCCCCCTTCATTTATGCTGCAAATAAAGCATACCAGTTATGCTTCCTTACTTTCATATAACACATACACTTTTATACAACTTATCCACAACTTTTCATCATTTGAGAAAGCGGGGCAATAATTGTTAGCTATTTCTATTTTCTTGGCAAGTAAGAATCATATGATGTCCTTCCCAAAGGTCAGGAATATTCCCAAACTGGGAGACAGCAGACGATGGGCTGATAGGAGGAAATCCCAGAACACAAGTCAGTGAATCATAAGTAGATGATTCAAAGATTGATCTATCCACAAATATAAGACTAGGAAAGGAAATGTATTTCGCTAAGTCTATTTCATAAGAATGTGAAGAAACATGACAATATGAGGAGAAGCACCTTACATAACTCCCCTCATAGTGGAGAATTCTGAGACACATTTTTCATTCTGGGTGTCTGACTATGCAGAGCAAGGCTTATTCATCCTTGTGCTAAATAAAGAGCTTTCTTTTGCTTCTCTTCATTTCTTCCTCTAAACCTTGTGTCTATGCAGCTGTTTTAAATAGTGTAAATGAATATATATATATTTTTTTTTTTTCTTGGCTTTGTCCTTTAGGGCAGTGATTAGAAACCATTGGGTGATCAGTGTCCCAAATCATATAATAAAAACAACAAGGAGTATTCCCAGCTTCACATGAATGGTTTCAGAGTCAGTAACAAAAGGGGCTGTGAGAAAGAAATGTCTTCTAGTGGTCATTATTAACCAGGAAAGATGTATAATATGACATGAAACCACATGAAAGACAAAGGAAGCAATGGTGTGAAACACTCCAGGTGCAAGAAATACTAACAAAGGGAACTTTCTGTTCTAGAGAGTGATTTCTTCTTCCTTGTCTAACTTCCCTCTCTGACAACAGCTTTCTCTCCTGCCCCCAAAGGTAATGTCTGAATATGACTTAAACATAAAGAAGGAAATATTAACTTTGTAGGTATAGGGGGTTCCTGCTGGTGATCGGTTTTGCAACACTGACTGCCAGTCTATGGTTGCAAGTCACTGGTGATATGAAAAAGGTCTGCATGATCATGAATGTCATCGAGAGGCCACACTGCCTGACTGCTAGTTCTTTCAGCACAAGAACTAAGGGTCTGCAGATGAAATCGTCAAGGGTCATGATCAAAACAAAAAAGAGAAGGTGGCTGTGGAACATGAACAGACACCTTCATGGGACAGAAAGCCCATGGAACAAGTTTCCATGGTTTTAAGAGGAAACTGAACAAGTACTTGGAATATAGATTTACTGTGATTACTAGATAGGAATGTTTAAGGCTACTGGTAGAGACAGGGTATTAAGCAAAACAGACCTTTAATCTGAATTCATATAGCTTTTCTCATGTTTCTATTCAGCTGCTACTCATTCATCTATGCCTTGTTTTTCAGACTCTTTCAGTTCTGTATTCCCACAACTCCTTCCGAAAGGAGTTCAAAGGATTCATCAATGAGGAATACACAATCATGGTAATTTTCCATGTTTTCCCTATTCTGGGGAAGATGTAGCTATGAGATTAATTGCCCAAAATAGAAAGAAGCAACGTAGTGTGGTTGATGTTACCATCTGTGTCATCTGAACTTTATTTTCTGTTTAATTTTTTTTTTCTGAAGGACCATGTGTCAGCGCAAATCTCCAACACAGAACATTGCTGTATCTAGCTATGTCACTTCTTTACATATTTTTGACACTGACATCACAGATCATTAAGTTACCTGAGCAATCTCTTTATCTATTTGTCTATTCTCACAGATTTTGTTTCTTTTAGTTGTGCTTGAATGTGAAATAAAAGTCTTGTAGACTTCTTTCTATAATTAGAGCCTTATAAAAAAGATGATGCAGCAATTTAAAACAAGTAAGGGAGGGAGGAAATTGCTATGAAGGAGAAAAGAGAACACAGAAAAACTGAGATTGTCACCCACTGAAACAGGGAAGGAATGTGCACTGGATATGGGTTGCCTTGACTGATAGCTGTCTGAAATAACTGCTTCGCAATAACCATTCCTTAATGGTTCCTGCGAGGACATGAAATGGTGGAGTTTGAGATCCTTAGGGCAGTGAGGAAGGTGCACAGCAAGCTCACTACCCTGGACTTCAGAAGAGCAGACTTTGGCCTCTTCAGGAGAATCTGCTGGTTGATTGCCATGGTATAAAGCCCTGGGGAGAAAAGGTGCCCAAGAAAGCTGGTTAATGTTCAAGGATCACCTCCTGTGAGCTAAGGAACAATGAATCCCAATGAAGAGGTAGTCAGGCAAAAATGTCAGGAGGCCTGGCATGTCAATGAACAAGGAGTTCTTGGACAAACTCAACACAAAAAGAAAGCATACAGAGGGTGGAAGCAGGGCCAGGTAACCTGGAAGGAATGCAGAGAAATGGCCCAAGCAGCCAGGGATCAGGTTAGGGAAGCTAAAGATAGAATTAGATCTCACTAGGGATGTCAAGGGCAACAAGAAAAACTTCTATAGGTATGTCATTGATAAAAGAAAGACTAAGGACGATGTAAGGAAACAGGAGACCTGGTTACCCAGGATGTGGAGAAGGTTGAGGCACCACATAACTTTTTTTCTTCAGTATTCACCAACAAGTGCTCCAGCCACACTGCCCAGAAGGAAAAGGCAAGGACTAGGAGAATGAAGATGCAGGAGATGATCAAGTTTGAGAAAAACTAAGCAATATAAAGATGCACAAGCCCATGGGGCCTGAGGAGATGCAACTGTGGGTCCTAAGGAAAATGGCAGATGGGGTGATTAAGCCACTATACAACATATTTGAAAAGTTGTGGCAAAATGGTGAAGTTCTTACTGTGTAGAAATGGGGTAACTTAACCTCCATTTTTAAAAAGGGAAAAAAGGATCTAAAGGTCAGTTGGTCTGATCTCAGTGCCCAGCAAGATCATGGAACAGCTTCTCCTGGAAGCTATTCTAAGACACATGGATAATAAGGAGATGGTTGGTGACAGCCAAAGTCACTTGACTAAGGGCAAATTGTATCTGATAAACTTGGTGGCCTTCCATGTGGGGTTACAGCATTGGTGGATAAGGGAAGAGCAACTGTTGTTATCTACCTGGACTCGTGCAAAGCATCTGATACCATCCCACATGTCATCCTTGTCTTTAAACCGGAAAGACAAGGATTTTTCAACTAGAGTGCTTGGTAGGTAAAGAATGAATTATGTGGTCACACTCTGAGACTTGTGGTTAATGCCTAGGTGTCTGAAAGGAAAGCAGTGAACAGTGGCATTCATCCGGGGCTGGTATTGAGACTGGCACTCTTTAACATCTTTGTTGGCAACATGAGCAGTGGGATTGAGTGAACATACAGCAAGTTTGTCCAAAAAATCACAAAATGTTTGGGATTGGAATGGATGTCTGCAGTTCATCTAGTCCAACCCCCTGCTAAAGCAGGTTCACAAAAAGCACGTCGCATAGGATTGCATCCTGGCAGATTTTGACTATCTCCAGACAAGGACACTTCACAACCTCTCTGCGAATCCTGTTCCAGTCCTCTGCCACTCCCAAATGATGACACCAAGCTGTGTGGTGCAGTAAATATGCTGGAGGAAAGGGTTTCCATCCAGAGGGACCTTGACAGGCTTGAGAGATGGGCCTGTACGAACCTCATGAAGTTCCAAAAGGCCAAGTGCAAAGTCCTGCACGTAGGTTGGGGAAATCCTAAGCACAAATACAGGATGGACAATTGAGCGGATTGAGAGCAGTGCTGAAGAGAAGGACTTGGTGCAGTTGGTGAATGAAAAGCTCAACATGACCCAGGAATGTCCCCTTGCAGCCCAGACAGCCAAATATACCCTGGGCTGCATAAAAAGTAGTATGGCCAGCAGGTCAAGGGAGGGGATTCTGCCTGTCTACTCTACTCTCATGACATCCTGTTTAGAGTGTGTCGAGCTCTGGGGCCCCCCAACACACAAAAGACAAGGACCTGTTGGAGCGGGTACTGACGAAGGCCATGAAAATGGTCAGAGGGTGGGAACACCTCTTCTGTGAAGGCAGGCTGAGAGTACTGGAGTTGTCCAGACTGGAGCAGAGACGGCACCAGGGAGACCCTATAACAGCATTTCAGAGGGACTTGTATGAGCGTCTCTTAGTTTGAAAGAGAAAACTAAGATATCTGGGGACCAATAGAGCAAAGGACCCCACCCGATTAACCACACCAAGGCTCACTGTAGATTTCAAATTAGGG